>OZ023264.1:50607919-51207919 GCA_964006375.1 Tillus elongatus | reverse complement strand
GATTTAGCTTCTTTATATGTAAAGAAAACGGCAGCTGTGCTGAAACGTTCGCATCATAGAATCTGTTGAAGTTGGTCTGTGACAAGAATTTGTAGACTGGGTTATTTGGGTTGGCTGATATCTAAGCCGCATATTTTAAGAGTAACTCTTCTCTTCTTAACTTAATTGGGGGCTCGTTACATTCTCGGTAAATACTTTCCACTGGACTTGTCCGAAAAGCACCTGTGACTATTCTAAGTGCATGATTTACAATAACTTCAAGTGGTTTTAAAGTTGATTTGCTTGCGGAAATATAAATAGCTGAGCAATAGTCAATTTTTAATCTTATCAGTGATCTGAAAATACTTAGCAATACTGATTCATGAGCACCCCAGTTATAGTGTCCAAGAGCTTTCAAAATGTTTAGTCTAATAATGCAATCAGCTTTGAGTACATTTATGTGAGCTTTCCAGTTAAGCTTTAAATCAAAGGTTATTCCCAAAAATTTATGCTTTGTAACATCTTGTAGAATCATTCCCCGTAGCTTGAGAATGTGGGTATTTGAATGATTTTTCTTTTTTGAAAAAATCACTATCTTTGATTGGAAACAGGAAAAGTTCAATCCATTGTTATCAGACCATTTTTCCAATTTATCGATATTCTTTTGAATTAGATTACATGTTGATACGTTATTTTTACCTCTGCAGTATTGGACAAGATCGTCAGCAACCAAAGCACTCTTTACAGGACTACTTATTGATTGAAGAATATCACTTATTGCAACGTTAAAGAGAGTTGGAGTTAAGACGGATCCCTGTGGAACTCCATTTTTTTTAGATCATATGAATCAGATAAGGTGTTGTTTGAATTAGGTATACGGATCGTAGTTTGCAATCTGTTTTAGTATCGGCTGTAAGTGTTCTATGATTCGGTTGTAGGTGGAATTCGTTGTGTTTTTGGCGAATTGTTCTATAGTGAGGATCTCGGCATCGCGGTGAATTTGGCTGTTTCTGATATACCATGGGGCATTATATACCAGTCTGAGACTGGACTTCTCTTATGATGCGTTTTGCTGCGTATTCCCATGTATGCTGTAGGTTAGTGTTGGTATTATTACTGTTTTATATATTTCAATTAAAATTAGTAGTGCATCTTTAACGGTATATGCTTTATTCCTGGTTTCTTTGACATGCATTAAAAGTTCGTGTTGTTTTGTCTAGCGTGACTCCTAGATTTTTAATTGTGGGTTTTCAGGGATTTGTTTATTGAAATATGTAATTTCTTGTGACGGTGGGTCTTGCTTCCGGCTGAATTGATTGTTGCACATTTTTCGTGGTTTATTTCTTTCCAGTCATATAGGAATTTTTCAAAAATTGGGAGATTGCTTTGTACTCTTTGTTATGCGTGCTTGATTCTTATTGATGTGGTGTAAATTGCCGTGTCGTCTGCGTATTGCGCTGTGCTTCTTCTGTCTGGCTTGGGTAGGTGGGATGTAAATATGGTATACAAGTGACGTCACATTGCTGCTCCTTGCGGTACTCCGGCTTTGGCAAGTATTTCTAAGGAATTAACGTTGTCTATTGACACTGTGAATTTTTTGCTGGTGAGGTATGATGCCATGATTTAATTACTCCTGGAGGATAATTGAATTGATTTGTAAATGAGACCTGCGTGCCACATCTTGTCAAATACCTTTTCTATGTCCATAAATAACGCTATAGTCGCTTCTTTTTTGTTAAAGTTTGTTGTAATATCTCCTACTAGTCTGAACACTTGGTCTTGAGTGGCATGGTTTCACTTAAAACCGAACTGTTTGTTTGGTAAGATGTGCTCGATGGTGCACGATTTAAGTATTGAGAAGAATATCTTTTCGTTCGCTTTGGATAGCGTCAAAAGCAAGCCTATGGGTCTATAACTGATTGTATCTTGTGGATCTTTGTTGGATATGTACCACACTTTTCAACTTTCATCTGTTTTGTATTTCATTCAAAGTTTGGCGATTGCATCAAATATAGATGCAGTAGACCCCACTTTACATATAAACATCTATTTAGCTGTAATAAACAAGCTATTTCCCTACTCGCAGATTTTATTTTAAAATCAATAATAATGTTCGTGAAATTACAAAAATTCATATATCTCGAACAGTAGTATATATGGCTATTTGGGTTCCGAATGAAACATTCTATCGCCTCTTTGCAGGTCGGCATCGCAGAACCAAACAACCTGTTATACAGGGTGGCACTTTGAAAACGAAACAGACCGATTTGCGTCCAGAGAATTTTTTTTAAGAAACGCTTAAACACGTCAATTTTAATATTGAGGGGGACATGTTTTAAAATAAAACTCAACTTTGTCACATCAACCTCTTAAGGGTGGTGATAACAACCCTGATATTTAAAATAAGGAACATCATTTGAAAGCTCTTTCTTTTCTGAATTCAGCACATTAACTTTTTGGAAGTTCTATCAATTTGTTTAAAAATTATTCACAGCTGGAGTTGCAAGAACGTATTTCATTCATTGTGATAAGAAATGCACTCATTAGTCAATTTTTCGTTAGAAAAAACTAAAAAACAAAACCAAACGTGCAAAACTGTTTATTCAGTTAAGTAAATGTTCAAATTGTTTACCGCCAGCTTCCATACAAAAGTACACATTTTGTTCAAAATGATCTCTGACATTCTGGAGCATTTGTGGAGTTATTAGACGGCATTCTTCAACAATGCGTCGTCGTAATTCTTCCAGAGACTCCGGTTCTGTTGCGTAAATTCTACTCTTTAAATGGCCCCATAGAAAGAAGTCTAAAGGAGTTAAATCCGGTGGTCTAGGGCGCCACTCAATAGCACCTCTACGCCCAATCCATTGCTCTGAAAACTCTCTGTTCAAAAACTCCCTAACACGTTGTGAAAAATGCAGAGGAGCTCCATCTTGTTGAAACACTAATTGATTTTCTTGATAGCGATCATCATTTTCAACAATGTCAATTAGTAGAGGGTAAACGATATCTTCTAGTAACTCCAAATACGTTTCGCCACTCAAATTGCCATAAAAAAAATTGGTCCGATTAAACGGTCTCCAAAAATGCCAGTCCAGATATTCAATTTCTGTGGAGTTTGAGTGTGGACTTCATGAAAATTTCTTGGATTATTATCTGCCCAATAACGACAATTATGACGATTGACTGTAGAGTTTAGTAAAAACGTACATTCGTCTAAGAAACAGATATTGAACAGAAAGTTCCCATTATCAGGTATTTGTGCAGTCATAACTTCACAAAAATCCAGCCGCTGGTCAAAATCATCTTCATTCAGATGTTGTACAAGATGAATTTTTAACTGATGAAATTTATGATGCTTTAATATTCCCTGAATAGTTCTTATTTTGATGTTTGAAACAGTGGCCAATTCTCTCGTGCTCAAAGTTGGGTCTGCAGCAATTTGTCCTAAAACTTCAATCTCAGTAGTCTCATTTCTAACCGGAAATTCACTTTCAGGATCCCGTTTTTTGTTGGCTACTGAACCACTTTGTCGAAACTTTGCAACTAACTCCAAAATGTATTTTCTGTTAACATGTCTGTTCGGATGTCGTTCATTAAACCAACTTGCGGTACGGTTGGCACAGTCGTCGTTTTTGAAAAAAAGAGTAATTATTTCAACTCTTTCTTGTACAGAATACACCGTTGTGAAATTAATTTTCGGTAGTACTATCAAGTATCAAACCGACCGATAAACTGAAATAATAAACCGCATTTCTCTCCTTCCGATAAGAAATGTTCTGATAGTCAATTTTTTGTTTACAAACCAACAAAGCATTTCTTATCGGAATGAGTGAAATGAGTTTTTGCATCTTCAACTGTGAATAATTTTTAAACGAGTTGATAAAACTTCAAAAAAATATAGTGTGCTGAATTCAGAAAAGAAAGAGCTTTCAAATGATGTAACACTCGACCCATGTTCGCTATTTAACATTTGTGGGTTGTTATCACCACCGTTAAGGGGTTGATGTGACAAAGTTTAGTTTTATGTCAAAACATGTCGCCCTCAATATTAAAATTGACGTGTTTCAGCGTTTCTAAAAAAACATTCACGCAAATCGGTCTGTTTCGTTTTCATTGCGCCACCCTATATATATATATATATATATATATATATATATATATATATATATATATATATATATATATATATATATATATATATATATATATATATAAATTACCCATGAGTATGGGTTCTAGGTTTTCTAGCTTGCGCTTATTTAAAATTAGTTACAACTTAAAAGCTGCGATCTGCGCTAAGTGAATTTCTTCTATGAAAATTTGCGAAAAATCAATATCAAAATTGTTTACTTCAAATTTATCTTCGTGAAGAAAGCTTGCACATATTTTTTGTTTGAATGTTTGAGAATAACTAATTAGTTCTAAGTACTGATGGTCCATTCAATCACACTGTAGATACTTTTCAATACTCCCAAAATACTACTTGATTTGTTTATTACTCACCTAATAACTATTATTATATCTGTTGTTCAGGTAACATCTGTAAGAAGAATCGGCAATTAACTTTTACTTTCAATCTGCACTGATGCTTTGTAATATGTCCAGTCCAGTCCATGATACGAGGCTTGGCTGCTCTTCCATAGAAGCTTTCAGCTTTCACGTCCACTATATCTCGTATGGTTCTCGTATCTCATATCTCAATGTTCTTGTAGATCTCATCTTCTTTCTTCATCGACGAAACAACGGTATTAAGGTCAATGAACTGCATCGATCTTTGTTAGTATTGTAGCCGACAGTGCCGGATTATTCTTATGTTTATGTTTCCTGGTACGTAGGCGGTTTATATTTAACATTTTAATACACTTATTTTAACGGAAATTTAACGACATCAAAACAAAATAAAACAAATATGCTCAGTTTTGTCAAAAAGTTATAGGTATATGAATGCGTATAAATATTACTATTGATAATTAGTGTGTTAAATTAACAATTCTTATTAAATTCAGCACTTAATATTTTTCTGCATTATCTTTTAGGAAATTTTAGTGAAAACTAGTTTATGGCGAGATTGCGACTTTTGAATTTTGAAGAAATTTCTATAAATGAGCGGGAACTAGGAACTATAGAACCCATATTGGGGTCAGTTTTAATTTTATATGTTTATATCCACTGTGTCTATAAAGAAACGCATAAATTCAATAAAATTAAAATTCTGGACGCAGCAAGTGCGTTATGGTAGTGAATTTTCATAAAAATGTTTTTAATAGCAAATATGTTTTTTTTAAGAAAGCAGGCATCAAATTTGGTTACCAGTATAACCTATATAGTATAAAATATGTGCCATGTTTCATCAAAATAACTTTATTGTTTGAAAACGTACAAACATTTCCGAAAATAAACTTAAAATGTTCCCGAAAAAATCTTGGTCAACCTTATAGGTTAATATCAAAATGAGCTTTTTAAATATGAAGCATTCAATCAAAATTCAATACCATAACGCACTTGCTGCATCCAGAATTTCTTTTCCTACAAACATGCATTATATTTCGATGGAAAATGCAAAAATGCAATAACATAGGGCGTGTTCGAATAAAAAATAAATAAAATTGGTCTTCACCAACGACCTACGGGCCATCCTGTGATTGTAGTAATATTTTTTTTAAGATGTAGCTCAAGACACCTATAATTAATGTATACAATTTTTTTTCATATCTCACAAGGAGAGTGAGACATCTCACCGTTATTATTTCTTCAAACACAAAGAACACACATGACATCAGTATAAAACCTTGGTCAGATTAATAAAACACTGTTAACATTTAAAACTTGCGGGGAAAAATCTCATGTAAGACATGCGGTTGATGACAACGTGTTGAATGACAGCTGACTTTTCCGTCACGATCACGACATATGGGGCAGGCGTGCCAACTGAGAGATGACAGACTGAAAGCTTTCACAAGGGCATCGACGGAAACCAAAGAAGGCAGGTGGCTTTCAAACCATTGACTTATCAAAATTCCTCAAAACCATCAGCAGAGGTATAGGGTGTGGAAAAAAGGCTACATAAGGTATTACAGCACCACGTAGACCCAGTTGAGAACCACAGACCACCAGACACAACACTGGGTTATGTTGTGTTATCTAAATATGGTAAAAAAACTGTAGATATTACTAAGGTAATGAGTCTCAGAACTCGAATTTGGTGTCCCAAGTTCTTGAATGTAACACATCTCTATGAAAATTATTGTATAGAATCGTTTTCTCTATGTAATATTTTTTTGTTATTAAAGTCCATATTGTAGCCGGTATTTATCACGTGTTGGGATAGCGCGCACCTGTCACTGTGGTGGAAAATATTGCGAGTTATTAGAGTTTCTCATAACTTTTTCAGTTTTTATATTTTTTTCTGTGAAAAAAACTTTTTTAAATACAACAACCTAAAAAATCCCTCTTAGAGCTAACTGTCCGCGTTTCCATTAAGAAAGTTTATTTTTAAAATGCAAACTGATTACAGCAAATGTAGAATTTAAATATTCATTGGTTTATATTATCTGGTGTGTTATAAACGATTCTTTTACGTATCGCAGAAAATAAATCGCGTGAAGTCAAGTCGGGTGATCGTGGGCGCCTATTCGGAAATCCATTTTTTTTAATCCAACGATTTTGTAAATTGACATCTAACGATTCTCGGACCTCACGATAAAATGTGTGGGAGCTCCAGCTATTTAGAACCACATCGTTGCCCGTATGTCTAAATAAATGTCTTGTAATGATATTGGAAATTGATTTAAAAACATTCCAGACACAATACTCCAGCTAAATGTTAAAAATAAGGCCAAGTATACCATTTTATAAGCTACAAATTGATAACTTTTTCCACAACTTTCGACAAAACTGATAGAATCGAAACTGAACGATAGTTTCCCTATTGGGTTTGTCTGCCTTTTTAGAGACAGGTTGTTACTCGTGCTTATTTTCAGGAAGATGGGGGTAACTACTAGAATAGAAATTGGACGATAGTTACCTCATGGGGTTTGTCTGCGATTTTAGAGACATGTTGTTACTAGAGCTTTTTTCCAGGAAGTTGGAAATACCCTAATCTTATCGGACATCAGAAAGAGGCAACATCCAGTTGGAGTCAGTTTAGAAGCACACATTTTGAGAACTATTGCTGGGACTTCATCGGGTCCTGATGCTTTTTTGATCTCTAAATTTTCCAATATGTGCTTAACAATACGATGAACCAAGAACTTTTCTCTCATTTATGACGTTACACCTAGTCTACTAAGCGGACGCTTTCCTTGTGGGTCGAGCATGGAATTTAAAGCAAATAAGTTTGCAGATACATTTGAAAATACATTTTCCAATACATTTGCGGATACATAACTCTTTTCTCATGACAATACAGCGAATACTCCGTCCTTTTAAGCCAGTGTGGAAATGAGCTGGTAGTGAAATTTAGGGATATCTATCATTGTTGCCATAAACCAGAAACGTCCGCTGCTATTGTTTGGACATAAGCTGATTTTTAACCCCTATTGATTGGTGAAAGTCATTTTGCGCTTGATCGCTTATCTCTCTATGCCAGCGTGCTCCTGATACGAAGGTGGTTTGAGTTTCACTGATAAGGTGTTTGCGTCTAAAATTGTACGCAGAATTTTTAGTAATTGCTGCTTTTGGGCAAAGCTTTATCGCACCAGCGATTGATTTGCATTTTACATCTGTCAAGAAACGAGAAATGTTGGTTTTGACGCCTAATAAGATAATTTTAATAATGGCGCATTTTGTGGGATTATTATTTCGAAAACACATACCTACCGAGGGAAACCAACAGTAAAACATTTTAAATCGTCCCATTAAACGAGTTTATTATGTCAGGTTTGTCCAGTGTATTCTTCTAAGAAGTTATCTGTCTGTATGGTCCGATTTCCTAGGGGAGCCAATGTTAGTACTTTGCAGCTTCCGGGGTTAGTCGTCATAAAAATATCAAAATTATGGTCACTTATACGAATGCAAAAACTAAATGTCACAGTTGTAGCTCTGTACAGATCACCACTAAGAAATTTTCAAACGTTTTTGGTAAAACTTATTCAGGTCCTCGAATTCGCTGGTGAGTGTTCGTGACTGCCGATTATAATATCGATTTTATTAAACAGGGAAGAGCTGGGCAGCAACTGGAGGAAATATTTGAATATTTTGGATTGGGAAGGTTGTTTGAAGAGCCATCAAGCGCGTTTAATGGAACATCTTCTTGTATCGACAATGTGTTTATCAGTGCCGAAATAAATGCTTGCTAAACAAGCGCATACGAACCCGCTAATGTTAGATCACATGCAACACAAAGTAGGCTTTTGACACCATGTGAATAATTTAGAAACTGGTGGTGTCACTGGGCAATTAATTAATAGCGAAAATCGGCACAGCTTCATTGATATTATTTAGATGGTACACTTAAAAAAGGAGGTATGCGTGAATGGAGCTGAAAGCTTGTTCAATATTTTTCACGACAAAGTGTTGAAATTATTCCGCTAAACCAGTTCCATGGTACAGAAGACTAAAAGGAGGGTTCGAAGTGGACCCAAAGAAAGCCAGGAGATAACGTAGTTGAAGGAATCCATTGCAAATGCAGGTTCCGTCTACAAGGTGCAACAGAGCAACGAATCTCGTAAACTGGCAGAAGAACTTACAAGACTCCCAAAAGAAAACTATACCAATGCCAAGAAATCAGCAAATGGAGCATTTATTTTGGAATCGCACAATAAACAACAAACCATCTAGAAAGTAATTGGAATGGATGTTGGGAATGAATAATGGGAAAACAAGCGATGCGGATGACAAGGCTGCAAATTTTGGCAACTTCTTTGAAAAACTGCAAGAAAACGCAATAAGAGAACAGAAACCATCCCAGGAACTATGTCAAAAGTTTTTAAAAGTTGGGCAACAGATTGGGAGACTCTATTTCTCCAGCCAACATCAGATCAAGAGGTGCTAGAAATTATTAAAGGTTTAGTGTTCTGGTGATGTGTATGGTTCAACCCTTAAACTCCTAAAAGATGTAATTCCTTTCATTGCCAAAATGTTGGCTACAATTATAAATCAGTACCTGTGTATAAAAGGCAATGAATCAAATTGTGAAAATTATCGACTGATCTCAATCATCCCAGCAGTGGCAAAGATTTTGAGAAGATAAAGCAGCGAAGGCTGAAGGGTTTTTAAATAAGAGGTTGCACTTCGATGCATCGTAGCATGGATATACTGAAGGCAAGTCCACAATAAGTGCCGTTACAGTAATAATAGAGGGGATGACTAAAGCCCACAATGACCGCCGCTATGTCTAAATAACACGCTGTGATGTTAGTAAAGGTTTCGACACAGATAACCACAGCCTCCTACTATACAAACTGGGGTATTATGGCGTAACGGGTGTTCCTCGAAGCTATTAAAATCTTACTTATGTCATCATATAAAAATCATCAACTGGAAAAATGAAATATCTGAACCAACACATGTAAATATCGGTGTACCGCAGGGATTCATATAAGGGCCACTTCTATTTAAAATATACATCAATGACCTGACAAAAAACATGAAACATGAAAAACTCTGCATATATGCTGATGACGTCAGTTTTGTAAATGTATCAAATGTAGAAAAGGATCTGGATAGAATTACTGAGAATTATCTTAAAAACGCAAATGAATGGTTCCTGGTTAATGGATTGAAACTCAATATTGGTAAAACCCAAAAGCTAAGGATCGATGTTAATGACAGAGCTGACAGAAAATTCTTTAAAGTTGCTGGGAATCACTCTCGATAGCAGTCCCACCTGACAAAGCCATGTCAGCACTCTGAGAAAAATATTTGTAGTTGCCCTGTTTGCAGTAAGAAGCATAAAGACAGTTTATACTCCTCAGGCTTGCAGAATGCCACATTTTACCAGTTTCCATTCTGTGGCAACGTACAGCATACCGCTGCGGGGCTATTCTCTTGAAGCGGAAAATGTCTTCATAAAACAAACAAAAACACTGAGAATAATGGGTGGAGTGTCAAGGTTCACAAGTTGCAGATACTTTTTTAAAAAAGAACAGATACTCACCATCCCGCCAGTCTTCACACTTGCATGTTTGAAGTATGCACATGAAAGCCAATGTAAATTTTGTAAAAACTCTGACTACAACCCGCAAAGGACAAGACAAAGAGGAAACATGTCTATCCAACACCACAGATTGACCAGAGTCCAAACGCGAATCAACTACCACTGCATTAAGTGTTACAATGCTGTTCCCAAAGAAAGAAGAAAGCTGCCAAGATGGTAATTTATAGCGGCAGTGAAGAAATGTTTGATCGTAAATGCGTTTTACTCCGTGATAGACTTTTTGAACTCTGTCTTTATAAAGTAGGTTTTATTTATTGTGTGCCCTTAATTATGTATGTTTCTCTGTCTATATTGGTGTTTTACGTGTAATGTGATTTGTTCTATGTTTTGGTTGATTAGCTTTGCTTGTTGTAATCTAGATAAATTCTACCGTTTGATTGACGGAATGATAACAGTCTTTATATAGTGTAAGTGTAAAAATTATTTCTTATTGGTATAACTATTTTAATTTGGAACTGTGTAACCTCCTTCAAATAAAGCGTTATTGCTAACAATATAATATAGTGTAGTACAGTAAGCGTAAACGCTGTTATCTAAAGATTGACCTCAAGTGGATCTAAATCCGGTCGGTAGTGAGGTCACCACTAGCTGCTAAACCCTAACCTAATGTATCGATCTATCAGATTTTATTGTTTGCAAGATGAGAAACACTGGTAATGTCAGAAGATGTTAAGAAATAAAGCTTACTACTTACTTAGTTCTGAGTTGTTCTGTCTGAAGTCCTATATTTGTTGGATCCCCTGGTCAGAACCTGGTTACTTTAAGTTGTAGATATCTAGGTAAGCGGTAATCAGAATTATTTATTGTGTCGCGGTCAAATGTGGGAAATATTGGTTAGGGATTACTTTTCAATTAAACAGATATGTTAATGTAACAATAATATTAAATTTATTCATATAAATGAATTTGGGATTGCAAACAAAATTAAATAAACATGGTTGGTAGATCTTAAATAAACATTAACTCATACACAATAAAAAATTAAATAAACAACAAGAACTTCAAGAAAAAGAAATTATCATTTCACATGGCATATGACAAAATAATAAGATAAAGTGGTTGTATGTTACTAAAATATTAACATTACCTACTTGAGGTGCATCAAAGATCAAATGCTGTATTTCACAGCTCAAAAGTAAACACAAATTATTATGTAAATTACTTGACGTTTGTCAATCAATTCGGTTTATATTTCAATTACTTAACTGGCCAGTCCTTTGAGTGAGGCTACATTTAAGACAAATATTCATACGTGAAATTTCTACTTAAATGATTGAAAATGAAAGATATTAAAAATGCACAGGTTAAATATTTTACAAACAGAATCTGCTTACATTACAATTTCAAGAACTATGTATTTAAATTCACAATATTGACAAAATTCTAAAGATTAAACAGAAAATTTATAGCTGTCCTTACAGGCACCTCCCTGACACTATTTAAGTTCTAATTTGATTATGTTATCTTGAAAATTCAAGTTGTAAAGGTTCAGATATTAGATTGCTGCATGAAAAATTCCGCTGGTTCACAGAAATAAAGTTTATATCACCAAGTCCTGATACCTGGAGTTACCTGATGACCGTTTGAGTATGCTTTCCAAGTGGAATCAACCATCAGTGCCTGACACAAGCTCAGCAACTCCAATAAGAGAGAGAAGGCTGGAGAGAATGAGTGGTTTTTCCCATTAACGATTATTGGGCAGGTATATTTTGGTGCTTCAATACTGGGTGAGACAATTTGTCCCCTATGTTAATACTCTGAATTAATTTGACGATAATTGTTTTACAGCAATTGAAACGTAAAGTGGGTCAAGTGAAACTTATTGCAAATTGACTCAAAATTTGGTAATAATCAGATGATTTTCCGATTAACATGAGGAATGCACCAGGTCGTGAACAAATGATCACTACTTAACTCGCGTTTTTCTGCGAAACACGTAGTTTATTCAAATTCAAAAACCGCTTAAATGACTTTAAACAATCACTGACAGCTGTTATTAGATAGTATAGACAACGTAAAGAATTTTATCGCCCATTTTAAGATAATTTTTAGCCACCGCAACTAAAAGATGTTTGATCGGCAACCGCTCTACTGCGACTCTCCCCCGAGGTAAATCTGGTGCCTTGAGTTCTGATTTCATACTCCCTTTAGCACATACGTCTCTCGCCTATAGTTCAGCGCCTTCAAGGTTAATTTCGTGACTGAATTGCAGATATAGTCCCGACTCCCCTTAACATTGAAAATTGACTGTTCTTTTCCAAGGTTCCTTTAACATTGTCAACAGATTTTTTTTTAAATAAAACAATATTTTGTTCTAGAATATTCTCAACGTATATTTTGTTTACCCTAACACCCTTCCAGGAAAAATGCGACACATCATTTACTAACAAAGCTATCTTACGTCTTTACATGTTTGAATTTTTAACGTGCTTTTATAGCCTAAAGAACGAAGTTTAGGGTAGTTAAATGTTGGCGACTTTTCATCAAATAATTTCTGAAATCCAAAACTTGAAGTATTTAATATAGATAGGGTTTTTGGTCATTATTTAGATACCTGAGGGCTTTCTAAGTGTTTTTAAGTCAGTAACGAGGCCAGATAAAAAGTGAATCGTTACAACTGACATGTCGTAACTTTTATAACAATAAAACATTATTATTATTATTATTATTATTATATCTGAAATAAGAGTCAGAACCTCTACTAGCTACGTCAGATGTCGCCTGATAGTAAATAGTTCAGTATCTTGAGCCAAGACGGTGATTCGATAATTTAAACAACTCATACAGTTGCGAGGTTTCTTAAAAGTAAAAATAGAAGTTTGCTTTTCAGGATAGAATTAAAAGCGTATTCCAAGCTATGGTTTCATGTCATGTGTTTTTCGGGCTTAAATTCGAACAGTTTTGTCTTTTAGACCTAATTTCCTAATTCATAATTCGAGCTCTTGACCACGAACTCACGGTCCTAGCTTTAAATCAAGCTTGTTACCTAATCTTATTTGAGCCTTGTTGTAGAGCTTTATACATATGTAATACATTAAAATAATTATTACGATGCGTAAAATGTGGCAGTATGACGTAGTATAAGATGTCAATCAAGTAGGCGTATCCGTAATTATAGCCTTGTCTATTCCTTGAAGAGTCAATAGCCGCCGGTGTCCATGTTTCGATCTAAAACAATTGAAAGAAAAAGATTTAAAAAAATAGTTGCTTTTAACAAGTTTGGCAAAAACAATATACCATAAATAATTGATAATAATAAAACATGTAACTTATAATTATCAGCGAAAGCATCAAAATACATCAGAAAATTTGAATAATTGTATGCGCGACAACAAAAACATAAAAAAGTTCAAAAGCCTGTGACCAATGAACTTGAGCTTCTGAGGTTATCCCAAACAAATACCACATACATACTACGTACAAATTAAATGGCTGCACGTTCCACCCTTAGGAAGGTGTATTGAACCATCGTCATGGGTACCATGCGATATTGGGCACCTAAAGTTTCTATCCTGCTAAAAAAGTAAGAGTTCTGAAAATTTTTAAGGTTGGTAAGGTAAAGTAATTCCCTGGGGTCGGTGATTTGCCACAGTCCCACAAGTGGTGTAACGTTAATGAAACACAACACACATATACACACAATACTAAACTATTTGCATTCTGTTTAGAGACATATTTTTAACGCACTTATACAGGGCGTTTCATTAACAATGGGGAATCTGAAATCTAGAGATACCACACGTCAAGCTGTGTTCATTGGCTCAAACATGCCTTATCCATAAGTTAAAGATAGTAGATAAGTTTATGTTGGTGGAGATCCTAAAGGATCACCCGTTCCATTAAGGTCAGCACGCGTACCAGCGGGGGAAGTCGACGGAAACTGCGCTCCATGCTGTGATGCGGAAGGGGGAAAGTGCCCTACACTACGGGGAGAGCACATTAGCTGTGTCCTTCGATGTGGAGGGAGCCTTTAATAAGGCAAGGACGGATACGGTTTGTACCGCCCTGCAGGAAAGGGGAACGCCGAGGTTACTAATAAGCTGGGTGGCGAGCATGCTGGAGGACAGGAGAGTTTCGCTGACCTTGGGGGGCCGGGGACTGGACGTCGGGGTGACGGGCGGCTGCCCTCAGGGCAGCTGCTTTTCGCACCATCTATGCTGTCTGGTCATGGACAGCCTCTTGGAGCGGTTCTCCGAGAACGGCTTCTACGCCCAGGCGTACGCTGATGATGGGCTGGTCTTAGTCACCGGAAAATTTCTCCGCGTCGTCTGTGAGTGCATGCAAGCTGCCTGTAGCATAATCGAAAGGTGGTGTGGTGAGCTGGGACTGTCCGTAAACCCGGCGAAGACGGAGATGATCCTATTTACCATGAAGAGAAAGGTAGAGAGGTTTAGGGCGCCCGTGATGTTTGGAAAACCTTTAGCTTTAGGACGGGAGGTCAAATATCTGGGGGTGATCCCAGACTCCAAACTAACATGGGGGTCGCAAATAGAACAGGTTGTAAGGAAGGGAGTAGCAACCCTCTGGCAGCTGCGTCGATTGATAGGGAGGACCTGGGGAGTTAATCCTCGGATCCTTCACTGGATCTACACTGCGATCGTCAGGCCGAGAATCCTCTATGGAGCGTTGGTCTGGTGGTGCGGTGTGAACCAAACTACCAGAAGAAAGCTGACCAAAGTCCAAAGGATGGCAATCCTAGGTATCATAGGCGCTATGAAGATGACACCCTCAGCCGCGCTAGAGGTCCTGTTGATGCCGCAACCGCTTCCCATCTGTGTCAGGAGGGAGGCGATGGCGTCGCATCTCAGAATACGAGACGCAGGAAACTGGTGCAGAGTGGAGCAGTAATAGGGCATGCAAGAAGTCGCCAAGGAGGTGGCAAAGGAAATTCCGATTTCCGCCATAAAGGTGCGGGATGCCGAGAATGATATTAGGTTGACTAGGCCATACACCCTCAGGATCAGTGGAGGAAAAATGAGGTTAAATTCCAGGCGCAAGCCTGCTCTGTTTCACCGACGGATCGCGGCTGGAGGACCAACAATCCTCTGGGGCAGGAATATACATCGAGGACCTGGGGGTGCGAGAGAGCTTTGCCCTTGGCGCATATACCATGGCATTCTAAACAGAGGTGTACGCTATCCTGTCTGTGGCCAACAGACAGGATGTGAAGAGGAGTCCCGAGAAATGTGTGTACATCTGCTTGGACAGCCAGGCAGTCCTCCGGACAGTCTGCGCGGCCATAATTAGGTCTACATTGGTTCAGGAGTGCGCTGACGTCCTTAGAGGACTAGCCAGGACAAGGGAGGTACAACTAGTGTGGGTTCCGAGACACTGTGGCGTGGCGGGGAATGAGGTCGCGAATAATATCGCAAGGCTTGGTTCCCGGCGGCCGTTCTGTGGCCCGGAGCCGGCCATAGGTATAAGTAGGAAGTCGGGCTCCGTCGCCTTAGACAGGTGGACCTAGGAAGCAATGAAGAGGCACTGGGGGTCGGTTGTGGCTGCAGGCAGGCGAGGGACTTCGTGGAGGGGCCGGACAGAGATAAAGCTGTCTGGCTACTCGGAAGGAGTCGACCTACGCTTCGCCGCATCCTTGGCGTGCTGACAGGCCACTGCGCCCTTAGAAGACACCTCACATTGATAGGCGTAGAGAGGGATCCCATTTGTCAGGAACGCGGCGAGGATGAGGAAACGTCCTACCACTACCTGTGCGAATGCGAGGCTTTTGGGAGTCTTCGAGCAGAATTGTTCGGATCGAAGAGTCTGCAGAAGAATCAGGGAAGTACCGTCCAATTGAAGACCGTCACGGCCTTCATCTCGAGGTCGAGGCGGTCTGGCGACGGAACCGAGGGGGAGTAGAGCATGGTTGCTGGGTTGCTGGGGTTGGCAAAAAGGACCCATCGTGGCCTACTTGCTTGGCGTTGGCCTCCCCACCACTGCTACAACTACTACTATCCATAAGTTGATAGTTTAGGAAATACCGGGTGTTGAAAGTCAAAATTTTAATTGTTTTCACATTTACAGTTAATAACTTTTCAGCCGGTATATCTAACCTAAAATTTGATTCGAAACCTGAAAGAGCAATTATTTTTCAATAAATTAGGTATTCTCGTTTCATTTCCGTATTTCGAAAAGTTTTCAAGAAAAATCGATTTAACAAACATTAGGTTTTGATACTATGCGAAATTCAGAGCGAAACGAACAACTGTATTAACTAATTTCTCGTATTATCAAAATATAGTGTTGTTTAAATCGTTTTTGCTCGAAAACTGATCGAGATATCGAAATGAAACAAGAATTCATAATTAAATAAAAAATTATTCCTCTTTCAGGTTTTGAATCAAATTTCATATTAGACATACAAGGTGAGAAGTATCTCTATGAGCAATGCGTTATTTGCAGCACGTATCTTATTCGTCGGCTAAAAAACATAGCTTCGCAAATTTTCAAATTCCTAACCTAGATATAATCAAAATAATGACAAAAAAAAGTAATTAAAATTTAAACTTTCAACACCCTGTATTTCCGAAACTGTTAATTTTTGGATGAGGCATGTTACCGCCAATGGTCACAATTTGAGGTGTAGTATCTCTCGATTTCGGATTTCCCATTGTTGATGAATCATCACGAATATAACTTAGATCAGCCAAAAAAGTCTGGACGCAGCAAATGCGTTATGGTAGCGCTATTTTCGTAAAAATGTTTTTAATGGAAAATATGTCTTGTTTTTACAAGAAGAATATTTGGTTGACAGTATAACCTATATAGCACAATGTACCATATTTCATTAAAATAGCTTTGTTGTTTCAAAAAGTAGAAACATTTTCTGAAAATAAACTTTAAAAGTTCCAGAAAACCTGGTCCGATTTTCCTGGCCAACCAACCTCTTTAAGCTATTTACACACCTGACAAGATATAATTATTCACATCCGGCTTAAGGACCAAAATTGAAAAAAAGAATATGATAATTACTTTTACATAAATTGCCCTCAGTAATGTTACACTAAATTATATTTTTCACAAAAATTCGATAGCTTTTTTTTTACAATAACTTACTAAACATTTATTATTTATTACCAACATATCACAAAATCTTCTTTCTACGGAAACACTAAAACATTTCTACAAAAACATCTCAAATTCAGCCACTAGTTAAGAGTGGCTGTATACGGCAGCTTGATTTTTTCGAGGAGTAATACAAAGAAATCTGCGCAAATGCGTCACTTCCATGGGGCTCCGCTTGTATTGATAAAAACGCCATATCACAAGTTGTGATATGCGTTTGAAATATGTGCCAAAAACGTGAAAAACTGCAAAACAATTGAAATAACTCAAAAACGATGAACGATATCAATTTTTTTCCTTACAAACATGCATTATAATTTGACGAAAAACACAAAATGCAATAACATAAGGGGTGTTCTATTAAAAAAATAAAGCGTGTATCACCAATGACTTATAGGCCAGCCTGTAATTGTCAAAATCAGTTTATAAGATACAGCTTGAGACACCCTGTAATTAACGTATATACCTTTTCCTCGTATCTTGTATAATGCATATATTGAACTGTACCGTAGAAATGCGTCACCCTGTAGATATGTAAACAAAAAAACTGAAACTGACCCCGTATATGAGTTTTAGGGGTTCTAGTTCGCGCTCATTTGAAGAAATCTTTTTAAAATTTAGAAGTCGCGATCTTCTTAAAAACGAATTTTTTCTACGAAAATTTGCTAAAATATAGACTATTAAACCATAAACTCTATAGCGGAAACTACTACCGTGGCATCAGAAAGGGGGTCTATTGAAATGGATTTTCCGAAAACATTTTAGTGAAATAAGGGACAGTGATGGTTGAAGCTGAAACTTTAGGCATTGTGAAACACACACACATTTTTTCGACAAATTCCGTATTTGCTTAAAATTCGTTGTCTGATAATTGCAAATTTTGACGTTTCAAATCGCGACTCTTACGTTTCAAGAAGAAAATTTTTAAAATTTTCAGAATATCTTTTCTGTTACTTCTTGACCTTTTTGAAAACTTAACCGTTGCATGTAATATTCAATTGGTTTTGTCAATCACACAAAATATTTTGTTCTTGTGCTTTCCTCTGATCACCAGTGGTACGAAAACTTTTTTTAAATGCCTATAACTTCTTTTTCTTTTAACTTAGAGATCTGAATTTTAGTGCGTGGGGTAAGTTTGATAGTAAAAACGTATACGTCAAATTTGGTTGTCATAGCTATGTTATTTTCGGAGATACAAAAATATACAATCGATCTTCTAAACCTTTCTTATTTAATATATTACCTTATAAGTGAATGAGAAAATATAAAATTAATAAGTACAGCTCTGTTGCTGTATGAAAGGGAAACTTCCTCACGTAATATAATTTTCAGCAAATAGTTTTTATTTTCAGAGAAAGCAGACTACAGTATCAGATGTTGTTTACCTTATCGTACATATGTCAAATTAAGAACTTTCTTTTAACACATGATTCGATTATTTTAATTATCTTATTTTATACGCTGTAGATCAGTATATTCTTATGCCATTAATCAAATGGTTATAAGATTTTTTAAGAAAACATCTTGTGTAACAGATTTACTGACAATATATCTTTTTTAACTTATACAGGTGGTCTAATTTTGCTGTACAGGGTTTCCTAAATTTGAAAGGTGTAGCATATCTGACGATCCCACTTTGTTCAGCATAGATTTCATTGTTTCTCAGTTATGCGAAATCGGGACACCGCGACTCAATTCTGAAATATTCCTTTAAATTAGCGCAAACTAGGACTCCTGAAACCTATATTTGGGGCCAGTTTTTTTTTTTAATATTAAATTAACATTACACAAATAACACGAGTGTGTTATGGTAGCGAATTTTCATAGAACTGATCTACACTCTTTGTGTTTTTTGCAGTAGTGGCTCGTGCCTTAATGCATTGGGGGTGCGCGAGGAAAAAAAAGTTCGGGATGCAGCAAGTGCGTTATGATAGTGCATTTTTATTAAATGCTTCAAATTTGAATAACTCAAGTTTCTACGAACTTAGAAAGTTGAATTTTGGTGTATAGTAGGGTCTTACCCAGGGCAACATATCCACCAAATTTAACAAAATAAATTTGTAATTTTCGGAATTTTTTTTTTCAAAACAGAACTCAAAATTCAAATAATTCAATTTTCTGAAAATATAGAAAGTTAAATTTTAGTGCGTAGTAATGTCTTTTACAAGGCAACCTCCCCACCAAATTTAATTAAAATAGCTTTGTAATTTTCGGAGAAAAAGATTTTTCTTGAAACGAAACTCAAAATTTTCCCGGAAAACCTTATCCGATTTTCCTGACTAACGAACTCATCCAAGCCATTAATAAAAGAAAGGCACTTGCCGAGTTTCATCGAAATCGGTTGCTTATTTTTTGAGTTATCAGTTGGATACATACATACATACATACATATATATATATATATATATATATATATATATATATATATATATATATATATATATATATATATATATATATATATATATATATATATATATATATATATATATATATATATAAACATTTAAACTGACCCCGGATATGGGTTCTAGGGGTCATTTGAAAAAAATTATCAAAGTCTCTCCATCGATACCTTCTATTAGTGCATTTTTTAAAATAAAAATTCACCAAAAATGAAGGGCTCGCCTATTTTTTCCCCGAAAATGTATTATTAAAAAACCTACTTACTAAACTAACTAAACTCAATAAGTATTAGCTATACTTACCAAGTTTCCTCTAGTAAGTTAAGCTATAGGTTATGGTAGTTTAAAAGTCCCTTAAAAAGTTACCCTTTAAATTTAAAATATCCACTGAATTGTACACACAGTATCACAATTATTTTGTCCACTTATTAACTACTAGTAGCCATAATAATAATAATAATTCTATTGTTAGAACATGTAAACAACAACGAAATGATCTAATTAAAATCAATCCGACGCGCAGCACTACACGAAAATTACTAAACACATGCTAGACACAGACACGCCATGCCAAAATTCACTGCAAACTGCAAGTGTGGAATTTGAGAGCGCACACCAGATTGCTTATTCGGTCGTTTTCGACGATGATACTCGATCATTTCGTACTGAAGTATCGCACTTCCTCAAGAACGCCGAAAAATACACACCGCCGGTAACTGATGTATATATGGATATGGATGTATATAACGATAACGTCTGCAACCAACCATTAACACTATTATTCTGATGCTGTATTAATGGCTGCTGACTCTGCGATCCTTGATCCTCGATATACTAATTTTGTTTGTTGAATGCAGGAATGCAGGAGAGAAAATAGCAAATAAAAATTTATTAAAATATAGCATAGCAAAATTATTTTTTTCCACGGCAGGCGGCAGTGCGCGCGCACGGGCACACTTATTGAGGAGCTGCCCCTGGTTTTTTGAAAAAATCACCAGTAAGTAGAAAATGCTCAATTTAAGGTACATAGAATGCGAACATAGTCTGAAGAGTAACTGTACATTACATTCATTAAAGGCATACTATAAGAATGTTCTATTTGAAATAACAGAGTTATCACAATCTGAACTTCTCGAAATATGGAAGTAATTTTCAGAACATTCTGTGTATAAAACTCACTTCTGCATGCATGCTATAAAAACTTGATATTTCGCTGATGTATAGTGTGAAACATTTTTTCAAAATCATCCACACGACGAGTTATTATCTTCAAAAAAGTTACGATTTTTTTATAAAAAAAAAGAAATATCTCTGAAACGACCACTGAATTTGGGTATAGCAAGAATGATCAAAGCTAGTTTCAAAATCAACGACAGATTAAAAGATGCGGCTGGGTCCCGCAAATGCGTTATGGTACCGAATTTTTATTACATTTTTCAAATTTAAATAATTCAATTTGCTATAAACCATATATATATATATATATATATATATATATATATATATATATATATATATATATATATATATATATATATATATTGGCAACTATCACTATCTGAAAGAGTTTCTTTAAAAACCCAGACGTGCAAATTTGCAGTGCTCAATTTCATATAGTTTGAGAAATATTCTAATAGACCACTCACCGTGGATGACCCCCTACACACACACAGATATATATATATATATATATATATATATATATATATATATATATATATATATATATATATATATATATATATATATATATATATATATATATATATATATATATGTAATTGAAACTGACCCCAAATATGGGTTCAAGGGTTTTTAGCTCGCGCCAATGTGAGGAAATTAAAAAAAAAAAACAGCCGCGATCTCATGAGTAAAGTTTTTTACGAAAATCCACTAAAAATAAGACACACTCATAAGCAGCTTCTATAAAATAACTTTTAATTTGCTTCAAATTGTCAATGCAACTACACATTGCCTTATTTACTGTCGAATGGTAACAGCATAGACTTAAATAGGTAATAGAGATGATTTGACGATATTTCTTAAACGTTTTATTTCCGCAGGGTGCGGTATATCATCGCCAAGACAGCAAGCTCAGAGGAGGATTGTAGGAGGCGAGGAAGCAGGATTTGGCACTTTCCCCTGGCAGGCCTATATTAGGATTGGTTCCTCCAGGTGAGGCAAAATATGTTGTGATAACGATATTTCATATTTTATATGAGCTCTGAGAGTTGCGCTATTGTTTTGTTTGAGTTTTGGTTTGAATATTTCAAAACGTTTGTGCTGTTCAGTTAAAATAACACTTATCCGCTTAAAATTTTCCACATACTCGTAAAAAGTAATATTAATAACAACGCTGTGACCATAATAACCTACACAATGTTATTAGAGTTTAGGTGAGATGTATCGCCGTATATTTTAAAGCATGACGCAGCAAGTGCGTTATGGTACTGAAATTCTCTACGTACGAGGGGATATTGAAAAGTGCATAGCCTACGATTGAAAATTTTCTTTGGAACAACATTTTATTTATTGAACATAATCCCTTCTAAGACTTGTACATTTATCAGAACGTTCATAGCATTTTTTATCCTGATCTCTAAGCCACTTCTCAATGGCCATAAGACTTTGTTTGTCGAAAATCGTTTACGGTTTAAATATTTTTTGAGCTTTATCAAAAAATAATAGTTTGATCATGCTAAATCCGGATAATGAGACAGGAAGGTCAACCAATTAAATTGTATCAACAGTTTTCAGCCCAATCAACGACTTGGGAGCTGGGGCGTTGTCCTGTAAAAACAGCACACTTTTGGCTAGTTTGCAGCGGAGTTTTACAAAATTCTCTTACGTAATTCAGTTGACAACTCACCATAATATGCTGTCGTGACACTGACCTGATTCAGAAAAATTTTCAGAATTATTACATTTTTATCGCAGAAAACTGAACCAAGATCCTTGCTACGCGACTTTTAAACACGAAATTTTTCGCGTCGTGTTGAACCAGAATGGTGTCACTCTGTCGAAAGCTCTTTTAGATTTGCCCCTGAGGATGGCTACTGGGTAGCCGAAACGCGTAGGGTTCTTTAACAATACATTTTGCTGTCTGGAGGAAGCCTTTTAATGAGTATTTTAATTATGTCTATCCCAGACCATGTGACGTTCAGGAACGATTTTTATTACAGACATAGATATACCATTTTTATAACACCATATCTTACAATTTTCGGAAGTATGATTAAGGTCTAAGTTCTTAGCATATATAAATACATCGTATGCAAACTGTAAAATTTCAATGTCGCCCAGACAATTTTCTAAATCTATTGTATGTATAAGATATAGTAATGGGCTTAAAATTCAACCTTGTGGCAATCATACGTCTTATACTTGGGCGAATTAGTTTTTCGGTAACTTCGAGAAACAATTTGCGATCTTCATATCGCTTTGAAATTTTTCTAATTACTTTTTTTTGGATTACCTAGGTTTTCCATTCTATGTTAGTGAATCTTACGAGATTTCACTGATAGACGGGTCACGGTGGTGAGACTTTCGAAAAAAATCAGATGAACGCGGATTAGAGCCATTAGAACTAATTAACTGATTTGGATTAAACTTGTCAAAAATGGCTCTTTTGTAAATTTCTTGAACGACTTCGCTTATCAGTCCAATCGAACCTCTTAACACAAAAAACAAGTTGTTCTGTAAAAAAATAGATATTTCCAAAAGTAATAAAGCTGCTGTGATGAAATTTTCTACTCATCTGGCCCTGATAGATACGTACCAAAATATTGAAATTTCCATGTTAATAGAAAAATAAGTTAGTGGAGTTTGAAATAAATTCGCTACCATAACGCAGCTACTGCTTTCGGAGTTTTGATTACTAATATTTTACAATATCAAAGCGATCGTGGATTAAATGATCTAAAACAAATGGTCTGTCTTTAGGTATTGACTAAATACAAGACAAGAAGAAAAGGTTATATTTGTCACAGTTAAATGTCATATATGGCAATTTTTAAGCAAAGATTCTATAGCAGATGTAGTTTGTAAAGGAGAAATATTGTATGAAATATGTTTAACAAGGTCATAAATCTCTGTTTCAAAACTTGCTTTTCATCATTTAATTAGAATCTTGCAAAAAATTAACTTGAAATATACTATTTTTGGCAGTTTGGATATTATGTTACTGTGGAACAGTCGACTATTTTTGGATAGGTGGCCGGTACGTAATGTCAGATTAAATGATTTTCAAATGACGATTCTGAAACAATTTTTTTTGGAACACATTTATCTAGAACCAACTACTGTATGGCATATGCTGGATAAGTTAAATTTATGTTTAAATTATTACTCCTTTTCATTTGTCTAAAATATTCCCTGAAAATTGCAAATATCTGGACGCAGTAATTGGGTTATGGTAACAAAAGTTCATAAAAAGATTTCAAATCAAAATAACATAATTTTGCATTAAGTTAGAATCTTTAATTGTACTACACAGTATAGCCTTTATAAAAGTAGCATGGGCACTACATTTCATAAAAATTACATAATATTTATTATTTGGTAGGTGCGCTCTTTTTGTAAAAAGCTTGTATAAGTTAGTTAGGTAGTCCGATGCCAACAGTTTTTCTAGAAAGAATATTATATGTTCTTCTGTAAAATTTTTGTGCTTTTAATCAAATTTGTAACGTAAGTTTCCTTTAAGGAGATTAGGTTATCTACATATATCTAATTTATAGTTTCTAGTTTCATACAAAAATTGAGTTTTATGATTTTGATGTGTTTTCAGAGAATTTTCTTAAACCAAATTCGCTAATGAGGAGATCTCGACTTTTGAATTTTGAAAAACTGGGCCGATTTTAACCTTCCGGAAATAACAAAGTAAGGGCAACCAAATTTGGTACACGTATTTAGATTACAAAGGATGAACTATGTATTTAGGCCTGTAAGTTTAAAACAACAAAGTTAAGGGCATTTACAGAAAAAAATGTGGATTTTCTTGCGATTTGAAACGCCAAAATTGGCAATATTTAGGCAAAGAACCTAGAACAAACACGGACTATGTAAAGCAAATCTCGAAAGAATATTGTTCTGCAAACCCTTAAGTTTTAGCTTCAACCGTCACTATCCATCATTTTACTAAAATATTTCCAGAAATCTTATTTCAAATGGCCCTTTCTCTGATGTTTTGGGAGTAGTTTTAGTTAAGTTTATGGTTTAACAGTCTATAATTTGTAAACTTATTTGCGTAGAAAAGATTCGTTAATGAGGAGATCGCGACTTTTAAATTTTAAAAAGATTTTTTTAAATGAGCGCAAGCAAGGGCCCCTAGAATCCATATCCGGGTTTAGTTTTAATTTTATTTGTTCATATATACAGGGTGACGTATTTATACGGTAAAGCTCAGTATAACTGGTATTATACAAGATACGAGAAAAAGTTGTATACGTTAATTATAGGGTGTCTTGAGCTGCATCTTATAAAATTATTTTAACAGTCACAGGTCGCCCATACGTCGTTGGTGATACCTACAATATTTTTTTCGAACACCCTTATGTTATTGAATTTTTGCATTTCTTATCAAAATATAATGCATGTTTGTAAGAGAAAAGAATAAACACGCAGTAAGTGGGTTTTGGTAGCAAACTTTCATTAAATGCTTCAAATTTGAATAACTCAATATGCCATTAACACAAGGTTTGTTGGCTATGAAATAAGTTGCAAAGATTGTGATCCTAAATACGTCGAAAACAAAAGATCTATTGGAAGATTTAGCACAATTACGATACGGTACTATAGATAAATCTACCGTCGCCCGACGTATTTGGGATAATAATCACCACGTTAATCAGGAGAATCTAAAATTAATAAAAAATGCTAGACAGCAAGGACAGCTAAATGAATTCAAAAGTATATATATATATATATATATATATATATATATATATATATATATATATATATATATATATATATATATATATATATATTGCTAAATATAGTAATAATAAAAAAAATGTATGAGTCTTCTCCGCAGGCTATGGGCAGTTTCCTGATAGATTGCTTTATAAAATAAATAAATACCGTCAGAAGCACGCCCGGTAGATAATAAAAGAATACAGATATTTCCGCCAAACTAAATATGTTAATTTTGGTGTCGTTAGTAACCGACTAACTGCAGAAGAATATAAATAGAGTTGTGCATATAAGATATTTGGAATTAGTCATCCTCTGATGATGCTATCTTTGTTAGTGAAACAATAGTCAGCTTCTTTTAAATGTGTTGTGGTGATTTGGGTTCTCCAAGTGTGTTTATCAGTGCTCATCACAGGTTCCAATATTCACTTAGTGATAAAGAATTTATATTTAACTTTTCACAACAAACATTTTATTATTATTTCTTTCACCTAACGATTTTTTATGTAGAAACCTCTTTGGAAATTCGCTACCATAACGCATTTGATGCGTCCGGATCTTTTTTTAGTATATTAAAGTTTACATAATCCTATGCTTCAGAGATATCTGCAAACAACGTCCCCACAGCTTTTGAATTTGTGAAAGACAAATTTATATTTAATATGAGGTGCGCCGAGTTTTCAGCTGTTAAACAATAATTTCTAAAACCAAACTGTGATTTTCCAAGTTTGTGATTTATTTAAAGTCGAGCTTCTAAGCGATTTTTAAAAATCCTTTAAAGGTCTTCAGTACGCAGGTCGCTATAAATATTATTTGTATGCATCTATTCTTTGGGGATTCTTGTGAGGTGTTAGGAAATACACGGTAATATATATTTTCCCGGTATTTGGAATTTGTTTAGATTTGAAAAAAATGATATCCAGTAGTTCTGGTTATCTTACATGCCCTAATTTGTATGACATTAAAAAGTGTAAATTATCCACCCTGGAGCCGTATTTTGCTGTATATGTTAATGAGATCGTTCGAGCTCGCCAAAATAAATAGGTTTAAATAACTCATTCAACATTCTGATTCGCTAAACCGAAAATGCCGTTATTTTACACAATATATACTGACTTTCAAAATAATCCGAACACCCAGCAAGATTGATCAATTTTAATAAGATTTATACCTAAGGTGTGTTTAATCAAACTTAAATTACATTTCCAAACTTAGCTACTAAAAATTCAAACCTATTGAATAATGAGTGGGTCCGCCGCGGTTTCTTATGCATTAGATAACTTTTCAAGGCATCCTTGAAATTAAATGATTTGTAGTATCCTGATGAATGTCCTCTCAGACGTGGTTGGGTTAAATTACTCAGTTGATTGCCAATCATGTCCTACTCATGTTCGATTGGTGACAAGTCTGGTAAGCGAGAAGGCTATGGAAGCAGGTCACGTTATTTTCTTGTAAGAAGCAAGTAGTAACCTTCGCTGTATGATGACGTGCGTTGTCTTGTTGGAACAGAAGTTCATTTAACCCTAGTATGTGTGGCAGTGCAACAGGCTGCAGTAGGTTTCGTATGTAATCATTTGCATTAAAATTTCTCTCAATAAAAACGACAGATGATCTTCCACCATACGTTATCGCACCCCATACCAACACCCAACGTGTAAGGGCCGTATGCCGTTACACAGAAAATCTTAAATTTCTGCGTTCTCCATGTAATCGTCCCACTAATCTGCGACCATCGTGGACCCAAAGACATAATCGGGACCCGTCACAGAAGACAGCAGGATTCCATTCATTATACTAATTTGATCTGCCGTTACACCACTTAAGCCCAGCGGCACGATATCGAGGTGTCAGTGGGAGACATAAAAATGGCCTATACAAACGAAGCGCAATAGCGCGTATTCGGCGATAAATCGTTGCCATGGGCTATAGAGACCATTTGTTGTAAAACTGACAACCAAGCATTTCCAATCGACTGTGTTGTGGAAACTTTGTCTTGTAAACCCGCAATCCTCAGATGACGATCTTCCCGTGTTGAAGTTACACAAAGTCGTCCGGATCCATGACGGCAGTTATAGATTTCTTCTTCAAATCACTTGGAACAACGCTGTAACATTATTGACACGCTGCATATTATGCGGTCCGAAAATTGGTCAGATTTAAAAATCTAGTTTCTCTCATACCAACAATCCGCCACTTTTAAAACAAAATTGAGCACAAATTGCTGCAAGATATTGCTTCGAACTGAAGCAAACTGAAGTTTAGAGACATAACTTTTTAATAGAGCAAAATTTAAGACGTGTACACCTGGTAAGATTTTTTGTCCATATTGTTATTCTTTTTTAGCAGAGGCCAAACAGAGTAGTATAGAAAATTTCGTTGCAATTGGTCGTCTCTTACTGGATGTTCGGACTTTTTGGGAAGTCAATATATTATATGTCAAATTTTCCTCAAACGAAATATTTTTATTTATTTTATTGCAGAATATTTTTCATGAACTTCCCTTACTTTCTAATATTGTTTTTTGGACTGTTTAAGCTTGTTTGTAGTAAATAAAGTTTTGCATCTTAGGGTTTGTCTTATAGTCTTGCAAGGCTTAATTATGACAGACTGTGGCACTTTGACAACTATTATTGTATCTCTATTGACTTAGGAACTATATTTAAGCAAGAAGCTAAATTTGTATGAGAAATTCGCTACCAAGCGCACTTGATGGATCACAGCTTCTTATAAATTTAATATTTTTGGTAGCTGTCTGATGTGTTAGCTACGTGTGAAGTGTTGTGAGTATTTTAAAAGAATGTTGTTGTTTCAGCACTTAGGTATGGCATTTATCAATGTCAAGTAAAGCAGTAGTAGACGGGCTCAATGTCGCAAGTTCACTGACACAAATACCTACCAAAACAATTGAATATTGTGAAAGACACCCACGGAAAAGAAAGTTTATATATTTATTATTGTATCTCTTTGTTGGATATTGATAATTTTATAATGAATTTAATAGGCATAATTTTGTCAAAAATAGAAACAAAAGCTCTTTGTTGATTATCGTTTTAAAAAATAATTCAACTATTGATTAAAATAGGAAGATAAATTACTCGGAGAAATATCGAAAAGGCCTGACGTATCAAGTGTGTTATGGTAGCGAATTTGAATATTTGTTTGAAATGTATTAATTCTTTCAAACTCGAAACAATAATAAATTGTTTCTACAAAATTAGTAAAGCAAAAATCTTTTACAAAGTGCAAAACACTAAAATATACGTTTTTAATTGAAAGGACTCAATACGTTAGAGTAGTGAATTTTTATAAGAATTGTTCACCATTGGCACGGAATATTACTAAAATTAATATTCTAAATTTACACAGATCTTTGTCACGGCATATTACTAAAATTATTACTCTAAATTTATACAGATCTTGAAGATCAGTTTTAGATGTCCTAATGAGGAATTTTTTCAAAAGTGTTACCGTCGATATCTCTCTATTATCAAAAAAGACTTAAATCTTTTGTTAAAACTTTGAGAAAAATGCCCAAGGCTCAATTTTAAATGAAGCTAGAAAATTAAAATTTGGTATATCTAGTGACTGTAAGCCTAATTAAAACAAACTTGTATTACAAATTTTATTAAAGTTACAAAACCTTTTCAGAAGAAATCCTAATTTATATTAGAAAAGGAAAGCATTTGCCAAATTATAAACGTGGCGGGTATTTTTTCGTATTAAGCGCCTGGAAGCTTTATTTTTAGTCAACCTAATCGAACCGGTTTTTCCAACAAGAAAACCTTTTCTAAGACAAATTACCTGTTAGTGAATTTTCTTAATTTAATTTCACCAATATCACTAATAAAAACATGTCTACGAATAATTGTAATTTTAAACTCAAAGATGACAATGTTATGCAGCTATTATAAAGAAATGAGATCTTGGTCCAAACGTATGAAATGTGGACACTATTGTTACTACAAAATATTAAAGTGAAACAAAACAGAATGTGAGATGCATCGCACGGAAATCGAACTCAGGCCGTCTGCGCGTCAGGCTAAGATCTTACCATTACACCATGAACGCTAGTTAATAAACTGTTTGGTTGCATGGTAGTTATACAGATGGCAACTTGCTTCTCCAGAAAATTACATATTAGATCCTAAATGTAAATTAAGTAACCAGTTAATTATAGAATTAGTTGAATTGTGACTTGAAACATATTCGACAATTTCGATCTTCGATGACGTGTTATTTTCAAGTTGAAGATAGAAGAACAGTTTGTTTTTGACCCGACCTGGCCTGACCATTTACCTGTCTCGACGGGCTTGGACGTACCTTGCAGATAACTACTGCGACACGAAAGACTCAGTGAGAACTTCAAGAGGTTTGCTAGATGGGACCATAGTAAGCCCTAATGTTTTAGAATATAAAAGACCTTTAGAGTCGCCGCCTGGATAGAGACATAGACATACACTTAGTATTAAGGGAGCTGGACGGGAAGCACGTTAAAGTTTTGTATAACTTTTTAAATAATGCAATGTTATTAAGAGCATTTATATTGAATCAGTAAAACCTCTGCTGTTTTTGTTTTGATTTTGATAGCCATTTAGTTTGGCAGACTTATCTATAATTGCAGTCGTCTTAATATCTAGTTATATCAAAGTCACCCATAATGTGATTGTGTTGACATTTATTTTGCTTATTAGTTGGATTTTATGTGTGTGTGTGTGTGTGTGTAGGTTTTGTTTCTTTAACGTTGGCCTATTTCCGCGACTATGGCCAATCATCGACGCCAGGGAGTAGTTTCGCCTCACTATCGCGAAAATTTTTGCCGAACCCCTGCCTTTCTGTAAGGAGAGTATGGATCTTTAACGTGCCCAACATCGCATGGACACGGGACCGACGGCTTTACTCCCCCTCAGAAGGGCGAAACGTGCAGACATTCAATTTGCTCAAATACAATGCCAGAAACTCTGTTGATGTTAATGTTACAGTTTGTAGTGAAAAAGGAATAGGAGTACCCTGGGATCGAACCCAGTACCCATAGGTTAAGAGGCACACGTTCTTACCCCTGAACCACCGAGGATCTTCCTTATCTATTCGACTCACTGTTAATTAATTGATAAGACATATCCGGATATTTAGTATTAAACAGAATATACACCTTTGCCTGAGTTCGGATCCTGTCACCATAACCAATCATCATTAGAACCTCAATTCTTTTACATATTCATAAACGCATCTTACCAATAATTTAATAAGCATTTGGAAAAAGCAAAAGTTGAAAAGGTAAATGTTTACTTTTGGGGCGGGTGTTCGATTTTTATGACATTTTGTATATAGACATGTTTTAGGGTGTAGATGACGAAAATCACAATAAAAATGAGGGCAGAAGTCAACTTGTGGTGTTATTTGTAAATTTTTGTTGGAAAATGTAGGTTATACTCACTTTTGCTGCATGTTTTTGTCATATTTTACACATGTTCGGGGGTCGTTCTTTTTATATAAAGTTAAAGAAGGGTGTATTCCACTATTCTAATTCATTTTCATATAATTGAACAATTTTAATATAACATTTTTCTTTTTGCAATAATGTCAAACTTCAAAATGTATGACATTAAGTTGGCTTTATAGGTCAATTGTCAATTTCAACTTGGTATCGGTTATACGATGAAAAGAGGGGAATTTTCAGAGACACATAAACAGTTAAATGGGTACACTAACTATCTGAAAATGAATTAGAATAGTGGAATACATCCTTATTTAGCTTGATATAAAACGAACAACCCCCAAAATGTGTAAAATATGACAAAAACATGCCGCAAAAGTGAGTATAACCTACATTTTTCCAACAACAATTTCCAAATAACTTCAAAAAATGGTTTCGGCCCTCATTTTTATTGTGATTTTCGATTTACACCCTAAAACACGTCTATATACAAAATTTCATAAAAATAGAACACGCTCCTTGAAAGTAAACCTTTATCGTTGAAAATTATACGTATTCTCTTTGCACGACAACCAAAACGTAAATTTACTACTATTATCTGTAGATTGTTTCGCAAAAAATTATCACAATTATGCTTGATTAGTTTTTATGATACATGTCACACAGCAAATAATTGTTACCATCAGTCGATTGTTACAGATACGACATAGTATACAACAAAATCTTTAAAGTTCTCTTCGTACAAGAAGCCGAACATTTTTAACATTGTTTACAGACTTTGACAAATTGAAGTATCATATCAAAAGTATATCATATTAGTATTGTAAGACTGGACTATGTAATTCTTTACAGGCTTCATTTGTCACTAAGTGAGTTGTAGACACGGAGCAACGTGCCGCCACCTAGTTGCGGAACCAAGCAGTATGTTGTCCAGGCAGCTCCAAATAACACAAAGTTGGGGCGAGAATACATCTAGCCTTACATACTTTGTCCCTATATTAGGGTAGAAATGGGCCACGGCTGACAAATTATTAAATTGTTAGTTGGTTGTATAGAGTCTCTATTTTTTAACACTTTGCGTTATTTGGAGCTGGCGTGACAACATACCACTATCTGTAACTAGCTGGCGGCAAGTTGCTTCGTGTCTACCACTAACTTGGTGTTGGAAGGCTGGCTACCATAGCTGTTTTACTTTATAGGTGCATTTTCGCTACAATTAGTATGTCGTACTGAAGAGCTCTAATTAGAGCGAAACCGGTCTGCGGTTCTAATTGTAGCGAGAATACATCTAGCCTTACAGGCTTCACTTGTGTTAGGCGTTACTTATAAAAAGTTTGGGACGCGGTGCGTTATGGTAGTGAATTTTTATAAAATGCTTCAAATTTGAATAACTCAATTTTCTATCAACTTAGAAAGTTAAATTTTAGTACCTAGTAAGGTCTTACTTAAGCAACGTATTCACCAAATGTCATTAAAATAGCTTTGTAATTTTCGGAGAAAAAAATTGTTTCTAAAAAAATATTTGAATAACTCAATTTTTTATAAACTTAGAAAGTTCAATTTTGGTGCCTAGGAAGGCCTTTCGTAACGCAACATATTCATAAAATTTCATTAAAATAACTTTGTAATTTTCAGAGAAAAAACTTTTTTTTAAAGAAAACTTAAAATTTTCCCGGAAAACCTTGTTGGATTTTTCTGGATAATGAACTCATTCAAGCCATTAATAAAAGAAAGGTACTTGCCGAGTTTCCTCAAAATAGGTTAACTATTTTTTGAGTTATCGGTTGGATATATATATATATATATATATATATATATATATATATATATATATATATATATATATATATATATATATAAACATATAAAAATTGAAAGTGACCCTGGATATGGGTTATAGGGCTCCTAGTTCCGCCCATTTGAAAAAAAAATTTGCAAAATCTTACCATCTCTATTAGTCTCTATTAGTGAATTTTTTTAAACAAAAATTAACTAAAATGTTATTACTAAGTTTATTTTATTCCTACAAAAAATAGGTGTTGCTGAATAGAGAATTGGATTATTAAAAAAAAGTACCACACTACCCGTCATCCATTTTCAAAATTTTAAAGGGGTGAGATTTTTATATCAAAAGGGTAGTTTTTGACAATAAAAATCGATCTGTTTTGAAATTTTCCTTAATAATGGTCACTCTCAATTTTGTTGAATTTATGCGTTACTTTATAGGCACAGTGTATATTTTCCGTAGCACCTTCATATTGCCAATTATTTTTAATGCTAACAAGGACACTAACCTTTTATATTCTTTAAGTGAAATTAGGAAACACAAAAATATGTTTAAATTTTTACAATGCAGGATTTTCGACGAAAATAATGATGACCTATTTATATGATAAAATATTCTGGAAATTATTTTGATGCTAACAGCGATACTAACCTTTCATATTCTTTAAGGAAAATTAGGAAACACAAAAATATTTTTAAATTTTACAATGCAGGATTTCCGACAAAAATAATGATGACCTTTTTTAATGGTATAATATTCTGCTGTTTGAATAAGAACAATTTTTTGCTAAAGTAATGTTTTAATAAACATCGACAACCAGATTATTAAAGGTACATGAAAACATATTACAGAAAATAAACGCTAATGGCAGGAAACGTATTTTCCGGCCTTATCTTCCTTGTTTTCCTGTTATCCTGCTACTGAAATGTGCGGTGTGTTCCACAGGTGCGGCGGTTCCTTGGTGAGCAGGCGTCATGTGGTGACGGCAGGACACTGTGTTGCCAGGGCAACCCCTAGACAGGTTCACGTCACACTGGGCGACTACGTCATCAACTCTGCCGTGGAACCCTTGCCCGCCTACACATTCGGGGTCGCCACAATACAGGTTCGTATGTATAATAAATACCATTATAACTCTAAACTTCTAGTTCTCCTTTAACTTTGTAAAGTTGCATATATATCTACTACTTCATAACTGTCATATCATAACTTTTGGAAGTGCCCTTTGTATAAATTTACATTTGATTAAGTCACCTACCTTAAAATAATATTTCAGTAAATAAATATAAATCAATAATATATGAAGTATTAATTTAGTTATGTTACGCCTTTTTTCAAACCTACCGAATCATCGTTCGAACTAACAGTCGTATTAATTCGGGCCATAGACACGACACACATAAGTCTGGACGCAGCAAGTGCGTTATGGAAGTGAGTTTTCATAAAACTGTTTTTAATAGCAAATATGTCTGTAATGCAAGCAGGCATAAATTTGATTACCTTATTTTATCAAAAGAACTTATTGTTTGAAAACGTAGAAAAAAATTCCGAAAATAAACTTAAAATGTTTCCGAGAAAACTGTTTTCCTAGTCAACGAACCTTAGGTTAATAGCTAATTGGATTATTGAAATTTGAAGCATTTAATGAAAATTCACTAGCAAAATGCACCTACTGAGTCTCAAACAATAAGTTATTTTGATGAAATCTGGCAACTTGTTTCTACTATATAGGTTATACCGGTAACTAGATTGATGCCTGCTTGCATTAGAGACATATTTGCTATTAAAAACATTTTTATGAAAGTTTACTTCCATAACGCACTTGCTGCGTCCAGGCTATTTTAGTGAATTTTCTTTAAAAAATGCACTAATGAGGAGATCCCGACTTTTGAATTTTGAAAAAATTTCTTCAAATGAACGCTATTTAGAACCCCTGGAACCCAAATCCGAGGTCGGTTTAAGGCTTTATATGTTTATATATATATATATATATATATATATATATATATATATATATATATATATATATATATATATATATATATATATATATATATATATATATATATATATATATATATATCTGTGTGTGTGTGTGTGTGTCACACCTATAACTAAAAAAATAATTGACCGATTTTGATAAAACTTGGTGAGTACCTTCCTTTCACAAGTGGCTTGGATAAGTTCGTTAGCCAGGAAAATCCGCCGAGGTTTTCCCGGAAAATTTTGTGTTTTCTTTCGAAAAAAAATTATATCTCCGGAATTAACCAAATTTGGTACGCGGGTTTATATCATTATAGGTAAGTTATGCTGAAATTTAGCTCTGTAGGTTAAAGGACGAAAAAGTTACAGGCATTTAAAAAAAATTGGGTTTTCCTCAAAACGTCAAAAGTCGCGATTTTAAACGTCAAAATTGGTAATATTTAGGCAATGAACCTAAAACTAATATGAGCTATGGAAGGAAAATATCTCAAGAATAATGTTTTCCAAAGCTTGAAGTCTTAGTTTCAATCGCCATTGTCCTTCATTTTACTAAAATATTCCCAGAAAATTCATTTCAAATAGACCCTTTCTCTGATGCTTTGGCAGTAGTGTTGGCTATGGAGTTTATCGGTTAATGGTTTTTTGGCTAATTTTCGTAAAAAATCTTGAAAGCTCAATATATCCGTCATTATGCAAGATACGAAAAAAACTTTTTTACATTAATTTTAGGGTATCTTTAGCTACATCTTAAAAAAAATCTACAATTACAGGGTAGCCCATAAGTCGTTGGTGATTCAAATTTTCTGTTTTAGTGAATTTTCTTTAAAAAATTCACCAATGGGGAGATCCGTGTTTATATATATATATATATATATATATATATATATATATATATATATATATATATATATATATATATATATATATATATATATATATATATATATATATATATATATATATATATATATATATATATATATATATATATATATATATATATATATATATATATATATATGGTACCGATACCTCAAAAAATAATAGACCGATCTTGATAAAATTTGGTAAGTACCTTCCTTTCGCAAGTGGCTTGGATAAGCTTGCTAGCCAGGAAAATCGGACCAAGTTTTCCCGAATAATTTTGTGTTTTCTTTCTAAAAAAATTCATCTTTCCGGAAATAACAAAGTGACGCATCCAAATTTGGTGCGCATATTTGTATTATAAAGAGTAAACCATGTACCAAACTTAGGTCTATAAGTTTAAGGACAAAAAAGTTACAGGCAGCTAAAGCTACAAATTTTGGAGTTTTCCTCAAAACGTCAAACTCGCAATTTAAAACGTCAAACTTGCAATTCAAAACGTCAAAATTAGCAATGTTTAGGCAAAGAACGTGAAACAAATACGGATTGTGAAAAGAAAATGTTTCAAGAAGAGTGTTCTGTGAACCCTTAAGTTTCAGATTCAACCGGCATTGCCCTTCATTTTACTAAAATATTTACAGAAAATTCATTTCAAATAGACCCTTTCTCTGAGACTTGGCTGTCGGTTTAGTTAAGTTGATGCTTTCGCTGTAGGTTTAGTGAAGTTTATGGTTTAACGGTCTATAATTTTTAGCTCATTTTCGTAGAACAAATTCGTTACTGCATTTTAGCATTTTTTATCGAAATATGAGGCATGTGTGTAAGAAAAAATCTGGACGCAGTAAGTCGGTTTTGGTAGCAAATTTTCATTAAATCCTTCAAATTTCAATAACTCAATTTACTATTAACATAAGTTTTGTTGGTTAGGAAACCAACATTTAACTTTATTTTCGGAAATTTTTTGTATGGACGTAGCAATGGCGTTTTGGTTGCGAATTTTCATTAAATGTTACAAATTTCAATAACTTAATTTGCTATTAACCTAAGATTCATTGGCTAGGAGGCCAGTTTTCTCAGAAACATTTAAAGTTTATTTTCGGAAAATTTTTGTACATTTTCAAATAATTATTTTGATAAAATATGGTACATTGTTCCTACTATATAGGTTATACAGGTAACCAAATTGCTGCCTGCTCGCATTAGAGCGATATATTTGCAATTAAAAACATTTTAATGAAAATTCACTTCCATAACCCACTTGCTGCGCCCAGAGTTTTTTATAAATAAACTATTTGCAATATTTTCCGGTAATACAAATATATTTAGTGGGGATGTTATTTTATCTGAGAGGCCCTATCACCTTAACGCAAAAACAGCTTGGTCTAGTGGAGATAAGTTAAGTTTGCAAGATACAACAATTAACAGCTGATATGTCCGGTGGTAGAGAAGTATCAATGAAACAGGTAAACGAACTAAATAATGCAATTGAATACTTTATCAGGAAAATATAGACTGAAATAAAAGACGTGAAAACATGCTTGTAAGCTAAACTGGATACATTTCTAAAGTACTTGAATGTTTGCGTAATAAAAATGCCGAGTTAGAAAACAGATTTTTTACGCACTAGAAAAGCAGCTTAAAAAGAATGATATCGGGGTTTTCGGTTTTAATACTGAGGAAACACACTCTCCGTGGTCTTTCGTCAAAAGCCTTGATAGACTGCTAAAAATTGGAGATCACTTTATCTGATATTAATTGTCCATTATAAAAAGCTATCTTGCAAGCTTAGAGAACCTTGGGGAACCCCAGTCTGTATTGCTTTTACTCTTGATTTTGTATTATTGACGACTACTTGCAGGTCTAGGAGGCACACGTTCTTATCCTTGGGCCACCGAGGCTGCTGAATAAAAAAAGTAAATTTTTATTAAATGCTCAAAGTTGGATAACTCAACTTTCTATAAACTTAGAAAATAGCATTTTTCTTCGTAGTAAGACCTTTCTCAAGGACACATATTCACCAGATTTCATTAAAATAACTTAGGAAGTTGAATTTTCGTATGTAGTAAGGCCTTACACAAAACAATATATACACAGAATTTTATTGAAATAGCTTTGTAATTTTTTGATGGATTTTGGATGGCGGGGGGTGGTGGGTGTCTACTTCGTCGTGGGGATTTTCCTTCCCCCTCGCGTGCATACAACCACCCTCGCTGCATAAACCACAAGAAAAATGTCTTGTTCCTACCCGCCAAGGAAGTTACGGCACCTGGGGGATAGGGGTGCTGTGCGGGGTAGGCAGGATTTAAAGGGATATGGCTTCAAGATTTAAAAAATACAGCTTTCAAGACCGTTTTATGCGAATTTTCTGCTCATGTTTCCTTTTTACTACCTACCCCGCCCAGCACCCCTACTCACTCCTGGTTCCGTAACTTCCTTGGGGGGTGTGAACAAGAAATTTTTCTTGGGGTTTGTGGATCCAGCGGGGGCCTAGGCAGGTTTCTGAAAACAGTTTTTTGAAAAGCGTTCGGGAGCTAATCTGCAAATTTACCGAAAATTCGCTACCAAAACGCACTAGCTGCGTCCAGATTTTTTTCTTACAAACGCATCATATTTCGATAAAAAATGCAAAAATGTATTAACGAGTTTGTTCTACGAAAATTAGTTAAAAAAATATTATACGCCCCTACTAACTCCTGGTCCCGTAACCTCCTTGGGGAGTGTGAACAAGACATTTTTCTTGGGGTTTGTGGATCCGCGGTGGGTGGTGTGTGTGTGTGTGGGGGCCTAGGCAGGTTTCTGAAAACAGGTTTTTGAAAAGCGTTCGGGAGCTAAACTGCAAATTTACCGAAAATTCGCTACCAAAACGCACTTACTGCGTCCAGATTTTTTTCTTACAAACGCATCATATTTCGGTAAAAAAAATGCAAAAATGCATTAACGAATTTGTTCTACGAAAATAAGCTAAAAAAAATTATACACTCCTACTCACTCCTGGTCCCGTAACTTCCTTGGGGGGTGTGAACAAGAAATTTTTCTTGGGGTTTGTGGATCCGTGGGGAGGGGGCACTAGGGAGGTTTCTGAAAACAGTTTTTTGAAAAGCGTTCGGGAGCTAAACTGCAAATTTACCGAAAATTCGCTACCAAAACGCACTTACTGCGTCCAGATTTTTTTCTTACAAACGCATTATATTTCGATAAAAAAATTTAAGAATGCATTAAGAATTTGTTCTACGAAAATTAGCTTAAAAAAATGATAGACCGTTAAACCATAAATTTCACTAAACCTGCAGCGAAAGCATCAACTTAGCTAAACCGACAGCCAAAGCATCAGAGAAAGTGCCTATTTGAAATGAATTTTCTGTAAATATTTTAGTAAAATGAAGGGCAATGACGGTTGAATCTGGAACTTAAGGGTTTGCATAACACTATTCTTGCAACAGTTTATTTTCACAATCAGTATTTGTTTCACGTTCTTTGCCTAAACATTGCAAATTTTGACGTTTAAAATTGCGAGTTTGACGTTTTGAGGAAAACTCCAAATTTGTTTCTTTAACTGCCCATAACTTCAGATAGCCAAAGCATCAGAGAAAGGTTCTGTTTGAAATGAATTTTCTGTAAATATATTAGTAAAATGAAGGGCAATCACGGTTGAATCTGAAACTTAAGGGTTTGGAGAACACTCTGCTTGCAACATTTTCTTTTCAAAATTCGTATTTGTTTCACGTTCTTTGCCTAAACATTGCCAATTTTGACGTTTAAAATTGCGAGTTTGACGTTTTGAAGAAAACTCCAAAATTTGTTTCTTTAACTGCCCATAACTTCTTTGTCTTTACAGCTGGAGACCTAAATTTTGGTACAAAGGTCAGGTCAGGTCAGGTCAGGTTAGGTCAGGTCAGGTCATAATACAAACACGAGTATTAAATTTGGTTGCCCTTTCTTTGTTATTTCCGGAGATATGAATTTTTTTAGAAAGGAAACACAAAATTTTCCGGGAAAACCTGGTCCGATTTTCCTGGCTAACGAACTTATCCAAGCCACTTGCAAAAGGAGGGCACTCACCAAATTTGATCAAAATTGGTTAATTATTTTTTGAGTTATCGGTCGGATATATATATATATATATATATATATATATATATATATATATATATATATATATATATATATATATATATATATATATAAACACAGATCTCCTCATTAGCGAATTTTTTTTTAAAGTCACTAAAAGTTGAAACTGACCCCGAATATGGGTTCTAGGGGTCCTAGTTCGCGCTCATTTGAAAAATGTTTTGCAAAGTCTCACCATCGATACCTCTCTATTAGTGAATGTTTTAAAATAAAAATTCACTAAAAGATAAAGGTACTTGCATTTGATATTTAAGTACGTTTGAAAGACTGTTTTCTACATATCTGATCACAACATACCTTGAAGGTCGCCGATAAAGGTCGTGTGGTATACTCACTTTCTTAATCTAATCTACTTAAATATTAAACAAAATCTTCTAAAAGTTAAATTTTAAAAAGTACCATATATATATATATATATATATATATATATATATATATATATATATATATATATATATATATATATATATATATATATATATATATATAATTTAGTAATTATGCTGTACGCAATGAATGGTTTAAGGTATAAACATTAAAAGTGAAACTGTAATCGTAATAGTTTTAATAGGTGTGTCTTCGATGTGACTATCTAGTGTTGAAAGGTTGCAAAATAGGTAACGATTTCCCTAATTGAACACCGGATATGGATAACCGATAGCCAATAACTAAACAATCAAGTAATCTTTATGTGTATAACGTAAACACTTACGCCTGTCTTGATTACTTAGCCTGCGTCATAATTTACAAGTGAAAGTGATGAGACAAGCAGTTACACTATAATTTAGTGAAGGAGTATTGTACTGAGAAAGTTGTTTATCATATACTTATTGGGATACTATTAACGTCAGAATAAACTGTTAGTAATGGTCAATATACAATATAAACTACCTACGATTTTGTAACTTATAGGATATTTGTTGATTAGTTTTCTTATTGGTTGTACGAGGCTTGACCAACAAAGTATTGGTTAAATGACGACAATACAGGGATACTAAAATGTACCTAGCTTACATTATTGTTTACCTAAGCCACTTCTTGGTATCGCGAGGGCCAAACTGGCTCAGCTACAGGACAAGCTTGTCTGATGATAACGCGCGCGATAAGTACCGCTCCATCAGCCGCTCTTTTTTCATTTCAAAGAGAGGGGAAAATCATCAAAAGACATTCGGCCATCCACCGAGCTGTGTTGGACTGATTCTCTCTGGAGAAATGCCTTACCAACTAAAAACCACCTCCCACAGTGCGAAGCAGGCCTGGAACTACCTTTCGGTATTACTTCAGACCAGCTTCTCCTTATGTAGCAGCTATGCTATTTTGCTTCCTTTCCTGAACCCTTTTTGTCATTATTTCCGTAACCACACTTTCAATTTTTTTCCATTTTGTTTCTGTCTCTAACATATGCTTGACTATGTTCTCTGTTGTCAGTTCTTCCCCAGTCTCCTTTCTAGCTCGTTCTCTTATCTCGTCCCACCTGTTGCATTCTAGAACCGCGTGCTGTGGTGTTTCATGTTCTCCACAATGGATGCACGTATCAGTCTCCGCCAGCCGGAATCTTGCCAGATAGGATCCGAAGTTGCCGTGCCCAGTCAGGAACTGCGTTAAGTAGTATCATACTTCTCCATATTTTCGGGTAACCCAGTGCCTTATTTCTGAGATTAATTTCTTTGTCCACTGTGCTGTCATAGTTTTCTCTTGCCATTCCTGCTGCCATTTGCTCACCGTCTTCTGTTTTGATCAAATCTCTTGTTTTCATCTTTCCCATATGTGCGCTCTGCTACAAGTAGATGTATAGGAATCACTCCTGCCATGACCTGCGCTGCTTTAGTTGAAACTGTTCAGTAAGCACTTGATATTCTAATTGCCACCTTTCTCTGTACACTTTCTAGTACTTTCCTCCATTTAGTTGCCTCAATAAAATCTCTCTCTGCTGGAGCACCATATAATATGATGGAGTTAACAACGCTGCTTAGTACCTACTTTCTACCCGTTCTTGGGCAACCGGCATTCGGCATTAAGCGTCTCAGGGCTGCTGCAGTTTTCTCTGCTATTTCAGCAACGCTCTTCACATGGAAGCTCATATTCATGTTATGCCCAATTTTCAGACCAATATATTTTAGGCTTCTCTTTGATTCTATTTCCAAGTTCCCAGTACTAGCTGTAATGGTTTTTAGGCTTCTTCTGCCTATCAGTATTACCACCTCAGTTTTCTGTGGTGCTAGTTAGAGTTGCTTCTTCTGCATCTAGATTTCAATTCTTCCAATCGCCCACTCTATTTGCTCTTTAATATCTTCTTTGGCTCTCCCGCACACTATCAGGGCTAGATCATATGCATAGCCTATAGTGGTCGTGTGTTTTGGCATTGGCATTTCCAATACCTCATCGTAATAAATGTTTCACAGGGTCAAACCCAGAACCGATCCCTGTGGAACACCACTTGTCACGTTCATTGAGAGACTTTCGCCTACCAGTATCTTCCTTTCTTCCAAGTAGCTGCAGACTAATTTAATGAGGTATGGTAATATTCGCCTTTTGTTAATATCTCTATCATTCCGTTCCACGGATATGGCGCATATGGGAGAACACCGATGCAATAATATCATCAACCCTGAAAAGTATGTAACCATACACCAGGTAGAAGTTTATGCCATCGAGAGGTGTGAAAGGGAAATTATACAAAACCATTGCACACACAAATCGATAAAAATATATTTAGATATCCAAGCTGCAATAAAGCCACTTGGTTCCTACCTCTGTAGGAGACTGGATTTGTTGGGTGAAATATAAGACAACTAGGTATGAGCCACAATAGCGATTAAGGTCGCAGTGGAGGGACCATTATGGCCCACTCACAATTTAGTCTAACATAACCTACATTATTGTTTAAGGTATATAAATTAAAAGTTAAATGTTATTCTAATGGTTTTAATGCCCCTGTCTTCTACGTCACCATTCAGTGTTGGGAGGTTTCGAAATACGTAACGATTTTCCTAACTGCACACCGAAAATGAACAACCGATAGCCAATAATGTTACTCATTAGTCTATTGTATGACTGGCTGAGGTAGAATTGATCTGATATAGCATATTGCATTGTTTAGTAAATGGAATATTTGCAGAATTATATAGGTGCCTAAATCTAGTGTATATACTTTTGTTCAATATCATTTTAAATCACTTACACTGAAATTTTTGTAATTTCATAATATGCGTGTTTGATGCGCCACATCACCCCGGAGCAGCATATGTTTTAATTGGCCTGAGTATGGATTTATACGGAATTAGTTTATTTCGATGCTAACATTGCTGTTTCTGTGTAGTAGCGGTGATAGAGATTGTAGCACCCCATGTTCTTTCCTAATTGATTCTTCTATGTATTTCTTAAAAGTAAGCCTAGTATCCATTTTAATACGAACGTCTTTTACATTATAATTTTCTTTTATTATTTTCTTGTTTGTTTTCAGTGGTTGAAAGATCTTAATATCCTTTTTTTCTCCCCCAGGGCTCGTCCGCGGCCAATAATAATGAAAAAAGTAAACTTATAATAATTTTGTGGAACACCAGAACTTTGTGAATTAACTGAATCTCCGTCCTATGAAAATGCGTTAACAACGTTGTAAAGTTAGAGGAAAATCACATGTAATGTAATGTTTAGTATATGGCAGTTTAATAAAGTAAAAACCACTGCAATTAGTATAAGACATAAGACCCGTATGTTGTATAATCTTAGTTATGCTTGGATATATTTGAAAAAAATAAAAAAAAACATTTGAATTTAAGAGCCGTTGTTTACATTTAATTCGTTTTTAATTTGGAATATAATCTGAAACATTGACTGATAATTCTTTCTTTGGTATCTACAAAAGCATAGTAATTCAAATTTTCATTTGATAAAGTCTCCTGTCGAATAGAAGCATAGTCCTAATAATTATTTTTAATATAACATATAAGTGCATATTAATAGTAAAAACACGCAAATTTGATCACACTTAAATAATAATACACGCACAAATGTTTCAGGTTCACCCCCACTTCAAGTTTACCCCCCAGGCTGACCGATTCGACGTTGCCGTGTTGAAACTGGACAGAACAGCTCACAATCTGCCACATATAACTCCTATATGCCTTCCTCCGAGAGGAGAGACCTTCCTAGGAGAGACAGGCGTAGCTGCTGGATGGGGAGCGCTTAGTCCCGGCTCCAGACTGCGACCACAGACTCTCCAGGCTGTCCAGGTAATAATAATTATCTTTAGGTATTCATAGTAGTGTTACACGCAGTAATTCTTACATCTTATGCTTAGATAACATTATTATTATTATTACATACAGGTACGGATAGAGGATAAATCATACGGAGTACGTGTTTGCAATGACTAGGTGCGCACAACCAGAACACAGCACGAGACAGAAACTATACAAAATTGACAAAAACAAACAAAACCTAGAGAATGCTTAAGCGAAATTAAGTCAAATTGCCTTTTCAAAAGTACTCACAGATGGCGCGCACCATTAAAAAAGGCACACTGTTCCAACTGCTGAACCCTAGGTTTAGGAGAAAATTCGACGGACAACGAACGCTGAAGCCCTCCCTGACAAGTTTGTATTCGTGCCCACTGAGAACACCATTACAATTCCAAGTAAACAGGGTGTCCAACGGTATTCCTCTAAACCGTGCAAGATACGAGACGTAAAAACCAGGTCATCTCGTTCAAGTCACTCAGCAAACGATTTCATAACCCAGATCTATTACCTAACTTCGTAGCTAGGCCTGAGAATGTCATAACGTAGTTGACTTGCTGCTCGTTGCACTCTTCATAGTCGGTCACGGTCTTTTGATAGGTTTGGGTACCAGGCTGGCCCGCAATACTCCATTAGAGGTCTAAGGTAGGTAGTGTTTCTAAGTTCAGCACATTGGGAATTAATATGGTGAAAGGACTTTCGGATCATATACAGGATACGATTTGCCTTGGTGCAGATACAGGACACATGAGCAGACCAGGTCAAGTCCTTAGCCATGAAGACTCCCAGATCGGTTTTGTTGCAAGCTGGGTTCCATTAATGTAGTATAGAATTCTGATGTTGGTTCTGCTAATGTGCAACACTGAGCACTTGGAGGCATTTAGGGGAAGCAACCGTCACTTACACCAATCCTCCAGCCTGAGCAGGTGTTCCTGGATCTTGCCATGATAACCAAGTGGGTCGTTGTACAACTTATTGCCGGCGAAAAAAGCGCATTCAGATCTGATAATTTGTGGTAAATCGCTGGTGTATACTAGGAACAGCAAGGGGCCGAGAACTGTGCCTTGGGGAAGACCACTCATCGCCGGCCGGGGAGCGGAGTATGGCCCATTCACGCGTACACGTAAAGTTCGGTTGCTCAGGATCCTAGAATCCACAAAAGCAGATCTTCACTAATTCCGCAAGATGACTGCTTTGCATAAAGGCGCCTCAAAGGTATTCGGTCAAATGCTTTAATTGTATTTGATCTTTGACCAATACACCAATAAAAACCAGAAAAGAATCTATACGTCAGACATATAGATTATTTTGTAAATCATCATCATCATGACAATATAAGGCAATATAACCATATTGTCTCAACCATCATTCTTTGTCTCCTTTCTAAACGTCACACAGTCTGGGATATACATACCTAAACATTGAATGAAAGGCTTCTCTCCAGACAAAATGATTTGTCTGGAGAAAAGCCTTTCATTCAATGTTTAGGTATGTCTATCCCAGACTGTGTGACGTTCAGAAATGGGATCATTACGGCGAGGCTGGCCTACGTCACAAATTCTTACAGAAGGTTGTCTAGGTGTTCAGTCCTATTGTCACTAAGGATATGGTTCCTGTCAACATCCTTGAGGAGAGCTCTAATACCGAAATTTGTCAAGAACTTACACAGCAGATCAGTGTTATTCAATCTTCAGAGTGTTGCTCGAAAATTCAGTAGATCGGTGATGAAGAGAGAACTGAGACTAGCATATGCCAAGAAGGAGGAAACTGACTTAAATTGGAGATTGTACACGACACTTTTTATTCTTTGTCTCCAGACGCTTTCTTCGTTTCATTATAACTTCTACACTTCATCTGTTGTACCATGTTTGCGAGGAGTTCTCAAATTGCTTTAGCTCCTTCCTCTCTTGAAATTATCTATCTTTCAAATAATATTTATTTATTTCTCATTTTGATTATTTATTTACTCATCCATTCTTTCATTTACCTATTTACTCATTTATTTATTTACTTACATATTTATTTACGGAATTCTAATAAAAAAATTAAATTCATTTCAAGAAGAGATCGACAATCAAACACACCCATCTAAACAATTTGTACAAACAAACACAAATAACAAGACACAAAATGCAATTTTTTTGGTTTTGTTTTGTTCCTTTAACGTCGGCCTATTTCCGCGAATATGGCCAACCACCGACGCCAGGGAGCAGTTTCACCTCACTATCCTGGAAAATGTTGCCGAACCCCTGCCTTTCTGTAAGGAGGTTAGGGATATTTAACGTGCCCAAGGGCGGAACGTGCAGACATTCAACTCAAAATGCAAGTATTTCAAAAATTTAATGGTTTGGTTAAATGTTAACTCAGAATCAAGCAAACTAATTCTCTCCTGGTAATTATTAGCAGGCATAAGAAGTCTGGTTCGTTCTTGCCATAATTTGACTGGTGAAATGGCATCTCAAAAACTTCAGTAATTCTAGTTCGTCTATCCCTGATATTAAATTCAATTGAAATTGAATCCAATTCTAGAAACTAAACCCAGCCATTAAATAATTTATGCAGAAAAATAAAATCTATTTAAAGAGAATACATATTCAAACAAAGCAATGTATTATCATTAGATTAGATTAGATTCAATGTGAGTGGGTTATTCCAGTCATTCTACCGAGACCTTAAGTCTATTGTGACCCGCGTCTATTGCTTAAATTTCACCCATAAAATCCAGCTCCCTGCAAAATCCGATTTTTTAGGGTGAAAATTGGTTTAACAAGTGTACTGTCACCCGAGTGAAGTCGCTTGCCCGCTTCGGAGCTCAAACCCGACAGCCGTCAGTGTTTGACTCGAGGCGGTATCATGAAGTCCCGCTCTCAAGGAGCAACCAAAAGGGGTCATAAGCCCATTTACAAGCTAACAGATGAGGCCTTAATCTCTAGGTGTAATTTATCTCTAGAGATGCCAGTTCTCCTCCAGGTTCGTCTAGACCCGATACCCACCAGTGTTCCTCACATTTCATCCAACCAATCGAGCTCCGCGCAAAAGGCGATATTTTTGAAGACGAAAGGTGGTTTGACAGGCGCACTGCTATCTGAGTGAAGTCGCTTGCCCATTTATAGTCTCAAAGAGAGCTAACCTCTCTCTGCGTTCGTCTGGACTCGACATCCGTCAGTGTTTTCCTTAAGGCGGTATCATGAAGTGCCGCATCCGAGCAGCATCCAAATGAGGTCGTTTGGTAGATAGAGATCTCACCCTCCTATAGGTTTGTCTAGACTCAAGTCAACATTGCACCGAGTCCTGCTCTTGAGCATCACACAAGCGAGGTCGTTTGTCCGTTTTGAAGCACACAGTGGGGGGCTCCAAACCCAAAATATGCTGCTTAAAGGACAACTTACTATCAAAGAACACTCCAAGATCCCTTGCAGTGTCAGTAATTCTTAACCCAATTTTCGATCTTATAAGAAAATCTAACAGGCATATTAGATCAATTGAGTTATTTAGTAGCACTTATAAATGCTTAAGATGAGAACCTCAGTAGTTTAGGGGCAAGAACGCGTGCCTTTGAACCGAAGGGTACTGGGTTCAATCCCAGGGTACTCCTTTCACTTTTTCAGTACAAACTGTAACATTAACATCAACCGAGGTTCTAGCATTGTATTTGAGCAAGTTGAATGTCTGCACGTTTCTCCCTTTGGAGCGGGCGTAATGCCGTTGGTCCCGTGTCCATGCGATGTTGGGTATGTTAAAGATCCCTACCCTCCTTACAGAAAGGCAGGAGTTCGGTAAAATTTCCAGGATAGTGAGGTGAAACTGCTCCATGGCGTCGGTGATTGGCCATAGTCGCGGAAATAGGGCGACGTTAAAGAAACAAAACACACACACACACACAAATGCTTAAAATCAGGGGATTAGAACGACACCAGTCAGATAAACTGTTCAAATCCCCCTGCATTAGCTGTATTGCCAATAATTCAAAACAATTTTAATCATCAGGAAATATAAGTGCTACGCTGATTTTCACAATCTAACTGATATTGTCAATAAACTGATTAAATAGTAGGGCACCTGTATGTGATTCCTGGGGAAAACCTGATAATACCTCAATTAGCAAGAAAATAGATGCTGCACATCTCACGTATTGAGTCCTGCCAGTAAGGTAGCTCTGAATCTACTTAAGAACACAACCATTTACCCTCAACAACTGAAGTTTTAATAGTAGCAAGTCATGGTTCACCTGGTCAAATCCTTTTTAAAATCTGTATTATATTATCAGAAAATGATCATGTCTCAGATTATGACCAATGAATTTTGTCTTTCTCTTCCAATTTCTTTTAGTAAGCATCCTTCTTCCCTCACGTATTCTAGCATACTTTTATTTGTCTGTCTATGAGTGAACCGTGTCTTTGTAATTTTTATCCATGCCCACATTTCACAAGGTCACATTTTCAATCTCCTGCTCGGTCAAAGGTTTCCACTATCACACTTCATACGTACAATGTTCTTAATTTCTTGGTCAGGACGAAATTAAAATGCTTATAAGCGAAAAGAGTATTTTGTCTATCTGATGCTTGCTTTGCCATCGCGACCTATATTTCCAGATCTTTCTTATATTTACCATCATCCTTAATACAATACCCAAGATAAGTGAACAGTTCTACTTGTTGAAGTCTCAGCCTGTTTTGCTTTACATCAATTTCTGCAGTCCTGCCCTTACTATCTTTATTACTTTTGTTTTCGTCATACTGAAAGTTATTTTAAATTAATTAATACACTGTCCGTCACACTCAGCATCCTTTGTTGTTCCCTTTGCATTTTTTCTAACAGCGCTATGTCATTTGAGTACGTGTGCAGTAAAACATGTGCTTATTATTGCTGCTGCCTTTTCCCGGTTATTGTATATTTTCTAAACGTCAGTACATCTGGGGTTGACATACTTGAAGGTTAAATCAAAGGCTTATATTTCCAGACAGATTGTCTATTATAAAAACTCTACGCCTTTCAGCTTTATCCAGCCATCTTCAGGGGTTCATACCTGCTAATGCACAATCCTCAACTTGAAGTCTGCCCCCTCCTTCCTTGAATAGGCTGATCTCAATTCCCCGCCTCAGCAGGGACTTGTTGAATATCTGGGTTAGTGCACCAAAGCAACTGGGAACTGCCTTATTGATCATATTGAAAATTAATTTCGGACACAAATCCCCCTTGATGCTAAATGTAAGGAACCAAATTCTGAGTGACTATACTAGTGAAGGCCTCGACAACTTCCTATAAGACTTGGTGACGTTGGCCAGCTTACAACATCTGTAACGTTTAGAAATTATATCACATCGGCGAAGCTACTCAACGTCATTAAGTTTTATAGGAAGTTGTCAAGGTCCTTCACTCGCTTTGTCACTCAGAATTCGGTTCCTTATAGTTTGCATCAGAAGGGACTTATGTCCAAAATTTATTGCCAATATTAATTTATTTATGGTAAAGCTACAGCAAAACAGGTATAAACCCAATAATACTGCAATTATTAGACAAAACAAGCCTTAATACTAATTTACTTAAGTATAAAACATAATAAATGATTTTATATAAAACACTTAAAATTAAAAGTGAAGTGAAAAATTGATAGATGCAAAATAAACCATAACATAACAGATAGGAACATTTAATTTTAATAAGTTGATTTCTGATGACGAATATAACTAAGTAGCACCATAGATAATTGTAATAAAAAATATGGGTGTACAGTTATAAATTTTTAGATCTAATTAATGTTATTGTGATGTAGGTCAACATAGTGGTGCACAAAACTTCCCAGTCTTAGCATAATATAAATCCGTGCTTTAGTAACATATTTGTTTGCCCATGACTAACGTAAAAGATATGTACTTCTTAAACATCTAGGATGCACATAGAAATCAACCCTAAATAACAAGCCACAAAAATCGATCTTCCAATGCGATAGATTATATAAGAAAATTATGACAGATAGAATCTTTCTTCCTACAGCATATTAAAGCTGGAAAGAAGTACTTTGTGGCAAAAGCTCCTTGGAGGATGAACCCCATCACGCCTTAACAAAAGATATGTTAAAAGTTCTTTGTACGGATTCCCGCATAGTGTTGTATTTTTTATAAAAAGGAAACAACACTATGGCTGCCTATTCTAAGCGAGATCTTACTTAACTATTATCTAATGCTTTTAGACACTGAATGTTGTTAAATGACTTGTGGATACGAATTACGAATCCCAGGATGCGTACTGTTGTATTAACAGTTTCTATTATATGATGTTCAAAGGAGAATTTACTATCAAATATCACACCAAGGTCTATCACCACGTGCAGCCTAGAAAGTTTTTTACCCTGAATTACGTAATCAAACAAAATCAGTGATTTCCTTGTAAAAGACATAAAGATATTTGTCAACATCAAAGCAAAGTTTATTCTCATGACACAAAGCAATCAACGAATCCAGGCTAGTCTGCATTACAGAACTATCATTCATAGACTTTATGGTGGAGTATAGCTTTACGTTATTAGCATACAACAGCACTCCAACTCCAAGCCTGTTACATAAATCGTTCATAAAAAATGACGAACAAAAGGCAACCTACATTTTATCGCTGCGGCACGCCAGACGCAACATTACAAGCAGACGACCTATGCCCGAAGTATTGCATAAATTAAAAGCTGTTAGACAAATACGAACTAAAAAAATTCAGCAGTGGATCAGAAGAACTTATCAATTTTAACCTATCAAGTAATAATTTATGATCGAACTGATCAAAGGCTTTAATCGTGTCAGTGTAAATCACATCAACTTGCATGCTGTCATCAACTGCTTCAGATATAAACTGGGTGGTGGTTGCAAGATTGGTAGTAGTTGATCGACCAAAAAGAAATCTGTGTTATGCATCGAAAATGAGATTCTTCATACTGTTACAAACTCTACCATAGATAACAGATTCAAACATTTTTTGGAAGTTAGATAAAATTACTATTGGGATAAAATTACTATTGGCTGGTAAGTTACAATCCTGTATATATTCCCCTTTTAAAAACCGGACAAACCCTACTTTGCTTCCACTGAGCTGGAAATAAACATTTTGATAAGGAAAGATTAAACAGTTTTGCAAATGCATAAGACAAAACGACAATCGTGTATTACAAAGGTAGAACCACACGTCATTTTTGGCCCAAGTATTTTTATGGAATCTAAAACCCCATTTTCAGAAACATGGGAAATATTAATGTGTTGGTCAGAAACTTCAGTAGTAATATCAGTGCCATGGCCGGTTGTATGAGCAGTTTTAAATAAGTCAGCGAAACCATCAACTATGGACTGAGGATCATTAAGGTGCTCGAACTTGCAGATTAGTGTAGCAGGCAGTCTTCCATTATTTTGTTTGAGGTGAACCTAGGACCAGAATGAAGTGGGATCTGTAACAAAATTTGTTTGCAAGTTATCTATATAAACCCTGTATGCTGCACCTAGTGATGGGAAAAACTGTTATATTGCTGTAACAGGTCGCAACTGTTACTGTTATTTAGAAATAACAGTTAAATATAACAGGTTGAAAATAACAGTATGAATAATGAATTATTAAGAATTCCACGTAGACGTAGTAACAGTAGCTGAACCCTTCCGGTGGTGTAGTTGGGTAATGTTTAAAATAAAAAATATTCTAGTATTATGTTTAAAACAATTAATTAATTTTTTATTAAAAAAATGATGGAGGTTTTTTTTTTGGGTATTCATCACTAATAATAATTTGGTAAAAAATTCAACAATGCAGAATTTCTTTCGAATTTTCTTTACTAATTAAGTATTAGTTAATCACTGAGCTTGAAAACCTCTATAGCCATCTTTTCCTTGAAAATGAGACTTATGAAATACATGAATTATTGTAAGCAAAAAATAAAATAAATAATAAAAAAAAAAATTAAAACTAATTTTTTTCTCTCTACCTATAGGGCGAAGTGTGTCTGGTTTCAACTATACCGGGTACAGGGAATATTTTTATAATTTCATTAAAATTGGTACTGTTTCTGAGATTTTTTAAGTTTCAGCGATTTTTTATTTTGCAGTAGTAATAAAAAAAAAGATGTTTAAAATCGGACCCATTTCTTAGATTTCCAAAGTAAAAAGGAATATTGATTTATTAGTTACATAAGGCAAAGAAGAATGAGCAAAGAAACTACCTAATATAATATAATACCTAAGGACTCATGTTAAAGCATAACTGTACATTTGTATACATATCAGTAACGTAACAGACTTTCGTCGACGAAAGTTAGTCAAATAATGTTCATCAACAAAAACTCAGAACTTTGAAAGTGTTTTGTTAGAAAAGTATTTTTTTAGTGTAAGACAATTTTTCTCAAAGAAAAAAAGAAACATCGTTGATTTTATTTACATTTTTCATATTTTGTGTTTGTTTATAAATTGTAAATATATGTGTGTTTTGTGTGAATCAACAACCTGTCAAAATATAACAGTTTCATTGTACCGACGACCCTACGTTCCCAAAGCTGTGAGCACACTAGTATAAAGTAGTATGTTATGAAGTAAAGTCCGCTCTATACTCTATACCCCATTCCCAGTCTCATGTCCATTCATCCTGTTATAACAGTTGCGGATGAAAACAGTATTATGTTATGAAGTAAACTCCGCTCTATACCCCATTCCCAGTCTCATGTCCATTCATCCTGTTATAACAGTTGCGGATGAAAACAGAAGTTGCTTCATCGTAGCAGTGCAACAGAAACAGATACGACAACAGAAACAGATACGACTCCGAGTTCTAGTGTAAAGCGCAACAGCATCCCCTCCACTGTATCTGTTATTTGTATATATTCATAACAGGTTGTTACTGTTGCGGCTCGACAACAGTTAAAATATAACAGACTGTTAAATAACAACCCATCACTAGCTGCACCTGAATCAGATTAAGCACCCTCCTGATAAACTTAAACTGTTGAAAGTGATACATGGAGCCAGATTTTTGAAATTTCTTAAAAGCTGACCTTTTATAGACGAGCTTTTTGACTATGCTTTTAGTGAACCAACGAGTCTGCCTCCTGTGAATTTTAGGATACATAAATGGCACAAACCGGTCAAATATGACCAATAAGGCAGTTGACAGTTGCTTTGGGATACCAATTCATAGGTTCAAGAAGTCAGTGCTGAGAACGGAATTGAGATCAGCCTATTCAAGGAAGGGAGCGGCAGAGCTGAAGCTGAAGATTGTGCACGATGTGTTAGCGGGTATTAACCCCTGAAGATGGCTCGGTGAAGCTGAAACGCGTAGGGTTTTTATTTAAAAAAGTATAAAGTCTGGAAGTATAAGTCTCTCAAACATATTCATTGTATCTTCAGATATAGTCCTGGATAGTTTTAGTCAAATAATATATAGTAAAAAAATCAGTTCTAACACTTAGGTTTGTAGAAAGTGATGTCTCGTTTTAATTGTTAGACGGAGTCGAAACGTGGACACTATGGGCAGGGATAACTAGAGAACGTTGTACAAACTTTTCAATTCCAATTTATAAAAAAAAACGCATTTGTTTCTAGTTTTATGCACTTTCTTTTTGGCATTTGATATACAATTTTGTTAAATACACATTGGCGAACCTCATTCACAACACAATTTTAGATGAGTAAAAGATTAATGTGAACAAATTTGATGAACTAAACTTTGTTGCTAAAAGATGGTTCGGTCTAATATCATGTTGTGAAGTGAGTTATTCAATGTGTACTTATTAGGCCCATCACAGGTTAGAATTTCATTTCGTAAACTAATATAGTAGCAACAAATATTTTTTTTGAAAAAAATAATTGTGTTGTAGTACATGTGTTGTTGAGCCAATAGACTATACAATACACGTTTTACACTTATATGTGTTCACACAATTCACTGTACATTTAAGAATTCTATTATGTTTTCTGCGGCAGCTGCAGCTAAGGGTTACCATATTTTCACTTAAGAACAACCTCTTTGAAGTCTATATTTAGTGCACCCTGTGACAATGTAACTTGTTGAAAGGCTTGGAGTTGTCACAAACTGGTGCAATTTGTGGTTCCAGTAGGATGACAGCACCCTCCACTCAAATATACAATATTCTAAGCCTGTCTCTTTAGCCCAATTAGATGAGGATCGCAGACACATGGAGGGTTCTATCTCCGTGGATCTTCAAAAAATATTATACTGGGGAAGTAGAAATCTTGTACATTTCAACCCCACTAAATGACAGTCTTGCTTTCTTTCTCATAAGATATACACCAGCCGTAGACCCATCACAATAAACAACCAAGTTATTCAAAGTAATGAGTCCTTTTCACTTGTTGGCATCTCTGTGGATCGAAATCTCAATTGGCACCAACATGTCACATCAATTGCAGAAGCGGCTGCTAAGAAATTAGGTTTCCTCTTCCGGGCTCGCAAATACTTTTCACCAGCTAATCTCTATACTTTATATACCTCACAAATAAGACCAAACCTCGAATACTGCTCCCACACCTGGGGTGCTGCTGCCGCTTCTACACTCGCTATCCTGGACTCCATTCAGAAGAGAACTATACGTCTCATCGGTGACCCTACCCTCACCCAAAGGCTGCCATCTCTTGCCCACCGACGTGCCGTTGGTGACCTATCTCTATTTTATAGTTATTTGCACGGGCACTGCTCAGAGGAGCTTTCTTCCATAGTTCCTCCACCTGCTGCCCCCAACAGATCTACCAGGGGAACAGAGCGAATTCACCCTTTTACTGTCCAGGTCATCAGACATAGAACATATTGTTATGCTCGCTCTTTTGTCCCGAGGACTTCCAAGTTTTGGAATTACTTGCCGGCACATATTTTTCCTTCCCCCCGAACCTCCAAACCTTCAAGTCCAGAATTAACAAGTTGCCTCTTTCCTCCTTGTCGACACCCACGGTACGATAGTATTTAGGCTGTAAGCCCTCGTGGTGTGTTGAAAAAATAATAATAAAAAAAAAGGCAATTATGTGTGTGTGCGCTCTGTGACCTATCGGCAGTCTTCTTAAGATCACCAGGGACAACAAATACATCTTTATACACAAACTGAGGTACCCATTATTAAATAACTTACATAAAAGAAATAAGCAAATGATTTTAAATATAACTATATAACGTGTTTATTGCGTTAATCGAAATAATTTTCTTCATTTGATATAAAAGCATCTCTCAAATAAATATTGTTTGTTTTGTTAATTAGAATTTGTGGCTACGGAATCATTTCCAGCTGGAAACTTTACCGTTTATTCAGTTAATGGTTTATAATTAAAATGTATCAATCGCCGTACGTAAATAACACTGTTTATTTAGGGTTGAATTATCTGATTCAAGAGGGTATATTTCGTTACTTAACGCTTCAAAAGTCGTGTCGGTTTGTGTACTCAGAACTAGTTTTATATTTTACCGACCTTTTTAAAAAGCAAAAGAAAATAATAATAATAATAATAATAATAATAATAATAATAATAATAATAATAATAATAATAATAATAATCATAATAATTACCACAGATGAAGTCTCCGAGGTTATTAAAGAGCCTCATAATTGGAAGTCACCCGGACCTGATGGCGTCCAAAACTTTTGGCAAATGAAATTTGGGGGTACAATCATCTATTGGTGATGTTAATAAATGATTATCTACTTGACCCAAAGAAGATGCCATTCTTTTTCACACAAGGAGACAATTATCTTCTGCCAAAGGACCAAGCTTGCAATGGACGAAGAAATCTCTTTGCTGCACCCTACGTGGATTACAAAAAGGCATTTGAATCAGATTCACATGAATGGCTCATAAGTGTGGTGAAGATCTATAGAATCGATACTTACATCCTTAGGTGCCCTCAACACACAGTGTCTACCTGGAGAACAAAGATTCAGTTACGGGTACAAATGCGTGATAATATCGTAACCTGCACGGTACCAATTAGAAGAGGCATATGGCAAGGCGACTCGCTAAGCCCATTGTGGTTCTGCCTCGCTTTGAATCCACTATCAAACCGCCTGAAAACCACCATATATGGCTTCAGTATAAAAAAAATGACAGAGAGCAACTGAGGCTTAATCATGTGCCGTATATGGATGATCTTAAGCTGATGGACTCCACAAAGAACCACCTGGAACAACTCCTTAAAATCGTGGAAGGGTTTTCCAGAGATATTGACATGCAGTTTGGGCTTGACAAATATCGCACCTTATGTGTAGTCGAAGGGAAAATACAACCAGGTATATATGAAATGCAGAACGGTCAGCAAATTGCTTCGATGAATGTAAAGGAGTGTTATAAATACCTGAGAATACAGCAAGCGAGGAAGATAAACCACTTGGTAATGAAGAACGATCTGACAAATGAGCTTATGAAACGAGTAAAGCAGGTGGTACGATCGCATCCTAACTGCAAGAACCTGACTTAAGCTCTGAGTACATATGCATGTCTTACACTTAGCTAGTCATTTGGGATTGTGAACTGGTGTAAAATGGACTTCAAAAATCTACAACGGAAGGTGCGAACACTCCTAACAAAATGCCAAAAGCATCACCCGGCCAAGCTGTGCGTTTCTATGGTGATCAATTATCTGAAAGAAAATTTGAGGTGACGTTTATAGCTTTTTAATTATTCGAAAAAAAACAACAAAATTCTCAATTTTCGTTTTTGTTTTGTTCTGAAGCGAATACCAAAAGAACTAGACTTTTTGAAATTTTGAAAAGCAATTTCTTCCTTTTGTCAAACACAGATGGACCTCACATTTTGAACAAAATATAGGGTGGCGCATTGAAAACGAAACAGACCGATTTGCGTCCAGAGAATTTTTTTTTTTAAGAAACGCTGAAAGAAGTCAATTTTAATATTGAGGGGGACATGTTTTGACATAAAGCTCAATTTGTCACATCAACTCCTTAAGGGTGGTGATAACAACCCTTATATTTTAAATAGGTCGAGTGTTACATCATTTGAAAGCTCTTTATTTTCTAAATTCAGCACACTATCTTTTTTTGAAGTTTTATCAACTCGTTTAAAAATTATTCACCGTTGAATATGCAAAAACGCATTTCACTCATTCCGATAAGAAATGTGCTGATAGTCAATGTTTTGTTGGTTCTTAAACAAACAATTGACTATCAGAACATTTATTATCGGAATGAGAGAAATGCGGTTTATTATTTCAGTTTATCGGTCGGTTTGATACTCGATAGTACTACCGAAAAATAATTTCACAATGGTGTATTATGTAGAAGAAAGAGTTGAAATAATTACTCTTTTTTTCAAAAACGATGACTGTGCCAACCGCACAGCAAATTTGTTTAATGAACGACATCCGAACAGACATGTTAACAGAAAATACATTTTGGAGTTAGTTGCAAAGTTTCGACAAAGTGGTTCAGTAGCCAACAAAAAACGGGATCCTGATCGTGAATTTCCGATTAGAAATGAAGATTGAAGTTTTAGGACAAATTGTTGCAGACCTAACTTTAAGCACGAGAAAATTGGCCACTGTTTCAAACACCACAAAAAGAACTATTCAGCGCATACTGAAGCATCATAAATTTCACCCGCATAAAATTTATCTTGTACAACAACTGAATGAAGATGATTTTGATCGGCGGCTGGAGTTTTGTGAAATTACGACTGCACGAATAGCTGAACTTTCTGTTCAATATATGTTTTCAGACGAGTGTACGTTTTTATTAAACTCTACAGTGAATCGTCATAATTGTCGTTATTGGGCAGATAATAATCCAAGAAATTTTCACGAAGTCCACACTCAAACTCCACAGAAATTGAATGCCTGGACTGGAATTTTCGGAGACTTCGGACTTCGGAACAATTTTTCTTGATGGCAATTTGAGTGGCGAAACGTATTTGGAGTTACTAGAAGATATCGTTTACTCTCTTCTAATTGACATTGTTGAAAATGATGACCGCTATCAAGAAAATCAATTAGTGTTTCAACAAGATAGAGTTCCTCCGTATTTTTCACAATGTGTTATGGAGTTTTTGAACATAGAGTTTCTAGAGCAATGGGTTGGGCGTAAGGGTGCTATTAAGTGGCCCCCTAGATCACTGGATTTAACTCCTTTAGACTTCTTTCTATGGGGCCATTTAAAGAGTAGAATTTACGCAACAGAACCAGAGTCCCAGGAAGAATTACAACGACGCATTGTTGAAGAATGCCATCTAATAACTCCAAAAATGCTCCAGAATGTCAGAGCTCGTTTTGAACAAAATTTGTAATTTGAACCCGTACTTAACTGAATAAACATTTTTGAACGTTTGCTTTTATTTTTTATTTTTTTAACGAAAAATTGACTAATCAGTGCATTTCCTATCACAATGAATGAAATACGTTCTTGCAACTCCAACTGTGAATAATTGTTAAACGAGTTGATAAAACTTTCAAAAAAATTAGTGTGCTGAATTCAGAAAACAAAGAGCTTTCAAATAATGTAACACTTGACCCATGTTCCCTATTTAAAATATAAGGGTTGTTTTTACCACCTTTAAGGGTTTGATGTGACAAAGTTGAGTTTTATGTCAAAACATGTCCCCCTCAATATTAAAATTGAGGTGTTTCAGCGTTTCTTAAAAAAATTTATCTGGACGCAAATCGGTCTGTTTCGTTGTCAATACGCCATCCTGTATATGCGTCTTATACTTGCATCCTTCTAACTTACATCTTGAAATTTATTTTCTTTCGTCTACAATTGGAGTATAAATATAACCATCTTCCCTTTTTTCTACGCCTTCCTCATAGATTTGTTTTACTGGAACTGGAGAATTCGTGTCAGTCGTTAGGCGGCTTTCTAAACAGTATAAGGTGCTCTGCAACACTCCGCGAAATGTCAGAAGATCTATTATCTTTCTAATTTGAATGCCCAACGCAACAGCTTGCCGCTTATATTCCAGCCATGAATTCACTAATGCCAAGTCAATGGCATGCTAAGCGTCCATTTTCTAGACCTGATAAATGAGCGATTAATACTTAACACAAAATCTACCTTATTCACCTCTGCCATATTTTCATTCTATAATTCTATCGTCCCTTGTCTTGGAGTTTGGATGTAACTTTTAGTTTTTTTGTGACACCTAGTACACTTGTCTTCTGTTCCTATTCCTATGAAATTGGACGCTGTGATAACAGGTTTGTTGTCATACCATTTGGTTAATATATACCGTCTTTGCTACGTGAAATAGAAGAAGCACCACGCCCTTTCGCTTTTAATTCTTTGTCAGTAGGTAGCTTTGGATTGAAAAAACTGTTTACTCTTTTAGTACACACAGCAAAAATTGATTTTTCTTGCAAAAATTGGAATAGATTGTAGTTGCTTAAGTAGTTGTCAAAGTTAAGACCGTGATTTTTTCGCCTATTCTTTCTGTTAATTGCATGACAATTCCTGCACTGCCATAATGCCTCTAGACTGGCTTTATTTCAGTAGTACTACCTTGATATATTAGAAAGTCATAAATAGTGCCACTTTGTCCTGCCATAACATATATTTTTATACCCCACTTCTTGGGCTTATTCTTTACGTACTGCTTAATGTTAATTTGACCTTTAAATGGTACTATTTGTTTACCAAGACATAAATTCGTCTCTAATAAAAGCTCTTGATAGCTTCTTCTAGTACAATCATCTATGTCTCGGACTTTCCATAATCTGTCCATATTATTTTCAGGTCGGCTGATAATATCTACCAAATGGAGTGCTTGCCGAAGTTTAAAAACTCTATGTAGGCTTATAGTATCTTTTTTGGAGGAATTCCATACTTGGGGCTCCAGTACATGCGCACCCTTGTGATATAGCAAATTGCCAATTGCAATATGTATGCCAATGAATTTTTTTATCTCTTCTAGTGTTGTTGGACAAAATCGAGGCATATTCTTTTGAGTTGAATACAAATTGGTCATATCTACTATTTGTTGTATTATGTATCGCATAAAAAAGTTATTGGCGGTGGCATGTCAATAACGGGGTCACTTGGAGGTGCACTATGCCAATTTATATTTATTGTCTCAAACATTACATTAGACATCTATTTAATCTTAGGTTTGTCTGTGAAGCCATATTTTCTTTTGAACATCGTCTATTTCAGGTTTTTGAGTATCGGGAATCCCTTCTTATACTGTTTCGTCTATATTTATTAATCCATCCACACGCGCCTCATCTAGCTCAATAATTTCTACATCATCTCTTGTATTTAGCTCTGCAAAAATGTCATCGTCATGGACACTATTTTGGTCTTCAGCGTTCCCATTGTCTTCCTCGTCAGACAACAGCGGGACATCTGAATCGTCATCAGTTTTTAAATAGTACATGAGCTCCTCGTCGGTAAGAAGTTTTTTGTACTTCAAGATTGCCTAAAATATATAAAAAAATTAAACACCTATGTAGTATAACAACATATACTACAAAATTAAATAGGTTAATATTGAAATAACATGCACTAATACATGATTTATTTAAGCATAAAGTTCTTTTGTCCCTGCGGAGGGACATCAAAAATAACGTCTTCTCTATATTTCCAAATTATATACAAGATCTCTTATACATACTATATTCCAAAAATAACAGTTTTTGGTGTGCCAAAAACCACTTTTTTAACAAAATTTAATTCAATTTTTCAATTTATTCAATCCAACAACACACGAGATCATACACAGAACTTAAGATCGTAAACACTTCCAAATACCAAAATTATCTTAATGCAACTAAAACATATTTCCTTGGATACTTAAGTCAACATGACTTTGTATCCTTTAAAGCTAACTCTAAATAATCCTCAGTACATTAATTAAACCGGTTAATACCCATAATATTTACTATTTTCCCTTCTTCTCTGTGCCCCAACCTAACCAGATGTGCCATCATCTTCAACAAATGAGAGATGCGACTTTAAACCAAAACAATGTCATACGGTTAACCTCAGTAGGGGAACCAACAGCATATCCTACACTCAATATAGTTGTCAACCCTTAGTCTCCCTTTTTCATAGTTTTCTTTTTAAACAACTGCATATATGATATCCATACAACCAACACCTCTATACCGCCCACCACCAAAATGTTCATACACATCATAGTACTCACCCATCCACTCATCCATCCATGCATAATATATTTACACACCCATATGCACACACACACGCACTCACGACAACACACTCACACACAGCACACACTTGCTTTACCTGCACCTTGTACAGGCAACACATCCACTCCACTTTCGCTTCAAGTAGCAAGACTACACTCTCCATACCACTCATCTATTATACTGCTCTCTACTTTAACATTTCTTTCAGTTCGACCTGCTTCAAAATAACAAAGCTACACATTTCTTTCCTAAATTTAGATTTAGATAAACTGCTCAAATTTGACGGTAATTGATTATATAACTTTGGACCCCAAAATAAAACCTATATATTATAAACGCTCCTATTTACCAGTGGAAATCTCAAGTTTTCACCTATTCTATAACTTGTGCCATATGTGTGGTCCACCATATTTATTGTCCGAAAATGATGATGCACATGTTTTAGTACATTTAATATAAACATTCCTTTTATATCGAGTAGCTCAATATAGTCGTTATTATAAAGAAAGTTCGTACTAGACCTAGAATCCCTATGAAGAATGACTCTTAATATACTATTTTGAGTAACTTCAAACGCAGCTAATGCATTTTCATAGCACGAACCCCAGAAAATAATACCATACCTTATAAAAGACTCAACGAGAGACCCAAACAGTTTTTCCCATTGATTTCCCACAAACATCAGAACGGTATCATCTGCATAAGCAATAGGTAAACAGTCCAAAGTAAAGTCTTCAATTATATCATTTACGTAAATAGAAAACAATATTGGACCCAATATACTTCCCTGTGGTACACCACACGTAAACACACGTCCTTCACTCACACAGTCACCCACTCTTACACGCTGTATTCTCTCTCTACCAAAAAGTGACAACGTATCTCCTCTTATACCCATCAACTCCAGTTTAGCCAACAACTTTTAATGACAAACTGCATCGAAAGCCTTTTTTAGGTCCAAAAACACGACTAGAGCTTTCATATTACTATTAAAACTTCCGAGAACAGTACTTGTCAATTCATACAATGCATCCCGAGTAGATAGTCCTCGTCTAAAACCAAATTTTCTTTTGGACAACATGTTATGTTTATCAAAATATTCATTTAATCTGGTATTTAATAATTTCTCAAAAATTTTTGCAAACACACTAAGTAGACTAATAGGTCTATAGTTTGAAACGTTTTTATGATCACCTGACTTATAAACTAGAACCGCTATAGACTTTCAATTGCAATGGGATAACAGCTGTCCGAAATATTGTGTTCATTAAATGAGTCAAAGGTTTAGCCAAAAACAGATCAACTTTTTTTATCGTGTTGGCCGAAATACCATCGCTTCCAGCGGCAGCGCCTGACCTCAGCGAAGAGATTATGCCGATAACTTCGTTTTCTGTCACATAATGAAAGAAAAAGGAATGTCCATATTGCTTGTTTGCTCTAGTTTTTACATTTCGCATTTTAGTTTTCTGAGATATACCTTTTCCCACTTCAACAAAATAATTGTTAAATTTCAATGCAATATCCCTCGCCGAAGTCAAAACACTCCTTTTTTCTGTTATTATTGTTTTAACTACATTAGAACGTTTATTACTGTTCGTGATTTCATTAATAGTTTTCCAAATTATTATACACAAACGTCACGGCGTCACGTACCTCTCTGAAACAGCCGGTTGATGTCAATTAAAAGTTATTTGAACTGGAGTCACCGGCGTGCGAGCGCTTTTAAATCGCTAAAAAAGTTGTCCCTTATAAAGTACAACATGTCACTAGCACAAAAAAACTCTGGACGCAGCAAGTGCGTTATGGTAGTGAATTTTCATAAAAATGTTTTTAATTGCAAATATGTGTGTTTCCTTTTTAAGAAAGCAGGCATCAATTTTGGTTACCAGTATAACCTATATAGTAAAAACAATGTGCCATGTTTCATAAAAATAACTTTATTGTGTGAAAATGTACAAAAATTTCCAAAAGTAAACTTAAAGTGTTCCCGGAAAAACTCGTTTTTTGGTCAACCTTATAGGTTAATAGCAAATTGAGCTATTCAAATTTGAAGCATTTAATGAAAATTCGCTACCATAACGCACTTGCTGTGTCCCGAATTTCTTTTCCTACAAACATGCATCGCTGAAAAATTCAAAAATGCAATAACATAAGGCTTGTTTGATTAAAAAAAAAAGAAAATTTGTATCACCAACGACTTATGGGCCATCCTGTGATTGTAGAAATATTTTTTTAAGATGTAGCTCAAGACACCCTATAATTAATATATACAAATTTTCTTCATATCTTGTAATAACGGATATATTGAGCTTTATTGATTTTTTACGAAAATTCGACAAAAATTATATACCATTAAACGATAAACTCTAAAGCTAAGGCTACTGCCAAGCATCAGAGAAAGGGTCTATTTGAAATGAATTTTCTGGAAACATTTTAGTAAAATGAAGGACAATGACGGTTGAAACTAAGACTTCAGAGTTTGTAAAAGATCTTTCTTGAGACATTTGATTTCCATATCCCGTATTAGATTCAAGTTCTTTGCCTAAATGTTGCCGATTTTGACGTTTTAAATCGCAACTTTGACGTTTTGAGGAAAACCCCAATTTATTTTTCTTTAAATGCCTATAACTTTTTTGTCTTATGACCTACATAGCTAAATTTTGGTAGGTGGCTTACCTATAAGGATATTAACTAGCGTACCAAATTTGGTTGCCCTTACTTTGATAATTCCAGAGATATAATTTTTTTTCGAAAAAAAAACACAAAATTTTCCGGGAAAACCTGGGCAGATTTTCCTGACTAACGTACTTATCCAAGCCATTTGCAAAAGGAATTTTTCCACCAAATTTAGTCAAAATCGGCCTATTATTTTTTGAGTTATCGGTGTGATACATATATATATATATATATATATATATATATATATATATATATATATATATATATATATATATATATATATATATATATATATATATATATATATATAAACATATAAAAATTGAAACGGACCCCGGGTATGTGTTCTAGGGGGCCTAGTTCGCGGTCATTTGAAGAAATTTTTTCAAAATTCAAAAGTCGGGATCTCCTCATTAGTGAATTTTTTTAAAGAAAATTCACTAAAACACAAATTCCGTTTATCTAATACTTGATAAAATATGTCCCTGGAGAAGAACAGATATACTACGAGGATACTTTTTTATGTTATAAGTGGAACTGAGAGGGTTAAAGAAAATTCACTAAAAACCAAAATTGAAAATTTAGTTTTTTTTTCGAATAATTAAAAATCTAAAAATGTCACCTCAAATTGTCTTTCAGATAGTTGATTACTATAGAAACGGGTAACTTTGCCCCAATTTAACCATTCTCGTAGCTCTTACGGTTTCCCAAGGTAATTTCTGGCTAAGGTTTTAACCGAATGTAGCTTATAGTTTCTTAAGTGATGACTTTTGCTTTGTTTACTCAAACGCGAGTCACAACTTTTAATTCTTCTCGCAATTATTTTTGACTAATGTAAGGTAAATTTTGTTGTTTTGAAAAATTTTATGGTACCAACTCAGTCTTAAATGCACTTTTATACTCTAGCGCTTTTTGGGCACCTTTTTTGCCTTGTGTGTAGATATCAAAAAATCTTTTGTTTAAATAAACATTATCATATCTAAGACAATACAAAGCGAGTTCTGTTTTAGGTACCTGTGATTGACAACCGCATCTGCGAACGCTGGCATAGGTCAAAAGGGATAGGAGTGACCATCTACGACGAGATGCTTTGTGCTGGATACAAAACTGGTGGTAGAGATAGTTGTCAAGGAGACAGCGGAGGGCCCCTAATGCACCAGAGACACGGAAGATGGTTCTTGATAGGAATAGTGAGTGCTGGGTACTCATGTGCTCAACCCGGACAGCCTGGGATTTATCATAGGGTTGCTAACACCGTAGAATGGATCAACAGACAAATACTAGCCACTTGATAAGGACATTCGAGAAAAATACACCGACTAAATTATTACTGTACAGTACTTTTAGTTAGGATAGGTATTTATAATAAAAATAGGAAACAACCGATGTTCTTTTCTTATGTTTCCTTTATACTGCACGCAATTCAAGCTTAAGATGCGACCAATCCCCACATATCAAAACCCCCCCAAGACCCCTGAATTCCCTCAAAATGCCAATCTTTCAAGATTTTTAAAAGGAGATTGACTGGTCATAATAATCTGGCCAGTGACTATAAGTCATATATGGAAGGACTGCTTTCGGGAAAGTAATAATGTCCATGAAAATAGGCTAAAATTTATCAAAAGTAAGCAAGGATGTTACTATCGGGTATCGTCCGGATTGAACCTACCTGGAGCATTAAAAATGTAACATTCTATATTTACACACGCATACTTACACACCACATACATATATATATATATATATATATATATATATATATATATATATATATATATATATATATATATATATATATATATATATATATATATATAGGGTGGCGCTTTGAAAACGAAACAGACCGATTTGCGCCCAGAGAATTTTTTTAAGAGACCCTAAAACACGTAAATTTTAATATTGAGGGGGACATGTTTTGACATAAAACTCAACTTTCTCACATCAACCCCTTAAGGGTGGTGATAACAACCCTTATATTTTAAATAGCGAACATGGGTCGAGTGTTACATCATTTGAAAGCTCTTTCTTTTCTGAATTCAGCACACTAATTTTTTTGGAAGTTTTATCGACTCGTTTAAAAATTATTCACAGTTGGAGTTGCAAGAACGTATTTCATTCATTGTGATAAGAAATGCACCAATTAGTCAATTTTTCGTTAACAAAAACTAAAAAACAAAACCAAACGTTCAAAAATATTTATTCAGTTAAGTAAGTGTTCAAATTGTTGACCACCAGCTTCCATACAAAAGTACAAATTTTCTTCAAAACGAGCTCTGACATTCTGGAGCATTTGTGGAGTTATTAGACGGCATTCTTTAACAATGCGTCGTCGTAATTCTTCCAGAGACTCCGGTTCTGTTGCGTAAATTCTACTCTTCAAATGGCCCTATAGAAAGAAGTCTAAAGGAGTTAAATCCGGTGACCTAGTGGGCCACTCAATAGCACCTCTACGCCCAATCCATTGTACTGGAAACTTTCTGTTCAAAAACTCCCTAACACGTTGTGAAAAATATGGAGGAGCTCCATTTTGTTGAAACACTAATTGATTTTCTTGATAGCGATCATCATTTTCAACAATGTCAATTAGTAGAGGGTAAACGATATCTTCTAGTAACTCTAAATACGTTTCGCCACTCAAATTGCCATCAAGAAAAATTGGTCCGATTAAACGGTCTCCAAAAATGCCAGTCCAGACATTCAATTTCTGTGGAGTTTGAGTGTGGACTTCGTGAAAATTTCTTGGATTATTATCTGTCCAATAACGACAATTATGACGATTGACTGTAGAGTTTAATAAAAACGTACACTCGTCTGAAAAACAGATATTGAACAGAAAGTTCCAGTTATCAGCTATTCGTAGTTATAACTTTACAAAACTCCAGCCGCCGATCAAAATCATATTCATTCAGTTGTTATACAAGATGAATTTTTTACGGCTGAAATTTATGATGCTGCAATATACGCTGAATAGTTCTTCTTTTGATGTTTGAAACAGTGACCAGTTTTCTCGTGCTCAAAGTTGGGTCTGCAGCAATTTGTCTTAAAACTTCGATCTCAGTAGACTCATTTCTAACCGGAAAGTCACGTTCAGGATACCGTTTTTTGTTGGCTACTGAACCACTGTCGAAACTTTGCAACTAACTCCAAAATGTATTTTCTGTTAACATTTCTGTTCGGATGTCGTTCATCAAACAAATTTGCGGTACGGTTGGCACAGTCAACGTTTTTGAAAAAAAAAAGAGTAATTATTTCAACTCTTACTTCTACAGAATACATCATTGGGAAATTATTTTTCGGTAGTTCTATCAAGTATCAAACCGACCGATAAACTGAAATAATAAACCGCATTTCTCTCATTCCGATAAGAAATGTTCGAATATTTAATTTTTTGTTTACAAACCAACAAAACATTAACTATCAGCACATTTCTTATCGGAATGAGTGAAAAGCGTTTTTGCATCTTCAACTGTGAATAATTTTTAAACGAGTTGATAAAACTTCCAAAAAGAATAGTGTGCTGAATTTACAAAAGAAAGAGCTTTCAAATGATGTAACACTCGACCCATGTTCCCTATTTAAAATATAAGGGTTGTTATCACCACCCTTAAGGGGTTGATGTGACAAAAGTTTAGTGTAATGTCAAAACATGTCCCCCTCAATATTAAGATTGACGTGTTTCAGCGTTTCTTAAAAAAAATTTCTCTGGACGCAAATCGGTCTGTTTCGTTTTCAATACGCCACCCTATATATATATATATATATATATATATATATATATATATATATATATATATATATATATATATATATATATATATATATATATATGTACCCTCTGTTTATAAAGAAATGCATAAATTCAATAAAATGGAGAGTGACCATTAATAAGGAAAATTAAAAGAAAGACGATTTTTATCTTCAAAAACTAACTTTTTAATATCAAGATCTCACCCATATCGTCTTCAAAGGGTAGCTACCCTTTCGATATTTTGAAATTGGATGGTGGGTAGTGTGATACATCTTCTAAAGCTAATCCAATTATCTATTCAACAACACCAATTTTCTTTGTAGGAATAAAATAAAGTGACTAATAACATTTTTATTATCAGTAACTGCTGACACAAGTGAAGTCTGTAAAGAAAAACATAATCCAGTGTTATGATACTGATATGATACTTGTGATATGATATTTCAATGTATCAAAGTCTGTAAACAATGTGCACAATGTTGGGCTTCGTTTACGAAAAGAACTCTAGACATTTTGTTGTATACTATGTCGCATCTGTAACAATCGACTGATGATAACAATTATCTGCTGTGTGGCATGTGTCATGTCAGTTTAGCCCAAGGGGTGTTGGGCGGGGAAGAAGATAAAAAGGAAATGTGAGCGTAAAGTGCGAAAAAACCAGCTTAGTTGGACCACTATAAGCTGCCTTTATCCCATTTTGCAGCTATACTTCCTTAAAATCCTGTCTACTCCGCGCAGAACCCTTATGCACCGCAGGCTCCGCAACTTTCTTGAGGGTCTGTCTCAGGAAAGTTTTATTGTTTACATTGTTTTTTTATGCATATTGGTTGTAGGAATGCAGAAGATGGACGAGAACCCCGCGATGAAGCAGCAAACAAAGATTTTCAAATTCTGTTTAAATTGTTACCTCATTTCATTTGTTTAAAATATTTTTCCAAAAATGAATTTGAGGCTGCCTTATCTGTCAGTATCACCTAGAGAGCTACAATATTTTATCATAAAAAAAGCATGGATACAGCAACAGTAAATAAGTGCTGAAAATTGTCTGGATGCAGCAAGTACGTTATTTGGTAGATAATTTTAGTAACAATATTTCATAAGTACACTTGCAGAACACCCAAATCACCTCAACACATATTTCAGAGACCTTATGATCATTTCGTTGACAAAGTCAACATCTTCAGAGGAAGAAAAAGTTAGAATTTTTCTTTCTGTGAATATGTTGACTTTGTCAACGAAACGATCGTAAGGTCTCTGAAATATGTGTTGTGGTGATTTGGGTGTTCTCCAAGTGTACTTATTAGTGCTCATCACAGGTTCCAGTTATATTTCAAATTTGATAACCCAATTTCCCATTAAGCTAGAATCTTCAATCTTGAGCCATAGTAAAACGCAACGTGGGTGCTAAATTAAAGAAAAATAACACAATGAACTTCGCGAATAACTAATAATTTGGACTTGCAGTACTTAACATATATGTACAAAATTTAAATTTTCTATTTCCATTGACTAAAACAAAACCGTCCAAGCAATTAATAAGGAAAAATACCTGCTATATTTATAATTTGGCAGGTACATTCCTCTTGTAAATAATTTAAAAATTTTCTGGAAAACTTTTGTAACTTTAATGAAATTTGTAACCCAACTTTTTTAAAGAGACTTGCAGTACTTACAGTACCAATTTTGAATTTTCTATCTACATAGAAAATAGAAAGTAATTGCTTACTGAGACCCCTAAAACTGATCTCCAAGGTTCATTTAAATTGAAAGAATCAGTTTTAATAATATAAGTTACTAATAGTGTACAATTCTTATGAAAATTCACTACTCTAATGCACTTGCTGCGTCCCGAACTTTTTAAATCAATGTTCCAATTATTTTATCTTTGACTATCGTTGCAGTGCAACACAATAGGCAGGTGCCTTGTATTTCGGGTTGCCGCATAATAGTAACTATCTCAAGCAAAGAATGCGTGTTTAATTATTGCATGTTTTACATTGCGGGTTTTTAACATGGAGTAAATTCCGTTAGTCAAATGTAGCTTCTTCGAAAAAATCCTTAGGTACATCGATTAGTATTTCAAGTTGCTGTATTTTTCAATATTGTACAGGTGTGTCAAATTTGAAATCGATAATGTTTTTAAATAACAACTCTAGTTTTTTGCTGACGATTTAAAATACCTACATGCAAAGCTATACATAATCAGCAAAATTCAAATCTTTATTCTTGGCCATTAAAAATACATTTTATTATTTTAAAAACAAAAAATAAAAAATACGCAATAACTTACCTTGGACAACCGGTCCAAGTGTTGTCCATTTTATATTTGTTAGTACCTAACCTAAATAGAATTAAAACACGTTTGAACATTTGTAATTACGTCAGTGAAAATTAGACTACGCTATATATCGTATTTTAAACGAAGGAAAATTATTAGGTAAGTACATTTATTTTAGTTCCTGTTTTTTAAACAAACTTTTATTATTTAGAGGCACTAAAACATAAAGATAGCCGCATTAAATTTATGTAAGCGCATTGTAGATTGCTTAATGGGTCGTATCGGCCTCTGGTCTCTCAGTACTGTGACCCCAATGGACCTTTTGTGCACCACTCTTTTTTTCTAATAGTTACCCCAAAAGCTTTAGACTAATTTTTGCAGGCTATTTCCTGGGGTGTTAAAGTCACCCCTCCAATGCATTTGAGCCATATGCAGAACTGAGCCATGCAGGCGCGTAGCAAATGTTTCGTTGTTTCTGCCGCTTCAGAGCAGTTTCTGCAGCTTTCATTCTCCATCTTACCCGTCTTCATAGGGTGATACCTTACGGGGCAGTATCCAAGGAAAAGTCTTGTGATTAGTCTCAAGTCGTTCCTGTTCAACTCATGAAACAGTTCAGATTTCTCTGTTGATATGGTGATGAACTGTCTTGCCTGACTTAGCCTGGCGTTTTCTTCCAGTATGACAGCATTTGTTTATACTCCCAAGTATCAGGTTCATTTCTTACATGGACGTTTGTTAATCCACATTGGGGCTCTGGACCATAAATTGGTATTGCTGCTGTCTTTTTTCGAGGCTATCTGCTTCCTCATTTTCTTCAATGCCTTGATGCCCTGGCACCCAAATCAATGTTACTTTCTTGCGCGTAGTCAGTGTATCAAGTATTTTTTGCAGCCTCAGGTCAGTTTGGACCCGGTTTTGCAAGATTTCAGTCTTTATTAGTGCCTGACTGTCTAAGAGGACAGTGTAGATTTCTACATTTCTGAGTCTTCTTTGTATGCACTCCTGTACATAGAGATTTATAGCAAGCATTTCTGCTTGGAAGATGGTGGAGGTTTTTCCTAGGGACTTAGCTAGTCTGAAGTTATGTCCTATTATTCCCAGTCCTACTCCCACCATATTAGTAGACCTGTCTGTATACTCAATTGCTTCGGATTCCAGCTATTTTTGGCGTTATATCTCATTAAAGAAGGGAAATCAAGGCATACCATCTACGATGATATTAGATGAAGTTTCTGCTTCATCGGGAGGGGGTATTTGCGATTTTTTGCCCACTTTTTATAAAACGGAGATGAAGCACCCTCTACGGATGACACAAACGTAGGTATTGATTCGCGCTCTCTATCCAGCATTTATATTACTGCAGATGAGATACTAGATTCTTTGGAAAGTCTTGATGATAAAAAGGGTGCTGGACCTGACGGATTGTCGCACTATTTTGTAAAGAGATGTGGCGATTCTCTGTTAGAACCCCCGATGTTGATTTTTAGTAGATCTCTGCATTCTGGAATTTATCCTGTAAAATGGAAGATTGCCTCAGGTATTCCTATACATAAGGGTGTTCATAGGAAATTTATTAAAAATTATCGCCTGATCAGTATCTTGGATGTATTTGGAAAATTGTTTGAATCCTTAGTATATGTAAAGCTTTTTAAATTTGTCAAACATAAAATTACTCCAGAGCAACATGGTTTTTATAGGGGCGGGTCGGTTGACACCAAGTTAACTTCATATACAGAATTTCTATTAAGATCTTTAGAAACAGAAAAGCAGGTGGATGCTCTGTACATCAATTTTTCCCAGGACTTTGATAAAATTAATCATGACATTTTGTTGAGAAAGCTGGAGGATATCGGTGTGCATGGAGTTCTCCTGTGATGGGTCAGTTCGTATATTAGAAATAGATCTCAGTTTATATCCGTATTAGGTTATCAATCTATCCCTTACGAATTACCATCAGGTGTACCCCAAGGATCCCACCTTGGGCTACCATTATTTCTGGTATACATTAATAATATAAATACTTGTTTTCAATCCCGTAATTTTTCTTGTATGCCGACGACCTCAAATTATTTATTCCTATTAATTTTGAACAAGATTGTTTGCGTTTAGAGGCCAACCTTAACAACTTAACTAATTATTCTAGCATAAATCAGCTTTACGTTAATTTAGATAAGTGTAAATAATGTGTTGCTGGACTTTATCAAAGGCCTTGGCAAAATCTATGTAAATAACATCCACCTGTCTTCTATTATCGAGTGCTATTGATACTGCCTCAACAACGTTACAGAGATTTGTTGATGGTGACCGACTACTTACGAAGCCATGTTGATAACTGGATATCATTTGTGATATATAGTGGCTAAGGTTATGGGCTAATTCAAATAATTTCATAAAGTTAGAACCAATTGAAATTTGACTATACCTTTTAATATCTGCTTTATTACCAGTTTTGCGGACAGGGCATAATTACGATTGTTTCTAACATGTGACGATTTCACTGTTTTTAGCATTAGGTTAAATAAATGACTTAATGGTTTGGGAAAGCATGTTATGCAATCTTTAATTATAAAAGGGGGTATGTTACCTGGGCTCATCGATAACGTAGGCTTAAGTTTTTTACCAACCTGGATAATATAGTCTTCCAACACAGAATTAAGAACAAACACTGTGTCACATTGATTGTTTAACTCATCTACATCACAGCTCACCGGATCACTAAAGACTTGCTTGAAACAGACTGCAGACATATTGACAATGTCATTTGGATTGTCATGCCACTCGTCATTAAAATGTATCGTTCCTGAAATCCTAGTTGTATTTTTCTTTGACCTAACAACATTTGAAGGGATCTGATACCAAGTTATTAGCACATTATTCAAAATATATTGATTATGCCAAATGTATGTTTGCTTTGATGCGCCATCTCATAGCTTTGGAACAGTTTTTAAAATAATCTTCTTCAGTTCGCTTAAAGTAATAATTTTTCAGTTGCAAATATGTTACAATTTCTTTACTAAACCAAACAGGGTAAGACGAGTTTTTGTTATTAATCTATTTTTTTGGCACATGCTCATTAAGAAATATTGTCTATTCATTGATTGTTGTTGCCCTTACTTGGTGAAACTTTTCCATACTACATACAGACTTGGAGACTACTTCTCTGGCTTCACTGTTGGTTTTTGTAGGTGAAGGACGTAGCCAGCGCGTGAGCTAACTGGAGCAAGTGGCCCTTACGAATTCTGGAAGTTCTAGGATGTTCTTCAATGTTTCTGTGACTATAGTTTCGCTGCTGGACAGCATTCTCAGACAGATTAAAATTGAATTAGTACAAAATCATAATTAAGCAAACAGCATTTAATAATGGCTACTCTGTTAAAATAATAGATAAAATGATAGAGAGAAAAGGATGCAAATTAGCGATTAATTTAATTTATCCAAATATTAGACACAAAGAAGACAACATATACGTTTCGATAACTTATTTTGGAACCATTTCAGAAAACATTTCAAAGATTTTAAATACTTGTACAAATACAAAGGTAGCTTTTAAATCTTACAACACGACACGTGATTTGCTATTTAACGCGAAAGAAAAATCTTGTTTCCTGACAAAAGCTGGAGTTTATAAATTAGATTGTACACATTGTAACGCAATCTACATAGGTCAAACTTCTAGAAATTTTAACACCCGATACAAAGAACATATTTCTGCATTTAAAAATAACCACGCTGACAAATCTACATTTGCAAAACATATTATTGATACCGAACATAGACCTACAGTAAATAATCGCATATAACCACAACATTTTTATAATGACAAACATAAACTAGACTTTTTTGAAGCTTTAGAAGTCAAAAAGCACACACACGACAATAACTACCTTGTTTTAAACGAGCAAACTGATTGAATGAATTCCCGTTTCTTGCATATTCTTCTTTCTAATTAAATTAAATAAGTCAAAGAAAATAAATTTAACTATTATTTCAAAAAAGTTGTAATAAGATAATGAGTTAATGTATGTCGATATTTTCGTTGTATAGAGACTGCTTTTATACTGTTATTGTTTAGTTATTTTATTGTTGTAACTGTTAACATAGTTATTATAGGCTAGTTCTATTTTTATGTTAAATATTGACATACATCACATAGACATTTTGAAAGCCTCATCTGTCATCTGTGTTTCATTTAATTTTCAATTTCAAACAATTTGTTGATCAAAACATCATATCATAACATAGCAACCGATATTTATTTGTAGTTGTCATGATTTCGTACTAATTCAATTTTAATCTGTCTGAGAATGCTGTCCAGCAGCGAAACTATAGTCACAGAAACATTGAAGAACATCCTAGAACTTCCAGAATTCGTAAGGGTCACTTGCTCCAGTTAGCTTACCGCTGGCTACGTCCTTCACCTACAAAAACGAAAACCAACAGTGAAATCAGAGAAGTAGTCTCCAAGTCTGTATGTAATATTGTCTATTATTTTATAAAGCTTACTGACTGAGCTAGCAACATTCTTCGCTGTATATACTTCTGACCAATCGGCACTATACATACCCTCATGAAGAGCGGGGTAGTAAGCTGATCTAAAATTGTAGGTCCGAATTTTAGCATTGTTTAAAAATATACTGTCCTTACTGCTACTAATGTCAAATTCTATAAACAAGCATGGCTGGTGGAGATCTCCGTCTACCAATGGGCAAGGATGGTGAATGATAGTAGTGTTCATACTGTGTGATGCTCAAACTACATCTAAGAGTCTATTGTTATTATTAGTGAATTTTCTTCAAAAAATTCACTGACGAAGAGATCCCCACTTTTGAATTTTAGAAGACATTTTTTCAAATGTGCGCGAACTAAGACCCCTAGAACTCATATCCGGGGTCACTTTCAATTTTCATATGTTTATATATATATATATATATATATATATATATATATATATATATATATATATATATATATATATATATATATATATATATATATATATGTATCACACCGAGAACTAAAAAAATAGTTGGCCGATTGTGATAAAATTTGCCACGTACCTTCCCTTCTTAAGTGGCTTGGACAAGTTCCTTATCCATGAAAATCGAACCAGGTTTTCCGGCAACATTTTCGGTTTTTTGGGAAAAAAAAATCATCTCCAAAAATAAAAAACTCTGGACGCAGCAAGTGCGTTATGGTAGTGAATTTTCATAAAAAGGTTTCTAACAAGCAAATATGTGTTTTTTTTTAAGAAAGCAGGCACCAAATTTGCTTACCAGTATAATCTATATATTAGAAACAATGTACCATGTTTCATCAAAATAACTTTATTGTTTGAAAATGTACAAAAATTTCCGAAAGTAAACTTAAATTGTTTCCGAAAAAACTGGTTTTCTGGTTAACCTTATAGGTTAATAGCAAATTAATTCAAAATTGGAAGCATTTAATGAAAATTCGCTACCATAACGCACTTGCTGCGTCCCGAATTTCTTTTCTTACAAAGATGTATTATATTTCGATGGAAAATACAAAAATGCAATAACATAGGGCGTGTTCGATTAAAAAAATTCACTAAAAAAAAAAGGAAAATTTGAATCACCAACGACTTATGGGCCACTCTGTAATTGTGGAAATATTTTTTAAGATGTAGCTTAAGACACCCTACAATTAATGTATACAACTTTTTTTCGTAACTTGCATAATAACGGATATATTGCGCTTTAATTATTTTTTACGAAAATTCGACAAAAATGATATACCATTAAACGATAAACTCTATAGCCAACACTACTGCTAAAGCATTAGAGAAAGGGTCTATTTGAAATGAATTTTCCGGGAATATTTTAGTAAAATGAAGGACAATGACGATTGAAACTAAGAGTTCAGGCTTTGAAAAACATTATTCTTGAGATATTTTCCTTCCATAGATTATATTATATTCAGGTTCATTGCCTAAATATTAACAATTTTGACGTTTTAAATCGCGACTTTGACGTTTTGAGGAAAACCCAATTTTTTTTAAATGCCTGTAACTTTTTTGTCTTTTAATCTACAGCGCTAAATTTTGGCGTGTGGCTTACCTATAATGATATAAACCCGTGCACCAAATTTCGTTGCCCCTACTTTGTTAATTCCGGAGATATAATTTTTTTTCAATTTTTTTCGAAAGAAAACACAACATTTTCCGAGAAAACCTCAGCGGATTTTCCTGGCTAACGAACTTATCTAAGCCACTCGCAAAAGGAAGGTACTCACATAATTTTATTAAAATCGGTCTATTATTTGTTTAGTTAAAGGTGTGATATATATATATATATATATATATATATATATATATATATATATATATATATATATATATATATATATATATATATATATATATATATATATATATATATATCACCTATAACTATATAACTATAACATATAAAGTCTGAAACCGACCTCGGATTTGGGTTCCAGGGGTCCTAAATAGTGCTCATTTGATGAAATTTTCTCAAAATTCAAAAGTCGAGAACTCCTCATTAGTGAATTTTTTTTAAGAAAATGAGATTTGATAAACGAGTTTATAACATTAAAAGGAAACTATGTACCAGTATTTAGATTTATATGTTACAGGAATAAAATGTATAAAAAAATATTTGGTACCAGATCATTTCTATGAAAATTCACTACCATAACGCACTTGCTGCGTCCAGACTTTTTTAGTACTAAATTTGTTTGTTTCATGTTTGTGAAACTAAGAAACTCTTTAAAAGCTGATATTGGCTGACCTGACCTGACTCGTTTCCACTGTATTGTATAACTGGAATATTAATGTCTCCTTTTTTGAGTCATTATAATTTTAAACTACTATTTCCATCCAAAGTTTAAAGTGATTTAAATAAACTAAGGTGACCATAATGTTTTCCGTCTTGTCAAAGTGATGGGAAAGTGATATGCGTGCTTAACGACGAATTAGTAGCTAGACCCGCAAAGATTACATAAAAATGTAACATCACTACCTACTTATTGTTCAACAAAGGTGTTGTTATTTCGCGAAATTACCACAGCTTAGACTTAACTTTGCAAACTGTTGCAAAATGTCTGCGGTCATTTACCTTTCTTTTGTGTATAGTTACATTTTTATAATAAACATCAGCTAGAATCGTTCGTATTATCATTTACGAGGTACGCCCGCAAAGAAACCCAATTTTAAATTATATCTGCTGCTGAACATTTAGTGACAGTTTTATACTTCGGACATAAAGAAGCTATGTAAAATCGATAAATGTTTATCTTTATAACTCAAAGTAGAAAACTTAAATCTTAAGCAATATAGTTTGAAATTACGTACAACATGGACTGGCAACAGGTCTTGAAGTTTTAAGTAAATAAAAAATTTGAAGCCTTAATAAGTAATAATGGGTGTATTATAAAATAAAATTAATACATTTTTTTAGACTTTATTTTCATTACACTCGCGCACCAAACCGTATAAAATAACCTTTCTAACTATTTTTATCGTACTATAAGCTGTAAGAGTCAAAGTCATAGTACCTGTATTATGTCAATTATAATTTAAAGAAGGTGCATATAATAAATAGCTTTACAACTCCCAGTTCTGCTTTAACCTTCTAAAGTTCTAAAGCATATACAGTGTGTCCCGGGATCGACGTATGAATAGGTGAAAAAGACTGTAATTTTTTGTGTTGAAGCTTCATTTTCTGAAAATAAGTCCTGTTTGAATATAAAATAATTTTTATCATAATTTTAATTTCTAAAAATGAATCATGTCTTGGAAATTTACAAAAAAATATTTTTTACACTTGTAAAGTACCTGTCTTCTAGTAGATAAAAAAAAAGATGAAGAAAATGAGTAGGAATGCAAAATTAAAAAATCCTAAGCCTACTTTGATATTTCGCATAATTTTCATTCCACGCATCCTCCTTACTAAACATATTAAAAAATTTCGTTAACAAATGTTGTTCAGAATAATAAATTGAACACGATAGATTTCTTTTTATCCCTGTCTTAGATATTTAGATCATTAAAGAAATGAGAATGTTAAAATAAGAAAATACAAACATCAAGAAATAAATTTATTTTAATATTAACATCAACTGAAACATTCATTTATTTAATAAGACCGTCGCCTTAATCCGCACATTCTTAATTTTTTTTCCCCTAAATTAAGTGAAAGCTGCTCTAATCGCCTCAGGGTAAATAGAATTTATCGCGTCTCTAATGTGATTTTTTAATACTTCTACGTCATTTGAAAGCCTATTTGAATATACTATATGTTTCATCCGGCTCCAGAAATAAAAATCTATGAATGTTAGGTCCAGAGATCTGGGCGGCCACAAAATGAGACCAGCATTGGCTATCCATTTTTCTTGAAAATTTTCATTTAGCCATTTACATGCCAGAAACATCGAGTGAGCAGGTTGAAAATATGAAAAAGCCTTGCTTCGTATGGTAGTTCGTCCACAAAACTGATTCAAAATATTTAAATAAGGATGTTGGTTTTTTCCCTCAACAAAATATGGGCCAATTACACCACAATGCTAGGAAATGGCGCATCAAACATTAATGTTCTTAAAATACCGCCGCCGAGATATTATTATATATATATATACAATTCTGTAATGAAGGTACACCGTTAGTTGTAAAAGTCCATTCATCTGAAAAAATAAAATTTGTCACCTAAAGTTAGGTTTAATTCTAACTTCAGGATTCATCCCCCTCTTCTAACATGTGACGGAATCTAACTTTATATCGCTTTATCTGCTTTGCTTCATAAATGCATTGCAAATGTGATTTACCAATGAGTCTCCTCGTACTGGTTTCTTAGTGACAGCTTTGGCTTTTCGCGTAATGGATCCATTGCTACCACATTACCTACATCATCTCTATCAAAAATCCTTTTTTGGTATATTGTGTACAGTACTCTTAGTGACAATACTTTTAATCAGTCTGGGTAGTTTAGATTGGACCACAACTGTGTTCGGAAACTTCATACAAGATAGTCTGATAACCCCTGGAATAGATAATTTACCAGTTCCATAACACCGAATTAGGTAGATCCATTCCGCTATAATAAGTATAATGTTTTTTTAAATATATTTAAGCTTTGATCAGTTTTAGAGCACAGCTACCTCAACTGCCGCCATGAAGGTCTTGCTGGATCTGCCCCCCCCCCCCCCACTTTGTTATCATGAGGGAGGCCAAGCTAGGACTATACAGACTAGCCTGCAATGATAGACTGAAGATCAACCTAGGTTCAAGGGGACACTGCAAAATTCAGGAGATTGTGAAGGAGTTCATGCTTGAAATAAAGTCAGACATAGCGAGCCCGCGCATCGACAGGGAAAACAATTTTACAGTGAAAATCCTCGACCGCGAGGCTTGGCGGGGGGAGATGTCGAGCCTACCACGGGGCGCGCTCGTCTGGTTCACAGATGGATCCGGCGGGGAGCGTGAGACGGGGGCAGGCGTTTAGTCGGAAGCACTGAGGGTAAGTCACAGTATTTCCCTCGAAGCTCGTGCAACGGCCTTTCAGGCCAAAATGTACGCCATCCTGCACTGCGTGCGAGAGAACAAGTGGAGGGGCTACACCAACAAGTGGATCCTCAAAGCTACAGAGAGCCAGTCAGCCTTTAGGGCCGTAAGTAGCCTACGGGTAAATTCCAGGCTGGTAAGTGAATGCCGAGACGAGACGAGCGACCTGGCTGAGCAGAATGAGGTCACCCTCATCTGGGTGCCGGGTCACTCGGGGGTCAAAGGTAATGAAGAATATGACAGTCTCGCAAAGAGAGGGTCAGAAGAACCATTTATGGGACTAGAACTGGTCCTGGGTGTGACGAAGAGCACTGTCAGAGAATCCATTGAGTCCTGGATCAGAAACGAACACAAGGTGTACTGGGCAAATTACCCAGGGCTGAGATATGGGAAGTCAGTAATTGAGGATCCCAGTTCAAAGAGAGCTGTGGATCTGCAAACTCTTAGCAGGGGAGAGCTCAGGAACATAACAGGACTCTTGACGGGACACATGGCCGTCAAGAAACACCTGCATAAATGGGACGGTTCGAGGGGGACATGGCATGCAGACTCTGCGGCGAGGGGGAGGAATCAGCCAAGCATATCTTATGCGAGTGTAAAGCTCTGGACCGCAAAAGTCAACTGATCTAAGGACTGCCTAGTCCGGAGACAGAGCAATATAAAACTTCACCCTACCAATTGCTGTGCAGACTAGTTCAAGGCGCAGTGATTTTGTAATGGATCGAGTAGAAAATACTAAGGGCATGAACAATAAGCCAAAGGCTGCAGTGCTATCGGGGCAGCAAAGACGCGGACGAGCCCGAAGGAAAAAAAAACGGCTACGACAATAATTACAATGAACTATTTTTGACAACTGTAAAAACATTATTCTATTGTTTTTCTTCTATAGCATACTATTTGTTTTCAGATTTTGAAAGTATCAAAGTATGTCTAGGATTTTAAAATTTTGTATTCCTACTCAGTTTTTATTTCCGATCACCTTTTAACAACATTTTTAGTATTTCCTGTCATAACTTCTGAACGTGCTCTTTGTATATCTTTATATTTGATCACGTCACACGTGAAAATACTACTCCAGTAAATAAATATAACTGAATAATATGAACTATATTCATGTAATTAAGATACACTTTGTAAGTACAATTTGGAGAACCCAATTCATCACAATACAGTTTTCAAACCTGACGATCGGTTGGCTAATAAACTCGGGATGAATAAACCAAACGAATTAAAGATATAACTACTATTTATATGTTACTTTACTAGCAATTGCGAACAGCGTCCTCTACAAAGGTATACAGAAAAACCACTACCGTTTAGTTCAAAATCTCTGTCATTAAAATTCTGTTACCTGCTTTTGTAAAGCCGCTTGTCATTAAATATCCCTTCTAGGAAAGAGGCACTGATTATTAAGATAACAATTCAAACAATGAACTACATACGACAGGACCTGCTCTATTAATTGAAAACATTTTTATTTAAATTTCTAACGATATATATATATATATATATATATATATATATATATATATATATATATATATATATATATATATATATATATATAACTGTCACGATAGCCTGACTTTTCTGAATACCTCGAGATTTTCTTTATCTACATTGTAATTATTATCCCAAATATTCCGAGCAATATATAACAATGGTGCCATACCTCAGCTGCGCTAAATGTTTTTTAGATATAGATTCAATAGATCTTTTAGTTTGCCTAACATATTTAACTTCACAATACTTACAACCTATTTCATAGATTCCCGACATTTTTGTAGCCTTACCTTTATCCTTTGGGGTACCAAATTTTTTAACGTATTTTTGTCTTGTCTGTTTTCTCTTTTCTGAAAGTCGTAGATTCCGCTAAGGTTTTCTGTGTTTTATGTTTATTGACAATTTTTCTCACTAAGCAGGCAGAGCAATTATTTTACTTAGCTACATTCTTAAGATATTCCAATTCTCAGATGTATATTTCTTTGTTTAAGGCAAACTGTACGAACCATTAAAATCAAACTAGTTGTTTTTTTGGTGGAAAACTATTCTGCGACTCAATCGAAATGTAAACCACAGTAATGATTTTCTTTCTGTGGATGTCAAATTCTATTTTTATGACTAATACATCAAGAAAAGGTTATTTGTTACTAATTTGTATTTCATAGGAGAATTTAATCGGGTCTAATTTACTGTGTAATCTGGCAATAAAACAATTTACTTTGCATACATTTGTATCAAATACTGCAAAAACATCATCCACATAACGAAACCCTACTCTAAGAAAATAGTCATTTTCATTTGCTAAATATGTTTCAAATCTCCAGATAAAGAGGTCTGCAATGAATGGAGAAAGTAGGTTGCGCATTGCTTTGCCATAGGTCTGTTCAAACAATGAACTTTACACCCCCGTCGAAGGGCGTAACATGCAGACAACCCATTTGCTCAAATACAATGCCACAACCTCAATAAATTTTAATTTTATAGTTGGTACTGCATCACAAAGTGAAAGAGGAACCCTGGGAATCGAAGCCAGTAGCATTAATTCACATGTTACCCCTACCAGTCGAAAGTAAAATATGTTATATACAATTATGTCGCTTAAAAGAATTAAAACATAGCCTGGAAATGGTTCGTCCTAAACAAGCTGAACTTGAACTATTATTGAATTTGGTAAATGCAGCAATGAACTAAAAAGGGATAGAAGGGAAGCAATTATCCCGTAGACAAAATAGTCTTCTTACTAATAAATTTTCAATGGACCTGAGAAATGGGTTCATCAAGTCATACGTATACAGTGTGACTCACGGTCGACGGTAGTTTAGACCTTTACGGAGAATTGGACGTAGGCTTATTTTTAAAATCTGGTTTCTTGGGTAATTAGTTCTGCTATGTCGATCTGAAATATTTTCAGCGCTGCGGCGTCACCGCTTATATTGAAAAGTAGCTATAATTTTGTTATTTTAAATCCGACCCGTGTATATTATTGCATTTTTTTTAGCTTCGCTATTGCTTTCCGATTATTTTTTTCTATAATAGGTACTTCCCTATACGGTTTTCGAGAAATTAGTTGTTTTCATTTTTTTTTTGGTGCAAAACAGAGCTTCAATTAAATGTTTATGCCTGCGGTATTTGGATTTACGAAACTTTATCAATGTCCTTTGTATTGTTGATGTCTCAGGAAATTTGTTCTACATGATACAGGTCGGTCAAAATTTGTAATTTAATCGATAGATACAAAACTTATGAAAATTGCAAGAGAGAGATAATTTACTTAGTCTAAGCTTTCAAATTTAAAATTCTTATTAAGAATTAGCCCAACAGAGATGAGACAAGTTTATTTCAATAACTCGGCAAATTTAGGAGTAATTTTAATAATTCAGCAAATACCAGGCTATTCTTAATAACTGATCAAAGACAAGACAAGATTAGCATGTTACCACGTTGGCCAATTGAAATAATTAAAGTGAATCCTTACTACTTGGTTAGTCTTGACCAAAATCTCACATATATTAGACATTCAGTTTAAGACTCTGGCTCCTTATTCTATTGAGATATCTAGATAGCTACAGAGTTATAAAGTTGTAGCACTTGGAAGAACTTAGGTAGGAAATTATTATCAGAATTAAAAGCAAAGTAAAACACTTTTATTAACCATTAATAGGTATATATGTAATTAAATATTTGTAGTTATTTTATGTGTTTTTAACTTCTAGAGCTTAGCAGAAGACAAGAAAAGAAATCTAACTGGTAAATAATAAAGAGAAAGTTTCTTCAATGTAATTTCAAAATTCTATTTGTTTTTGTTTGCCTGGCCAGATTGATTTACAAAGAAGGACATTGTTAGAGCTGCATGTCTATTAGAAAAATATCTTTAGCGAATCTAAGTATTATGTTTTATTTATGAAATTTTGTAAATAGATCGACAATGACAAAAAATAATATTTAAAAGGCAGCAGCTCTTAGATCAACAATATAAGTAAGAATACATTTAATAATACCAACTATAGATCAAGCTTTAAATAAAGAAATGATACTAGCAGCAACGTCACTTCCAATAAAACCGGGAAAAAAATAACTGGATTTCAACTGATCTAAGTTTGACTTGTGTTTATATCATAAATGAAAGTTCATATATGATGTAAGAAATTTTGACACAAACACCGAACTAAAACAGGACTGACTTGTCTTCAAACGACAACAAAATTATCCAAATGAGCGGAGCTTAAGGTGCTGCAGCACGGATTAAGGCATATAAAAGCCTCATTTGAAACCAAAGTTGGTGTTGAAGTCAGACCTGGAGACCTGAGTGGAGCTAGACTTCAAACAGGTACTCAAAACACTGCAATTTTAAGCCCAGGGCCAGGACTTAGACAGCATAGTCAAATTTAAAAGAAGAGAAACAGCTAGAAATCAGAACAAAACCAGAAACAGGACCAGTAACGGGACAGGAGACACCCAGGAACGGAGCCACGAGCAGGAAACAGAGCAGACCCAGGAGTAGGATCCGCAGCAGGACGCTTGTAATTTAATGGAAACAATTCCAGTAAAAACTCTCCAATTTATGTGAAAGAAATAAATTATCTCACCGTTTAATTCCAACGGGGCTTGCACAAATTCAATAGCTTCAGTTAAACACTGACATACAAATATATAGCATTAGTAATAACCACACCAGGTGCATTCACAGACAGTAGGTAATTTTCTAGAAAGTCGCAACTTGTTTAAATAACACACTTCCCCTGCTCAGATACAGATAACCGCCAAATATCCTCGCATTTTTCACTGGCTCGAGCTCCTTTACTAAATGGGTAATGTGATGTACGCATTAAAAGAGAGTTAGAAACTGTCTACTATTCACGTTCCTCGAGTTCTATTTTAGGAGGCAACACTATCGAATTTTACGAAGCCATTCTCAAACGTACACTTAAAAAAACTGACTTCGTCAAGATCACGGTACCCTTCAAGAGCCAGCAGACTGTTACTACGTCTTATTCAAAAGAAGTCCTATTGCTCAAAATCGAAGTTATTTTACCTTTAACTTAGGTCGATAGTCCTTTCGAAAAGCTGTTTGATCACCAGATAAAGACTATTTTACACCGAGACAAGTGCGCCTTTAACTCTCATATTCCAAGAAATTGTATTTATATCTAGTTAACAAGCCGTTTTTGTTCAAGATATTCTCGTAGGAAAATATTTATCGTTTAAAATGAATATTCTAGAAAGGTTAGAGATGTTCTACGATAGCAAAGATACAAGCGAAATTTCATAAAATCTTTCAATTCGATAGTTGTTCGCTATTCATTGTTAAAAAGATGCAATGATTATTAAAATTCTCTCAGACTTTCTGCAAAATTAGCAAAATGGTACGGAAGCTGAAAAGCTGACCGTAACACAGTAATACACAGATAATACACATTGGTAATCTACACCCAAAATTTCAGCTCTTTAAGAATCCAAATACCTCAGTAATAAACATTTAATTGAGGCTAGGTTTTGCACAAAAGAGAAGGATAACAATTGTTTCTAGAAAACTGCTGGAGATAGGTATAGGGAAGTACTAAACAAAAATAATCGGAAAGCAATTGAGAAGCGAAAACTGCAATAATATATAGCATGACTCATCTAAAATATCAAAGTTGTTGCCACTTTTCAATATAAACGACAACGCAGCAGCGCTGAAAATGTTTTAGATATATAAAGCAGAACCAAGTCGCCAAGCCCTGTATATTGTAGTAATATTGATAGCGAGAAGCTGGACTTTGAATTAGCAGGACATAAAAAGGGTAAAATATTTTGAAACTTGGATATGGGAAAATGACAAGTTTGAAGTTCTTTCATCCATTGTGGATTTTCTTTAGAACAGTAGCGACAATTAAGAGGTATAGCATGTCCGTGAAGTGCAAAAGCGCACTCATCAGACAAGAAAGCATGGTCTAGTTGGATAACATTGTTATGTAACATTTACATCATTTGTTCATAAAAAGACGTTCTTCTATTAAAATCGTCTTTCACGAGCTTCTGTGTTTTATGGGGATGCATCTTACTTTCTTTTAATATTCGAATAATCGATGTGTGGCTAACATACTATGTTGTGGCTGCTTGTCGACTAGAAGTATGTGGGTTTTCCTCACACTCGAGCATTACATCCAATTTGGTATCATTACTCAGTGCATTAGAAGGTTTTTGTATCTTATAAAGACGTATGCACAATAATTTAATTTATTCCATTTTGCTATTTCACGCTGTATAGCTTGCAATACACATTCGTTACAAATAAATACTATCTTTCAAAATTATTCGGTAATCCTTGCAGTTCTGACAGTTTTTATAACGGAAATCTTCATGTAAACAAAGTAGTTTTAAGCACTTCAAAGAAAAAGTGGACAGGCAATTATTAGTGAAATATACGCCATCGTAAAAACTGGATTGTAGTTCGTTAATCCTCAACCAAATTTTAAGTGTCCGCAATTTAACCGACGGAATTCGCTAAAAAAGTATGTACCTGAAGATGAGGTGTAACGGTACTAAAGCGGTTTTATACGACACGTAACTGGCAAAGAAAGCTTAAACTGGTTGCCTAAATTATTACCATTCTGATAAAGTTAATGTAAACACAGATCACCGTCTTGCTGGAATTATTGTACGCACAATAAAATTATTCGTTATGCATCATTGCTTTAGAACCTATAATCAATCAGTAAGAAGAGGACTGCGAAAATGGATATAAATGTAGCAGCTTAAACAAATAAATATGTTCACGCAAGTACACTTTAGAGAATCAAATTCAGCACAATACGTTTTTAGCGAATTAAAAAACAAATCGCTAATGAGGAGATCTGTGTATATATATATATATATATATATATATATATATATATATATATATATATATATATATATATATCCGACCGATGACTCAAAAAATAATGGACCAATCTTGATCAAATTTAGTGAGTACATTCCTTTTGCAAGTGGCTTGAATAAGTTCGTTAGCCAGGAAAATCAGACCTAGTTTTCCCGGAAAATTTTGTGTTTTCTTTGTAAAAAAATTTATATCTCCTGATATAACAAATCAAGGGCAACCAAATTTGGTACACGTGTTTGTATTATAAAGACTGAACTCTGTCCCAAAATTGTGTGTCTCTAGCTTTAAAGACAAAGAAGGTATGGGCAGTTAAAGAAATACATTTTCGAATTTTCCCCAAAACGCAATTTTAAACGTCAAAATTGGCAATGTTTAGGCAAAGAACGTGAAACAAATACGAATTTTGAAAAGAAAATGTTGCAAGAAGAGTGTTCTGCAAACACTTATGTTTCAGATTCAACCGTCATTGCCCTTCATTTTACTAAAATATTTACAGAAAATTCCTTTCAAATAGACCCTTTCTCCGATAGCTGTCGGTTTAGTTAAGTTGATGCTTGCACTATCGGTTTAGTTAAGTTTATGGTTTAACGGTCTATATATTTTTTTTAGCTAATTTTCGTAGAACAAATTCGTTAATGCGTTTCTGCATTTTTTATCGAAATATGATGCGGGCGATATGCGATTCGTATGAATTTTACCTCTACCACCACACCCCCCCCCATAGTGTGCATACAATCACCCTAGTTGTATAAACCATAAGAAAAACTTCTTGTTCATACCCCCCAAGTAAGTTACGTGACCTGGGGAAAATAGGGGTGCTGTGCAGGGTAGGCAGGGTTTAATGGGTATATGGCTTCCAATAGACAGCTTTCAAGCAGTTTTCTTCGGATTTTCTGCTCATATTTCTTTTTACTACCTACCCCGCCCAGCACCCCTATTCACTCCCAGTCCCGTAACTTCCTTGGTGGGTGTGAACAATAAATTTTTCTTGTGGTTTGTGCACCAGGTGGGGTCCTTGTAATTTTTCAGAAAACAATTTTTTTTAAAGCGTTTGGGAGATAATCTGTAAATTTACCGAATTTTCATTAAATCCTTCGAATTTCAATAACTCAATTTGCTATTAACGTGAGCTTTGTTGGTTAGGAAACCAACATTTAAGTTTATTTTCGGAAAATTCTTTTATATTTTTAAACCCTAAGTAATTTTGATAAAATATAGTACTTTGTTTCTACTACATAGCTTATACCGGTAATTAGATTGATGCCTGCTCGCATTTGCTATTAAAAACATTTTTATGGAAATTCACTTCCATAACACACTTGCTGCATCCAGACTTTTGAAAAATGTTTATATTTTCAAAGAATAAAGTTATTTCGATGAAATATGGAACATTGTTTCTACTATATAGGCAACCAAGTTTGATGCCTGCTTTCATCAAAGAAAGACATTTGCCATTAAAAATATTTTAAAAAAAATTCACTACGATAACGCACTTGCTGCGTCTCGAACTTTATTACAATTGTTCTGCTAACAAAGTTAGAGCCTGCTGAGGATGAAATTAAGCTGAACAAGTAACTACACAGAGGAGGGCGTGCTCTGTTTACGGATAATTTTTGATCTATACTATATATTCATATATAATAATATAATATCATATTTATTCACACCATCAATACATAAAAATGCGTAGAACACGTCAACATAAAAAAGTCGCAGCAAGTGCGTTATTGGAAGTGAATTTTCATAAAAATGTTTTTAATACCAAATATGTCTCTAATGCAAGCAAGCATCAATCTGGTTACCGGTATAACCTATATAGTAGACAATGTACATAGTAGACAATGTACCATATTTTATCAAAAATACTCATTGTTTGAAAATGTATAAAAATTTTCCGAAAAGAAACTTAAAATGTTTTCGAGAAAACGGGTTTCCTAGCCAACAAAGCTTACGTGAATAGCAAATTGAGTTATTGAAATTTAAAGGATTAAATGAAAAATCGCTACCAAAACGCACTTACCTGCGTCTCGATTTTTGTTACAAACACGCTTAATATTTTGATAAAAAATGCAGAAATGCAATAGTATAAGGGTGTTCGAAAAAACACATGTAGGGATCACAAACGACTTATGGACCACCCTGTGATTGTCAAATTATTTTTATAAGATGCACCTTAAGACACCCTATAATTAGCATACAATTTTTTCTCGTAACTTGTATAATAACAATTGAAGACCCTGCTGCCAAAAGGGGACAACTCCACAAAAGTAGTTTTCGAGTAATTTGAAAAAAACGTTTAATTCCTATAATTTGATAAATATCATTTTCCATATTTTTACAGTATCATCGAATTAGTTAGCTATTTTAGGCACCTAGTTCATTTCAATATATTCATCAATTTTAACCCAAAAAAATAGAAACCGTTGGAGTTATCCCTTTTTGCCCAAAAATTGTTTATTTTTTGGTAGAGAACATCAAAAAAGAAAAATGATTCATGTTCTGAATAATCTTTATTGAATAAATTTGACGGAAATTAATGATTTTCCTAAGCAAAAACTAAAGTAGTAGAGAATAAAACTAAAATAATGTATACCGATGAAATAAACAAATACAGAATACATAAAAAATATCTTGCTATTCATTAGCATCATCGTCTGTGATTTCGGTCTCACTATCCTGGATCTTGTTGAAATCTGATTTTAGCTGTTAATAATACCAAATGTCATTCTGAGGTACATATTTATTAGCTAACTTCATAACATTTTCATACTTTGCGTTCTTGACAGGTAGTTTATTACAATAAGCTGGTAAAGCTTCGGCCAATGCGAGCAGTACAGCTGCCTTTGGAAACCTTTGCGAAACTTACGAACATCATGATATTAGTAGAATTACTGCACTGGATGGTAGAGACGTCAGAACAGTAAACAAAGACCTTGTACTGACTCATGTTGAATCGTTCTCTGTTACCATTGACCGTGACTCGTTTAAAATGAGGCTTTAGGAGTTCAACAAAAATTTTAATTTGATCTTGAGTGACCCTTATAATAGAAAATGAATGTGAAGACTTGGCCATTATTTGCATATACTCCTGAGGAACGTATACTCTTTCAACTTTTCTTATTGATTTCTTAAGTACCCCAAAGCAGCGATCACAGGGGAGGAAACTTTGCACCGGCTCTGGAAATTTGTTAGTATTTTTTTTAATCTGCCTGTTTGTACTAACGTATGAAGAAACTGTACCATTGTATGGTTCTTATTTTGAGCACAACAGTTATCCGAGAAAAAGTATAAAGTATCGACATCTTTATGAAGAACATTCTCAATATAGTGTAGTAAGAAGCTAATGGGTTCGCTGGGAGTTTTTCTGCCCGCAGTTTCAGCGTAAACGTAAAAGTGAGCAATGCCATTTTTCCCAGAGTGAATGCAGAAGTTGATAAGCCATAACTGTCTTAAAAAGAATGCATCGGTATAAATCACATCCACCTGATGATACCTATGGTCAGAAATTACTGAAATGTATCGCTTAATCTCGAGAAGGTTAATACCGCTCTAGCGCTTCGGTATGAAGTTATGCTGATCAGGTGAGATGCGACAACAAAGATAATAAAGCAGTCTGTGTAACGACATATCGAAAACCTTATCAAAGATTAGATCTAAAATTAGTTATCGTTGATTTGCTGTCGTGCTTATGTATTAGTTTAATTTTAGCGTTCTTCCACACATCAGAATAAATACATGACTTTAGCGATAAATTGTGTGTGATGGTGATTAATAAGCAATTGTTCAAAATACAAAAATATTTTATTACAAAATCTTTTTTGGTTTGGTTGGTTTTTAGAATCAAATTATAAATAATAATAATAATGATAATAATAGTAATATAAATAATTAACGGTTTATAGAGAATTAATTCCTATTAGCTTCAATTTTTTCTTAGTAATCTCTATCACATGTACATCTTGGAAATGAGGAATATGATCTTTTACATAAATCACATCTGGGCAATCTTGAACGGGCGGCCATGCGGTCCTGCAAAAAAAAGATTAATGAATTTTAAATGCAAATCTATTAATTAAAGAAAAACGAATCAACAAAATAGTGTTTGTTAGACAATTTTGGCAATCATAAGAGACACTCCTATTGTAGCTGATCAGTGTGACATACTTATTATTGGCAAAACGCATTTAAAATAAATTTACGAAATATAATCGTAGCTGTCACCACTTGCAAGTGGTTTCACTAAGTACTTTCAAACCTTTTGAATGAAAAGTTTTATACGATCACCATAAAAATAGTTTGGCCTGAAGAAAGCTGTATGAAGATCGGCATGACCCTATTAAAAAATCGGCTAATATCGAGTTGTCAACTCTCACAAATGTCTCTTCCGATGTGGGTTCGCGTCGTACGAAGAGTAAAGTAAATTTGTTCCGTTTATGAATTTATCCAAATAACCTATACTGTTCAAGTCATCCACTCCTCCAATGGCCCAAGCTATCGAAGCAAAATGTGGAATTAGAAAATAGATATTATCCAAAATTGTATTTATTAAAGAAATGCCTGCTAGAAGTCTGTAAACATAAACATGTAGTAATGGCTTGCATTTTTTGACCATAATCCTACACGTTGTCCCAGGTGAGACGAAAACAAAGTCACATGTTTGTAGTTTATTTTGAACTGTTTTTGCAAATTTGCCCACCTATAGTTTGGGTTAATTTCAATGGCGAGTGGGCTACCTTAGGTCTATTGTAGCTCACGTCTAACTGTTTAAATTTCTTTCTTCAAATCTAGCTGCTTGCAGGAGCCTATATATTTGAGGATAAATGTTGGGTTGATACAGCCTTCCTGGGGATTTTTTTCGCCAGCTGTTGAGAGGTTCTGTAATATAAGCTAAGTCTCTCGCCCGTATTCAAACTCACAGAGATATCAGCCTCTCTCTGAGTTCGTATTTTCCCACAATCGCCAGTGTTTGACTCAAGGCTTTACCATAGGCAATTTCGGTCCCAAGCAGCATCCAAGCGAAGTCGTTTTCCGGCTTCGAAGTTCATAGTGAGCTCTTAAACTTCAGGTTTGTTGACTCCCTAGAGATATATGCCTCCATCAGCATTCGTCTAGACCGGACACCCGCCAGTGTCTAAGTCAAGGCGGTAACATATGCAATTTCGATCCCAAGTAACATCCAACCGAAATTGATTTCCCGTCTCAAAGTTCACAGTGAAGGTCTCATTCTCCAAGGAAAACTTTACTACTCTAGAGATTTCAGCCTACCCCTGAGCTCGTCTGAACCCTAATCCTGCTGCTGTTTGATTTAAGCCGGTGTATCATATGGAATTCTGCTCTTGATACTAGTGAGTCACCTCTTACGACAGGCAAAAGATACCTTGTGGCTTTTCTTTTTTGTTTTGTCAACAGACTAACAGCCGCATTGGCCAACTATACAGTGGGCTTAAAATATAAATATATTTAGGGTAATGAGACTTTCGATTATATCAGTCATCGCAGTTAACTTAACCTTTTTCAAATAAAATGAGACACAGTTTTGGGTCGCAGTTCTAAACAATTTCCACTAGATTTATTGAAAGGTTCAGTTGAAGAAAAAGAATTTTGTATTCTTTCTAGACCTTTTTTATTGGTTAGATAGATTTAATTTGAATCTTTCCCAGTGACATTCACAAAACTATAACCCCTATTTATTTTGCCCAACGCGCATCGTGTTTCAAGTATTCTAAGCTTACCTTCAGATCCTGATATCGCTGAAATAGCTTGAGCTTCCTCAGACATGGGGAGTCCTGAATGGGTGGCAATAAAAATTTGTTTTGGCACTGATATCCAGCTGATGGTAACGGATAGGGAGGGTATCTTACACCTGCCGAGGGCATTGATAAGGCGTTCGAGCAGGAAGATTGAACATACGGCCTAGGTAAATCGACTGGGCGCACAAAAAGTGGCCCATAACTTTGTTGTTGTTGTTGCAGTTGTCGTTGCTGTTCTAACTGTTCATCCAACATCGAGTGGAATCCTGGTGGTAGCCCTAGTGGTCCCGAGTCGTCGATATCTATGTTGGGCAGGCTGGGACCCGAATTACCTCCACCACAACCACATTTACTACAACACGAGGATTGCTGAAATGCATTGAAAAATTAGAAACATGCCGAACGTACTATTTTTAAATTTACATGGGTTAAAATGACTAGACCGTTCTAGGTAACTTTTAATTATAAAAGTTTCAGCTAAATGCCAATTCAAAAATTAGGTTTCCTGAAAACTTAAATTTAATTAAAAAATAATTTTTATTTAATTTTGCAAAAATTGAAATAAAAATACTTGCAAAACAACCAATGAGCCGTTGTGAAACAAGTAGGTATGGATTATATAAACTCCTTATCAGTTTTGTTATTTTTTTGACGTTATCAAATTAACCCTCAATGTACATTAAAGATTAGTCTACGTCGTGATTCACAAAAGAGTTTTTACCGCGTTTAACTTTTTAGTGTATTTTCGTTAAATGTGATAATTTCAGAATTAACCGATTTTGATCACACGTCTTCCATATGTCTCATTTGTAAATCTCTTGGACGAGTTCGTAAATTAGCCCAATCGCACCAGTTTTTTTTTACAGAATAAATCAAGTCTATATCTAAAAAATATTTGTATCCCCGAAAATAATAAAGGTATGACGAAGTTTGGTAACCATTTAGTCTTGAGAGAAACATATGTACACCCTGTAATCGAAAATTCTATGATATTAGAAAATTAAGTTATCTAAGCTTGAAAAAAAAAAGAACACAAATTTTATTTATTTTAATTTTATTATCGTTAATTTAAATCATACAATATGTCGTACAAAAAAGCATCTAAGGATCTCGTTCCACCTTTTCCCTTTTCTCTCTCTCTCTCTCTCTCTCTCTCTTTCTTGCTGCTAGTATGAATCAAGTGAAACAATTAAAATTGTAAAGGCCTGGGGGTGATGGATAACCTTCCAATGCCATCCCTTTCTCCGAACACACACAAACACACACACATACAACGTGACAGAGAGAGGGAGAGAGAGAGAGAGAGAGAGTACCATATTTCATTAAAATAACTTTATTGCTTGAAAATGTACAATAATTTTCCGAAAGTAAACTTAAAGCGTTCCCGAAAAAGCTGGTCAAATTTTCCTGGACAATGAACCTCTTCAAGCTATTTGCACACCTGACACGATATAATTAATCACAAAAAGCTTTTTGATAAAAAAATGCTTGCGCGAAAAATTGCAAACAATTCTTTTAACGAAAATTCGTCATTTGTTTACGAAAATTTGTTTAAGTAGTGTTACAAGTAAATTATGTTTTTCGGAAAATTTGCTAAACCATTATTTTTCATGAAAATGTGAAATATATTTTTTTAATAACCCCTAACATTTTTTACTAACACGCGGGAGTTGTTTCCATTTTTAATATTAAGTAGTGGACCTGTGCAGTGGTCGAAATTCGGCCGTAGTTCATTAAAACGTTATTGATGTTCTTTTGTCATAGAGTATACATCCACAGTCTCAGTGTGACTCTTTAACCACATACTCTTATGTGTTTGACATTGGGTTGTGCGAGTTTACCAGGCGCCAGTAGGTGCCAGCAGCTGCATTGTTATGTCAAAAAATGTGGACAAATGTCAAGACCTTCTTAACATTTCTTGACATAACAATGCAGCTGTTGACAGTGCAGTGAATTCGCCCAGTCAGTATGAATGCATCTATAATCTATAGTTTGACCATAGAGTAGACCATAGAGTTTACCTCCGAACTAGCGTGGTCCGGCGGAATCCGACTGTGTAATTTGTCAAAACAAGGCATTGCTTAATCTATGTGTAAGACATATTATACATAAATTTTATCTTTCTGCACTCCTTTTCACAATCCTCCGTGCGAGCAATGTGCTCAAAAAGGGGTACAAAGTTTCCTTCACGTATTAATATATAGATAATGCTAAAGGGCAGGTAAATTTACAGATTAGCGCATTCGTATTTGGAGAAAAAAATCTGAAACATGCTTAGAGGAATCTCTGTATGTACTAACCATCAGACAAATGCTGTGCTCTCAACATCACGAGACAGTTAAGAGACCTAAAGTAAATTTCAGGTGGTGTGCGGGGTGAACACTCTGAAAAGGAGCTAGAAATGCAAAGTGTAAAAAAAATCACCTTACCGAAGTTCATAGAAACGAGAAACTCCATACCAACCGTTCTTGGCCACCGACCCATCACATAATTGAAACTAGGGCCAAAGCATTAGAGAAAGGGCTTATTTGAAAATTATTTTCTGAAAACATTTTTTAAAATGAATGACAATGACGGTTGAAACTAAAACTTAAGGCTCTCTAGAGAACACTACTAAATTTATTCTAAATAACCCGTACTTCTTTCAAGTTCTTTGTCCCAAATATGTGACTTCTGACGTTTGAAATCGCGTCTTTGGTGTTTTAAGAAGAAAAACTATATATGTATATATAATGCCTGTAACTTTTTTTTTATTTAAACTTGGAAATCCAAATTTTGGCACATAGTTTACTTTTCAATAAACCACCGAAAAGAATTTGGTTGACATAGCTTTGTTATTTCCGAAAATATAAAAATTTTCCAAAAGAAAACACAAAATTTTGCGGGAAAAACTAGTCAGATTTTTCTGGCTAACAAAAGCATCCAAGCCACTTGTAGAGGGAAGGCACTCACCAAATTTGGTCACAATCGCCTTATTATTTTTTGAGTTATCGGTGTAACACATAAATAGATATTTTAGTGAATTTTCATAAATTAAAAAATTAAAACAATGCACTAGTGAAGAGATCTATATATATATATATATATATATATATATATATATATATATATATATATATATATATATATAGATCTCTTCACTAGTGCATTGTTTTAATTGTTTTATGAAAATTCACTAAAAATTAAAATTTCGTGTTATACCTAAAAAATTAAGGAGATACCAACACGTAATATATTAATATTAAAAGAATTACTCTATTCGCTTATTTTGTGCTGTATATTGAGACATTTTTTAAGGGTCAATTCAAAAAACTACTTGACATTGAAAAAATCAGCAAACTTCAATACGTGTTTACATTGTTTGTGTATTATTGACAAATAAAAGATTTAAGTTCAAACTGACAGATTATATAACCTAAAAATTTCTTATAAATCGTAAAATGAATGTTCTTCATTTACTTTGTGTTTACTCTTAAATCATATTTTTTAAATGATTTCTTTCCAATATTATTATCAATTATTAGAATAACCATGTTGTATGGTATCACATTCTTATGAAAATTCGGTACCACAACGCATTTGCTGGGTCCGTACTTACTTATTTATATGCTCGTAAAAATCAGAAGTGTGTGTGTGTTTTTGTTTCTTTAACGTCGGTCTATTTCCGCGACTATGGCCAATCACCGACGCCAGGGGAGCAGTTTCACCTCACTATCCTGAGAATTTTGCCGAACCCCTGCCTTTCTGTAAGGGGGGTAGGGATCTTTAACGTTCCCAACATTGCATGGACACGGGACCGAAGGCTTTACGCCCCCTCCGAAGGGCGGAACTTGCAGACATTCAACTTGCTCAAATACAATGCCAGAACCTCGGTTGATGTTAATGTTACAGTTTGTACTGAAAAAGTGAAAGTAGTACGCTGGGATCGAACCCAGTACCCTTCGGTTCAGAGGCACACGTTCTTACCCCTGAACCACCGAGGAAAAATCAGAAGTAAAATGACCGCAGGAAGTTAACTTTAATTAATATTTTTTTTCTTTGGAAGTTTATAGTATCTTAACATCTAAGGTCATTGGCACTATCGGTACATTGTGTTTTGCTAGTTCAAAGTATGTGTAATCAAATGATATCAAATAGTGAGAATTATTTTAAAAAATAAAGTAAATTAGTCACATTTGGCTCACTCAAGTCAAGAAGTTGTGATAGTGTTTTCCGACTTATGTATTAGAACCTTGAGGTGATACATAGCGGACATTCTTGAAGCACATGGTTAACAGTAATCACTATGTCACATATTTCACAATGAGATTGTTGTTGCTGGATGAATAGGTATCCATGGATGAACTTACAATGGCCTATCCGAGTTCTTCTGATAACGACTTTTTCTCTGCGTGTTATACTTGGAAGCGTCTTTGGGATGACCAGTGGGTTTGCCATTTCGCTTTATAAATTTCTCTAATATCGGCAGTAAGGTCGGAGTGAGTTTGTATGGGTATTATTGCCTCTTCTAATATCGCATTCCGTGAGCATTCGTCAGCGTTTTCATTGCCCACAATACCACTGTGGGAAGGCGTCCAAATTAGCGAGATTGATTTGCCAGCATGGTAGAGACAGTGCACCCTTTCTTGTATTTGAACTACTATAGGGTTTATTGCATAAAGAGATGCAAGTGAATTAATATAGTCTGTGCACACTAAAGCATTTTACGTGGGGAGTCGATGAATGTGTGGACTGCCCTCTGTATGGCATATACTTTAGCTGTGTAATTTCTGCACTCTGGTGGTAGGTGGTACGCCTCTCTTTTGAGGGGAATATAACACCGCTTCCTACACCCCGTGAGCTCTTGGGTCCGTCAGTATAAATGATCAGGTCACATTGGTATTTTGATATGGTATCCTCAAATAGTCTAACCACACTGTTGGTAAGCAAGGAATTTGTGTTACATGTTATGAGATTGGTGTCCGTATCTGGTAATCTAATGATCCATGGCGGTATGTGCCCATTTCCCAGGGATAATGTGTCGCTGAAGTTGAACATTTGGTTATAGCCTCTGATATATTCAACAATCGATAGTGGATCAAGGCAGTTATTCTGAGGTCTGTTGGCATTCGTCTGAGATACCAGATGGTAAGCTGTTTTTTTTGCATCTGCCGAAATTTTCAGCGTGTATCTCATTTTTTATATTTAATGAGATTCTCGGGTGTGTGACTGTTTTGCACCGCGTGAACGCTTCTGTGCATTTCGCATTTCACCAAGATATATTTTTGGAGGAAAAATGTGCTTTAGTTTTGCCGATAGAGCCCCAAGCTGCAGTTATTAGGACTTGGTTGAATTTGCAGATGGTATCATCTATGTTATCGCCTATTTCAAATTGTGATACACTCTCGACGATTGTTGCCTGAAATTGAGGCCAATTAGCATTGTTCGTTTTCCATTTCACCAAAGAAGTTGCACTTTTTTCATTGTTGGAGCCGACCGATATTTTGATGGGGTAGTGGTCGCTATCATACAGATCTTCCATCACTTCCCAAGTAGTGTCTACTGCGCTCCGTCGGTCACAAAAGCTGCGGTCTATATTCGAGAGTCTTCCAGTGAAACAGTCCCTGTGTGTGGGGCTTGTGTTGTTGGGTAAAGAAATATCCAAGGCAGTGACCACGTCCTCTATTATCTTGCCCCTTCTGTTGGTATGGGATGCTTCCCATGCAATGCTGTGGCGGTTGAAATCACCCGTGATTATGAAAGGGTTTGGTAGCTGGTTAACTAGATTAGTGATATCGGCTTGTGTGAAATTGGTGTTTGGTGGGGCATAAATAGTGCAGACAGTGACCGCAGTTGGTATGAGTACTCTGGTTGCAACAGCTTCTAGGTTAGTTTTTACTGGAATTTGTTCGGAGTGAAGTGTGTCCCTTATGAGTATCTATGTGCCGCCACTGGCTATGAGGCCAGTAGTTCCGATATAGTTGTACCTATTGTATCTCTTCAAGGTTAGATCTTAATCTGATTTCAGGTGGGTTTCTTGAATAGTGACAATATCCGGATTTTGCTGAGAGACAAGTGTCTTTACAAACTCGAAGCGGGAGTGGAACCCGCGGCAGTTCCACTGTAAGATGGTGAAGCGGGCTATTGAAATTCTTGGGAACTACCAGTCGGGAAGTCTATCAACTTAGTAACCTGTATATTCTATATTCTCCTGGGTTACGTCCACCATATCGATGTACAATCATCATGTGAAGAATGTGAATGCCCAGATGACATACTGGCGATACTTGCAATCTCAAGTGATTCTCATCGCAGTTGTTCCTTTAATTTTTTATGTAATCTCGTAAACCTTTCAGATTTTTGGCACATTTCAAAAATTGTGATACGGCGTTTTTACTAACAAAAAAAAATCGGAGTCTAAAGCAAATGACGCATTCATAGAGGCTTTCGTTTATATTATTTCATGAAATAATCGAGATGCCATATATGGCGCTCTCTCAAATAGTGACGGAAATTTTAAAAATAAACTGAAGAGAACAACCTATTATTTCAGAAGTGAAGGGCATATTAAATGTTTAATAAGTTATTTAAAAAATGTTTTCGGATTTCCGTGAAAAAATTGTTTGTAAATTTTCATGCAAAAAACTTTTTTGGTGGTTTTGTCGAAAACGTTATTTGATGAAATATAGTACATTGCTTTTATTATATAGGTTATACTGGTAACCAAATTTGATGCCTGCTTTCATTAAAAAGACATTCACTACCGTAACGCACTTGTTGCGCCAAGACTTTTTTTTAACTTTTTTATTTAAAATTTGTTTCTTAACAGCTAAGCTAAAATTATGATATTTATTTTATTATAACTCATAAATCGTGATTTATATTTTGAATTAATTACTAATAAGTACAACTTGGAGAATCAAATTCACGAAAATACAGTTTTTAGACCGATCGATCGTTTCGCTAAGTAAGTTAGCGTCATCAGAGAGATGAATAAACTAAGCGACTAAAGGTTCTTTTCTTTTAACGTCGGTCTGTTTCCGCGACTGTGACCAACTACCGATCCCAGGGAGAAGTTTCACCTCACTAACCTGGAAATGTTGACAAACCCATGCTTTTTTATGAGAATGGTAGAGATCTTTAACGTGCCCAACATCGCATGGACACGAGACCGACGGCTTTACGCCCGCTTCAAAGGGCGGAACGTACAGACATTCAACTCAAATACAATGCCACAACATCGGTTGATGTTAATGTTACAGCATGCACTGAAAAAGTGAAAGGAGAACCCTTGGATCGAATCGGGTACCCCTCGGTTCAGAGGCACACGTTCTTACCAATAAACCACCGAGGCTCTAATAAAAGCTAGAACTACTATTTTTACGCCAGTTGCGTACAGCGTCCTCTAGAAGCTGATACAGACAGACCCCACTGTTAAGTCTTAAATCGCTGTAATTTATATATATATATATATATATATATATATATATATATATATATATATATATATATATATATATATATATATATATATATATATAAATACTTTCGTAAGCATCTAACTGTCGCAACTGCCTGACATTTTTTTATTAACTTTAGATTTTCTCTATCTACGTGATGATTATTATCCCAAACCTGTTGAGGAATACATGATTTATTAATAGTGCCATATCTCAATTGCGCTAAATTTTCTATAAACCTAGTTTCAATAGTTCTTTTAGTTTGCCCGATATATTTAACTTCACAAACATACAAACTATTTTATAGATTCCCGACATTTCTGTGGTTTTATTTTAGTGAATTTTCTTAAAAAAAAATTCACTAATGAGGAGATCTCGAATTTTGAATCTTGAAAAAACTCCTTCAAATTAGCACTAATTAGGCCCCTGAGAACACATATCCGGGTTCGGTTCCAATTTTTATATGTTTACATATATATATATATATATATATATATATATATATATATATATATATATATATATATATATATATATATATATATGTATGTATCACACCGATAACTCAAAAAATAATGGGCCGATTTTGATCAAATTTGGTGAGTACCTTCCTTTTGCAAGTGGCTTGGATAAGTTCGTTAACCAGGAAAATATGCTCAGTTGAAATAGATTAAACAATGTTTTCTTTTAATTACACAGACGGATTCCCCCTATCAGTGTCAGTTCTGAGAGAGCCTTACATGTATGGAATTTAGACCACGAAATTATAATGCAAGTTTGCATGTTTGTAAGAAAATAAATTCGGGACTCAGCAAGTGCGTTATGGTAGCGAGTTTTTATTGAATGCCTCAAATTTGAATAGCTCAATTTGCTATTAACCTATAAGATTCGTTGGCCAAGAAACTAGTTTTTTCTGGAACATTTTAAGTTTATTTTCGAATTTTTTTTAAACATTTTCGAACAATAAAGTTATTTTGATGAAATATGGTACATTATTTTTACTATATATGTTATACTGGTAACCAAATTTGATGTCCGTTTTCTTATAAAAAAAACACATATTTGTTATTTAAACCATTTTTATGAAAATTCACTATCATAACGCACTTGCTGCGTCCAGGCTTTTTATACTTTGGCTTACCTAGTAAGTTTTTGTGGTTTTTGTAGAAAATGTTAGCTGTAAATTGGCTTTCTCAGAAATGCTATTAAAACCTCTCCTGATTCGTGGTTCAAATGCTTTGTCTGTTTTATCTTTTCTGAAAGTCATAGATTCCGCAAACATTTTCTTTGTTTTATCTTTACTGAACAATTTTTTCACTAAGCAGGCAGAGTAGCCATTATACATTATACATAGGTACATTTTTAGTATATTCATGGTCTCTGTTGTATCTTTCTTTATTTAAGGGAAACTGTATTAATCTGTGAACCATAAAATTCAAACTAGCTGTTTTTGTTTGTGGAGAACTATGGGGCGAGTTAATCGAAATATCACTCACAGTAGTGATTTCCTTTCTGTGGATGTCAAATTCTAAAGAGTCTCTATTTTTGATGACTAGTACATCAATAAAAGGTAATTTGTTATTAATTAAAATCTCATGGGTGAAAATAATGGAGCCAAGTTTACTGTTTAGTTGGCCAATAAAATCATCTACTTTGCATACGTTTTCTATTAAATACTGCAAAAACATCGTCCACATAACGAAACCATACTGTAGGCAAATAGTCATTGTTATTCGCTAGCTCTGTTTAAAATCTACTCATAAAAATACCTACAATGAATGGGGAAAAGGGGTTTCCCATTGCTACGCCATGGGTTTATTCAAAAAATTCCTTATTAAATTGAATAATATTCTGATCCATACAAAGATTTGTTAAATTTATATTTTCTTGGCAGACTTCTTCATGTCATTGAATTAACTACGAAATAAGTAAATTGGTACTCACCTGCACTAAAACAAATAGTACAGAAACCCACACAAATACCTCCGGAAACATTTTTGCTTACAGTGCTGGTGATGACAACCATTAATTAAAACTATTTTAAACACGTGAGTAATATATATAACATTCAACGCATTGTTTATTTATTTAGAATTGCATTAATATTTACGTGAGCTGGTGAAAATTCTCTTCGGATTTTCCTTAGGTATTTCACCGTCATATTTCGCTTATAAAACAAACAATAAATCCAGAAGAATTCCGGTCGTTTACACTAAGAGCAATCTCTAGTTATTTTTTACTGCTAAAACACTTCTCTCCGGTTAAAAATTCCATTGCTTATCACCGTTATGTGGTAAAGACCGTAAAACAAAAAAAGAAGATACTCGTTAATGCGGACATGGATTGAAAATCACGTCTCAAGGTTTATTGCAAAACTTTAAGGAAATGGGTTCTTAAATCAATAAAAATAGCGTTTACCTTATTAGTTAACCAACATTTTATATAAAAAGTTGCAAGCCAGTTTGCAATATTTTCGAATGAATGGTTTATTATCAAAAAACAAAGAACAGATAAAAAGTCTGAACGCAGCATTAGGTAGCGAATTTTCATAGAAATGATCTACGAATTTTTTCAACCAAAATTATATACAATGTCCGGAAATGGTTAACAAAAATACATTGATTCTATTCGAACAATTAATACTACAAGTTTCTATAACAGCTTTTCGAAAACTTAAAACAGTGAAGTAACAGGCTTTTGGATTTTCTTTTGGTGAATTTTCTTTAAAAAAATTCCAGCGAAAAATGAGTTGGACAACCATCCTGCTGCGTCCACATCGACTCGTGTATTGAGCGAGACGTCTTCCAGAAGTTGGCAGAAAACGTTGTCGAGGAACTCAGCGTACACACGGCCAGTTAGGATGCCATCGAAAAAGTAGGGTTCGATGATCTCGCACCCGACCAGGCCACACTATGTGTTGAGGCTCAAAAAAACTGATTGTCCACTGCTCGCAGCCAGTGACGATTTTATTGTGACCAGTAATGGGCATTGTGAATGTGCATTTCCCCGCTGCTTTTAAATGTAGCCCCATCGGTTCAGAGGATCGACCGACGGAACTCAAGATCTTTGGTTAATAACCATTGGCAAAAATCGATACGTTTTTTATAATCGCTCGGTTCAAGCGCCTGTTGCAGGTTAACATGGTAGAAATGAAACGGTTTTCTTTTAAAAGCCTGCATATTGACATTTGACTCACACCCAAATCAACCGCGATCCTCCTGGTTGAAACATGCGGTTCATAGCAACAGCAGCCAAAATGTCAGGCGCCATTTCGTATCTTACCGGCTGCCTATTCTGCTGATTCTTATTGTGCTGGGGTAGCATATGACCAATTTTCCGAATTCATTGCGCTAGGCACTAAAAAACGTTGCAAGATTAAGCAACACAGCCAAGGTATCTCTCTTCAGACCTTCGTTCGGCTTGTCTGTAATTTTGACGACATTCGCCTAACACCATGCGCATATCGAAACCTTCCTCGTTGGAGACCATCTTTGCCTTGTCAAAAATGACACTTAAATGATTTCACGAAACAGTGACAGATGACTAACAATGTTTGACAACAATGTCTATTACTGACATTTCTATGTTTACATCTGGTATTTGTTTGGTAGAACCTTTGTTCTCGTTTTTTGAAAACCAGAATGTGTGTGAATCAATGTGGCACACACTTTAAACATTTATTAATGCTTACATTTGCTGCCATCCATTCTTCTCACACAGGTCAGTCACGTCCTTATCATTGAGTCTGATTTGCGTTAGGAACAGTTAAAAATTATTTTGAAGGTTAATGGTGACATCTATCGGGAAAGTGGTTCGAATAAAAGATTCTTATTTTTTACGTGTAACCTAAATCTGTAATAAAAAAATACCATGTTCCATTTAAACATAAAAAATTATGTCAGAACGACCCATTTCCAGTTTGTTCCGGAAGCTGACTCTATCACCAATCGATAGAACGTACCCGATTTGGATATACAAACATATCGTATTTTTCTCCTTTGAGCATTCAGTAGGCTAATAAACGACTGGTACGGGTGGTCTGATTCACCCTATATAATAATTCAGCATGACGGCCACCCAGCACATGCAACAGGAATCGTTCGAGAATGGTTTGATCTCGAATTTCCTGGGCGGTGGATTGGTCGATATGGGCCAATACCTTGGCCTCCCAGAAATCTCGATCTTACCTTAATGGACTTTTATTTATGGAGCTATCTCAAACAAAAAGTCTACGCGGCTCCATTAAATAACGATCTTGATTTGTTGAAACTGAGGTTGAGAGAGGCAATTGACGGTATTCCAATTCAACATATTCAAAATGCCTACAAAGCATTTACCAAACGGGCTGAGTTATGTGTATCGGTTGGTGGCAGCACCTTTGAATAATTTCTTTACCTTTGGTTGTTCGTTTTGATTTTTGTTAGTAATAAGCGTTTTGTATTTTACTAATAAATTATTATTTAACATTGCATGGTTACTTACTTTGCACACCTGCGTTCAGAAAACGACAGGTAAAAAGCTCCATGTTGATAGGGAAAAATGTTAGTAATTTACCTGAAAATTCAAAGTAGGCTGATCTGGCTGGAAATTGAGACCCTGCCATAAATTTTAATTCTAAACAAGTTTTGTTAATAACTTTCTGCGGTATCTTTATAAGCGAAGGTAGTTTACTCTTAAAACATTTAATTAAATCAGTTCTAAACCATCCTGTATATTAATTGATTTTGTTCATTTCCTCAACATCTTAGTTTAAGACAAAGCAGGAGCGATTCCCAGAATATCATAATCTAATTCAAAATTTTTTGTCACTTATACCCTACCCACACTCAATCCGTGGACACACATTGATAGCTCAAAAAATAATAGGCCGATGTTGATAAAATTTGGTTTGGATAAGCTGTCCAGGAAAATCGGACCAGGTTTTCTGAAAAAATTAGGAGTTTCCTTTAAATAAAACATTCATATCTTAGACAATTAAAAAGCTATGGTAATCAAATTTGGTACGTAGGTTAGCAATATAACAGGTAAACTATATACCAAAATTTAGTTCTCTACGTTACAAGAAAAAAGTTATAAGCATTATAATCTCCCGCGAGCGCTGCTGGTATCTACATCTTGCGTAACATATCCTTCTTGTTAGCGAATTCTTATTAAAAGAGAGCTATCGATGGTAAGACTTTGCAAAAATGTTCTCAGATGAGCGCGAGCTTGGGTTCCTAGAATCCGAAACCATATATATATATATATATATATATATATATATATATATATATATATATATATATATATATATATATATATAGGGTTTTTGACGATAGTCGTGCATTAGAAGTTTATGATGTTCCCTGGTATCATAAATTTTGAAATTTTGGCAGCGGTCACAATTCGTAATTTTCTTTTATTCTAAAATATATTCAAGGTCACATCACTTCCGGTTAGACCGGAAGTAGTCATCAACTTTGCTAATTTAAATAGAATGCCCTATTTTTTATTGCATATTCGAATTTTCCACAATATTTTGTGAAGATTTATATTAGGCTTTTCTATCCCTATCTTTAACTATTTCATAAATATTTTGATTTTTTTTACATTTTGCGTAACTTCTATCCTCATTTATAACACTTTGTATTTCACATGTTTTTAAAGATAAAAGGCTGGAATTTAGAATATTATAACTTCTAGGATGAAGCCTTCATATTATCTACCTAAAGTTTACCTGTATCATACAGAGTGTTTTAAATTTAAAGACCAACTTACACATATTCAATGTTGCAAAAGTCATTTGTTTCAAATGGTGCACCCTATATCTTATTAAAAATTCGAGTTCTAAATTTAATTCTACACCGGTTTCATATAAGTTTTCCTATACCTATCTCTTACGAGTAACTTGCTACTAGAGTTTTTAGGTAACACACTCCTTTTCTAGAGAATATACATCACGCTGAACAATAAAGGCAGCTGTGGCTGTCAGAAAACAGAATTTTGACAACACATGAATTCTAAAGCGTCATTTATATTTGAAAGTTAATCTGAGTGTGTTTGTATTACTTACGTTATAGAAATAAAAAGCCAATAAAAATGCAGAATAGTGAAGAGTACTCTAATATGGATATTTTACATATATTTTATATCCATGGGGAGTGCAATCGGATTGTAAGCAGAATATTCAGGATGTTTAACGAGAGGTATCCCACGCTATCGGCAATGACTAGAGGAAAATTCGCAAGGATAGAGGAACGATTTAAATTGACTGGAAGTGTCAAAACTACACGACATGATCCAAAGCCAGTAACTGAAAATGAATATAATGAGATAAACGTTTTGGCTTATTTTCAAGTTTACCCGCGTAGCTCTATTCCTGCAGCTACTTGAACTTTGGGAATATCATGTTCATCTGTGCATAGAATATTTAAATCTCATAAGATGCACCCATATTCAGAAATAGTACTACAAGAACTTCGACCTGGTGACCATTTAAAAAGAGTGGACATCTGCGAACACATGTTTCTGAATATTCAACAAGATGAGAATTTTTTCTCTAAAATTATCTAAACCGACGAATCGAAATTTAGAAGGGAAGGAATTGTGAACAGGAGAAATAGTCATTTTTGGGCAAGTGAAAACCCTAATATATTTAGAGAAGGACGCTTTCAAACAAATTTTAGTTTTAATGTGCTTTGCATTATTATGGACAATAAGTTCTCTTATGAAATTTACGAAGAAAATTTAAACGGTGAAAAGTATTTGGAACTATTAAGGGGATCTGTCCGTAATTTTCTGACAAGGCTACCACTAGATACAAGGCAAAGCTGCTGGTATCAGCTAGACGGCGCGCCTGCCCACTCCACTGGTGAAGTTTACTGGCACTTAACGCAATTATTTGAAGACAAATGGATTGTGCCCAACGGTCCTTGGAGATGGTTTTCCCGTTCTCCTGATTTAACGCCTGCCGATTTTTATCTCTGGGGGCGTATAAAAAGTCAGGTTTATGACACAACAGTGCAAAGTAGAGAGGATCTTTTAAATCGTGTAATTAGAGCTTTTAGAGATTTGGATCCAAATGAAATCAAAAGAGCTACTACGAATGAGATAAACCGTAGAATTTTGCAGTGCCTTGATCAAGATGGTGGTCACATAGAACATTTATAGTAATTGTAGCATTTAAATCTGAATTAACTTTTTTTATTTGTCTTTGTTCAGTTTTTTGTTTATTGTTAATATTTCTTTAAATTTTTTTTCTTCATAATCACATTAAATATTTTTATGAAATCATATCACTTTTGTTATCTGACTGACAATCACAGCTGCATTTGTTGTGTAGTCTAACATGTACTTTTTAGAAGGGGAGGTTGTTACCTAAAAATGCTAATAACAAGCAACATATTGAAGATAGGTATAGAAAAACTTACATAAAACCGGTGTAGAATTAAATTTAGAACTCGAATTTTTAATAAAATACAGGGTGTTCTATTTGAAAAAAAAAACTTTTGCCACGTTGAATGTTTTAAGTTAGTAACTAAATTTAAAACACTCTGTATGACACAGGTAAACTTAAGGCACATAGTATGAAAGCTCCCTCCCACAAGTAACGAAATTCTAAATTTGAGCCTTTTATCTTTAAAAACATGTGAATACAAACTATTATAAATAAGGTTGTAAAATCACCGAATACAGAGAAATCACAATATCTTTGGAACAGTTGAAGATAGGGATAGGAAAGCCTAATATTAATCTTCACAAAATTTTATGTCGAATTCGAATATGCAATAAAAAATAGGGCATTTTATTTAAATTAGCAAAGTTGATGACTACTTCTGGTCTAACCGGAAGTGATGTGACCTTGAAAATATTTTAGAATAAAAGACAATTACGAGTTGTGACCGCTGCCAAAATTTCAAAATTTAGGATATCAGGGAACTTCATAAACTTCTAATGCACGGCTATCGTGAAAAACCCTGTATATATATATATATATATATATATATATATATATATATATATATATATATATATATATATATATATATATATATATATATATATATATATATATATATACGTACGTATCTGGGCGATAACTAAAAAAATGTTAACCTGATTTGAACGAAACTCGACACATATCTTCATTTTGTTAAGACCGCGGACGCGTTACTTGTGGAAGTATCGCATCGGCGACATAAATTTCAAATTTTTTTTTGCTTAAACGTTCTAAAAAGTGTGAAAACATATAGAAAACATGATTTGGGAACGAACATTTTTTTGTCTGTCTATCTGTATGTCTGTCTGTGTGTAACCACGACAACTTTAGAACGAATTGAGATATCGTCTTCAAATTTGGTATACAGTTAGCACCAGACAAACGATCGGGTTTGATTTTTTTGGGGGAAAAAATCGCTCCAGGGAGTAGGGGATGAATGGGGGTGATATGAGAATAAGAAAGTCATTTCAATTAAATTGGGTAGGTATATTGCCACTGTAAAGACCGCAATTTGCACCAAAATTCAATTTTATAGGGTTATAGTAGACTGTGTTATTCAGCTTTAAAACATTTAATAAAAATTTGCTACCATAAGGCACTTTCTGCGTCCATACTTTTTCTTCTCTTTCTCCTGCTTGTATCTATTTGCCCGATCAGTAAGAAAATTTGTCCTAGAAAACCTGATCAGATTTTTCTGGGTAACAAACTTATCGAAGAAATTTAGTAAACGACAACGCCAAGTTTTATAAAGATGGGTCTAGTATTTTTGGAGGTATGTTACATTAATTTTGAAACCGGACACATAAAGAGCATTAGTTTCTAGTTGCACTATGACATAATTTAAAACAATATACGACCCCCAATATTCATTTGCCAAAATAACCATATTATGTACTGACAAGTTTAGATTTTGTCCAAATTTTTAACTCCTTGAACATTTTTATATGTAAAGTATAAAAGTTAGAAATTTTGTGAAAATTTAAAAGTCGATCGCATTAGAGAATCTTGGTCCCATGAAAAAAAAGAGTATGCTTGAGACTATTTGAAATAAAGGCGTGCTTAGAAGAGATTTTCCGGCCCTCTCGAGAAAAGCGATAACCGCTTATGCCGGACTGAAAGAAATGTTTATTCTATAGTAAAAGTAAATCGTATGAAGTTGGCTCAGCCTTTCTAACTCATTAGTTCTTTGTGAATCTCATCGAGATAATAACATGCGTTTCTTGCAAGAATAATAAAACTTTATTTGTAAAAATGTTCTTTGTACACCAGAAAAAAGTTTGACCGTTGCAGTCTCGGTTGTAAGAGCATGCTAGTCGAAAGATTGTGGATTCAATGCATAGCAAAAGTGTTGATTTATTTTTGTAGTATACAGGGTGATTCATAAGTGGTGACCAAAAATGAAACCTAATGTTTTTTGAACAATTTTAGAGAGGGTATGTCCTATAAACATTTTTCTTATAATGCTTCATTAAAAAGATACAGGGTGTTGATGTTGAATTTCAAAAAATAAAATTTACCAATTTTTTAAAAAGTAGTACCTACATATATTTTGCTGAAACTTCGCATGTGTAGGCTGTTATGGAAGGCGCGTATTCTACCATAACAATTGAATCGGCTAATTCAGCAGTGGCACGCGTGGTTATCCCTCAAGAAAAAAAACTGGTACGCCAATGATATTTTTTTTAATTTTTTATTTTTTGAATCTTACTTTCATTCGTGAACAAAATGACTCTCTTGATAATTTTCTATACGACGCTTATTTGTCGAGTAAGCAATAAATCAGGTAAGTGTTTTAGAGCACAGTTCATGATTTTTAACCAGTCGTTGTTTGGTAGAAAATCGCAATGATACACTTTTAAGCCTCCATTGGCCTGAATACACGCACGACATCTTTTTGACATGGAAAATATAATGTCTTGATAATTTTTTGTACGACGATTATCTTTGTTGTATTTTAGTAAGTAGTAGTCTGGTTTGCCAAAGTTGTCATTAAGTGTCACTTGACGTTTAGGTTAACAAGTTATTATTTTGAATAGGTGTAAGTGGTAAACTTTATAAAATTGCAAAATTTTCTACTCTTTTACTTCTTATAATGGAGTACACCTCAGAAGAGTATGCAGATATAATTTTTATCTACGGATATGCTGATGGAAATGCTCTAGCTGCTTGTCGGGAATATCAACGTAGGTTTCCCACTCGCCGTCAACCTACACTAAGGGTTTTTTCTCGATCGTTTTCAAGACTTCGGCAGTGCGGTATTGGACAACGTCCTGACGCTAGAGCTAATGGTAGAAGACAACATCAACTTGAAGACGAAGAGCGAGTGGTGGATGCAGTGATGGATCAACCTTCTACAAGTACTCGGAGGATTTCCACGCAGTTACAATATTCTCAAAGCTTTGTTTGGAGAACTTTACATCGAGAAGCCTTACATCCATATCATCGACAGAATGTTCATTGCCTTCTACCTGGAGCTAAGGTACATCGACGAGTCTTTTGGGAATGGATGTTGGAAATGAACAATCAAAATATCTTATTCCCTAATATAATCTTCTGGTCTGACGAATCAACATTTACAAGAAATGGTATTTATAATTCTCATAATGAGCATGTCTGGTCATTGGAAAATCCACATGCAACAAGGACTCGCACATTTCAACATAGATTTTCCATTAATTTATGGTGTGGTATTTTTAACGGATCACTGTTCATGGAAGTCCTGTCACAACGTTTAAATGGATCTTCGTACTTAGCGCTCCCAGAAAACCGTGTAGAAAACATTCTAGATGACATTCCACTAACAATAAGAGGTATAATGTGGCACCAGCATGACGGTGCACAAGCGCATCATAGTCGAAACGTTGTTACATGGCTACATGAACATTAAAATGAAAGATGGATTGGCAAAACTGGACCAATACATTGGTCTGCAAGATCACCGGACTTAAACCTAATTGACTTCTATCTTTGGGGTGATTTTAAGCGACTGGTCTACAGTGAACAAATAAATACACCAGAGCAGCTACAAAAACTAATAAATAATGCTTTTTGTCATATTCAAGCAACAATGAATCCTCAAGACATTACATTTTCCATATTAAAAAGATGTCGTGCGTGTATTCAGGCCAATGGAGCCATTTTTGAACATTTATTGTAATAAATAAATTACTATAAGCCTGATAAAAGTGTATCATTGCGATTTTCTACCAAACAACGACTGGTTAAAAATCATGAACTGTGCTCTAAAACACTTAACTGATTCATTGCTTACTCGTAAAATAAACGTCGTGCAGAAAACTATCAAGAGAGTCATTTTGTTCACGAATGAAAGTAAGATTCAAAAATTAAAAAATAAAAATAATTACATTGGCATACCCGTTTTTTTTCTTGAGGGATAACCAATGACATGTGGGTACACGCGCCACTGCTGAATTAGCCGATTCAATTGTTATGGTAGAATACGCGCCTTCCATAACAGCCTACACATGCTAAGTTTCAACAAAATATATATGCTACTTTTTAAAAAATTGGGAATTTTTATTTTTTGAAATTCAACTTCAACACCTTGTATCTTTTTAATGAAGCATTATAGGAAACATTTTTATGGGACATACCCTCTCTAAAATTGTTCAAAGAACATGAGGTTTCATTTTTGATCACCACTTATGAATAACCCTGTATACTGTAAAACTAACATCAACAAAACTTTGTGTCCGAGCAAATTGAATGTCTGCACGCTCCGCCCTTTGAAAAGGACATAAATTCATCGGTCTCAGGTAAAAAATCTTACAGAAAAGAGAGGGCTCGGCAAAAATTTCAGGTGGACGAGGTGAAACTGATCGTTTGTGTCGATGATGGGTCACAGCCGCGGAAACAAGCAGACATTTAAGAACCAAAACACATACATATACCTCTTAATTTCTTACATAAACGTTTGTTACAACAACAGGTGACGACACATGCAGATTTACGGTATTACATGGATTACTTAGATAACGTTCGTGCTCCTAGAGCTCAAGACCGAAGGTCAACCTAAGTATTGCTTAAGCTGGTCAAATATGTTCTTCTTTGTCATGTCAAGGAAGTATCGAAACAGTATTGTTATCAATAAAATCACGATATGCGTAAACATAATATCTTATCTTTTGAATATAAATTTACTCATCAAAAAGTTTTAATCATTGTCAAAAGAATATCTAGATAGATTAGATATGAATTGGCGGTGCATATTTGCCGTTACGGCATGTTTCTTCGCGGCATGTCAGGTAGGTATAAATTTAAAAGGTGGTGGTAGTGTTGAGTTTAATTGAAATTATAGGTATTTTTTGATCGTTCCTTCTTCATAGAGTGTGAACCAAACGTTGTGAATAAATTAGTTTTTTCAATTAATATTGTGAATAAAAAAAGTGAAACAGGTTGATTTAAAATTTTAAAATTAAACTTTGGCGTAAAATTTTAACCCCCTTGTACTCCCCAGGATACAACCCTTTAGTCATTTCTAATTGATACTTACAACCCGTAAACAGTTCGATTTTCTGTTTTAGAATTAAACTGTGGGGCGAGAGATTCTCACTCCCCAGTTCAACCGTCTCAGATTCATAATTACAACTCCTTAATTTTTAAATTCTATAAAATTGATATTACTAAATATGGAATCAAAATGCGTTTGAAGTGAGGTTTCACAAGCCTATCCACTTGCTTTAAAAATTTAGGGGTTGTAAGTGCGAATCTAAGAGGGTTGAACTAAGGGGTGAAAATCTTTGGCCACAATTTTTAAGTCTAAAATAAAAAATACAACTGTTTCACTTTTCTACAGTTTACAAATTGAAACTGATAAAATAAAAGTACCCAATTTTTATAGTGATCTGGAAATAAAAAAAACAAAGCATTGCCACAAATAGGTACATGCAAAAGACTCAAAAGAATGACGATAAACCCATCTTTGATTGGCTTGTTAGCCTGCTCGATCATACCAAATAGAAAATGTTTGTATCTTAGAAAATAACCAAGCTATTTAAATGAAATTTGGTACACATGTTACCATTTCAGAAACTATAGTTGCTTCCAAATTTTAAGTACATATATAGCTTTGGAAAAAAATTGTTGTAGGTGTTAGAAAATAAATTGTTTTTTAAGGAGCCAAATGTGGACAAAAGACAAAAAATGTTTGTATGTACACACAGTATATTAACTGTTATTATCCTACATACAGACTTGGAGACTACTTCTCTGGCTTCACTGTTGGTTTTCGTTTTTGTAGGTGAAGGACGTAGCCAGCGCGTAAGCTAATTGGAGCAAGTGGCCCTTATGAATTCTGGAAGTTCTAGGATGTTCTTCAACGTTGAAGAACATCCTAGAACTTTCAGAATTCATAAGGGCCAATTGCTCCAGTTAGCTTACGCGCTGGCTACGTCCCTCACATACACAAACGAAAACCAACAGTGAAGCCAGAGAAGTAGTCTCCAAGTCTGTATGTAGTATGGACCAATTTCACCAAGTAAGGGCAACAACAATCAATGAATTGTTATTATCCTTTTAAAGTTTATAACAGTCATTAGTTTATTTTTAAACCAGTAGAATTCATTGTTTTATAACGCACTTGCGGCATCTAGAATTTTTATAATATTTTTTTGGAAACCAAATTTTCCAAAAATGTAGCCAATTAGCACATATCAATTACATTAAAAAAACTTCCAGCTATTAATTTTCTTTTCTCTAAACCTAAAACTATGGTAAATTAAGAGATGTGTGAGAGTTCTTTGACATAACCTATTTCTACAAAAGCACCTATTTTATACCTGACGACAGTTTCGCTAGGAAACTTAGATTCACCAGAGAATGAAACAGACTAGAGGACGAAATGGTCTCTTCCCAATTTTGTTCGTGAAATGATTGTCAGGGTTATTCATTTATATACGCTTCAACAAACTATATTATTTAGCGCTTACCACAAGTTAAAAATTACACACCGTATGGAATGTAAATTAAAACATTATTTTCACTTTAGTTTATCTTAGCAGCAATAATTTGCTGCTGCAAATGTAAAAAAAATCTGTGGCCAAAGAACGAAAAGTTCAAGGCCATCCAGAAACACAAATCAACTTAACTTTAGTTTGTAAGCTAAGATAAGTTAAAAAGTGAAATATTTGTGTCAATGATATTTTCAAACTAAAATTACATATATTTATATGATTCGAATTATCTAGTGTGTGATTTTTTCACATCAGTTTTACCTATTTTTTGCTAGTGCTAATTAAACTGGTGTATTATTTTTCAGATATCTGAGCAATGTGGTCTCGGAGGCCTTGGAGGTCTTGGAGGTCTCGGAGGTCTTGGTGGTCTTGGACTCATGCCATCTTTAGGAATGCGGCCACTAGGCCTTCCACCTTCAGCCCTTGGTTGCGGCTCTCCCGCATTACCACTTTCTTTAGCATTGCCACCACCACAGCTCTTTTTGCCACCTGCACGTCCCTGTTTACCCCAACCCGCACCTGTCTATTTACCCCCACCCGCACCTCTCTGTTTACCGCCACCTCAACCAATTTGTCTGCCACCTCCACCGCCACTATGTCTACCACCCTCACCACCACAATGTCTACCACCCCCACCACCACCATGTCTGCCGCCTCCACCTCCCCCGTGTTTACCTCCTCCACCCCCACCATGTGTACCTAAGCCACCACCACCACCAAAGTGCCCACGCTGCAGAAGTAGGCCCCTGCCCATACTAGTGCCTTTACCTCTTCCCTTACCACTTCCGGTAAGTTTTATTAATTATATTTGTGCAGCTTAATATGAATACAATAATTAGGATATTAAATATTATTTTTATGAGAAAAAAATATTTTCTGAGGGTAGCTACTCCAACAAATTTTTTATATTCCAGGGCGTATGCTGATGTTCCTCCCCTGAATTATTTATAGCTACTCTCTAGTTACGATATGTTGAGATTTAAATGCTAGATTATAAGTACAATTTGGAGAACCCAATTAATCACAATACAGTTTTCTGACCCGACGATCGTGTGGCGAACAAAGTTAGCGTCATCAAGAGGTTTACTCATCCCCTTGATGACGCTAACGATCGTCGGGTCAGAAAACTGTATTGTGATTAATTGGGTTCTCCAAATTGTGCTTATCAGTGTTCATCATAGGTTCAAATCTTCACTCATTGAATGCTAGATTATATAAGGGGGGGAGGGAAGCTGGCCATAGTGCTTATGATACCGTTTAAGGATTATTGTGACACTCTCTAGGTATGCGTTAACATTCCTGTCAAAGAATGACATTTCCAAATCAAATCGTAATAAATATGCACCAGCCTAAATGTATTAATTAAGTGCCTACAGAAAAGTCTATTAGCACAGCGCAAATTCACAAACCTGCTGGAAATATAGGGAGAATCTGCTTTATCTTATAATGTTGTCAAAATTTGGCATCGCGACGATTTTTCCTATTAAAAACTCCTGCCGTAGAAAAGGATGATTCATCAGTCCATAATATTTTGCGAAAATAATCTGGATCTTCATTCAACTTTTCAGTCATTTGGCGGCAAAAGTCCAGCCTTTTCCTTTTATGAGCCTGTGTCAAAACTTGTACGGGTAAAATTTTATATTGAGATATGTTTTACCTAATTCATCGACTGCATTATTTATCTGCCGGTAAAGGTTTACTTTCGGAGCGCGTGTTCGATTTTTATGAAATTTTGTATATAGACGTGTTTTAGGGCGTAGGAGACGAAAATAACAATAAAAATGAAGGCAGAAGTCAACTTTTGGAGCTATTTGGATATTTTTGTAGGAAAAACGTAAGTTGTACTCACTTTTTCGCATGTTGTTGTCATATTTTGCACATTTTCGGGGGTCGTTCGTATTACATCAAGCTCAAGAAGGGTGTATTCTACTATTCTAATTCATTTTCACATAGTTAGTACACCCCTAAGTTGAAATTGACATTTAACATATGAAGCCAACTTAATGTCAAATGTCAATTTTAATTTACGATCAATTATACGATGAAAAGAAGAGTAATTTTGAGAGACACATAAACAGTTAAGTGGGTGAACTAACTATGTGAAAATGAATTAGAATAGTGGAATACACCCTTCTTTAGCTTGATATAAAACGAACGACCCCCGAAAATGTGTAAAATATGACAAAAACAGATCGCAAAAGTTAGTACAACCTACGTTTTTTCTACAAAAATTTCCAAATAACTCCAAAAGTTGTTTCCTGCCTTCATTTTTATTGTGATTTTTGTCATCTACACCCTAAAACGCGTCTATATACAAAATTTCATAAAAATCGATGACGCGCCTCGAAAGTAAACCTTTACCATAAGACCTTTAAAATTTTTTAAAAGATAATACAATATTTCAAAAAAGTCTCTTCATGAATAAATGTGAATGCGCTTACCTTCTAAATGACGCAGTATATCTAGCTGTTCTTCCTGGTTTGCTTGACCTACACGCTTTTTTCTACTAAAACTGGAGTCATTATTCACCTTTTGGTAAATATTTTTGAACGTCTTTTCTGATGGTGTTGAACGATTTGCATACAACACCCTATATGCTCTTTTTGCGGCACGTTTATTTTTGTAATTTGTTATATAACGAGAAAAAGTATTTCAACTTTTTCTTTCTCACTGTAAAACATTTTCATTATTTCATTAACGAAATCTCACTTATCAAACATAATAATTGTTATCTTCAAAGCTCACTTTCATAAAGTTACTTTTTCTATATTTACAGTAGCTAGTTTAACAAATATATTCGACGTTTAATAACTTTAAAATGGTCTAAGTTAGGAGAGGGATAACGTACGGTATATTTTTGAAATCAAGAAAAAAGATAATTCTAAAAAAACGCCACTTTTGATAGCATTTTTAACCAAATTCAGTCATAACCACACAACTTAAAAACATAATTCCATAGGCAATAATAACGATGATAAGGGGTGGGTAATTTATAATGAATAACCCTGCACAGTCTTCAAAAGAGTATACAAAATATAACTAAATAAAAATTATTTAATTTTGTAGGCAAACTTTTCCAGATATTCTTATGGCTCTAAACAAAGTGTAACTTCATAATTCTTAATCATATAAAATAAAGTCTATTCGACTTCCAAGTAACGTTACATTAGTGTTGGAAGGCTGGCTATCATAGCCGTATTACTTTATAGGTGTATTTTCGCTACAATTAGTATGCCGTACTTAAGAGCTCTAATTAGAGCGAAACAGGTCTACGGTTCTAATTGTGGCGAGAATACATCAAGCCTTACATACTTTGTCCCTATATTAGGGTAGAAATGCGCCACGGCTGACAATTTACTAAATTGTTAGTTGGTTGTATACAGCCTCTATGTTTTAACACTTTGTGTTATTTGGAGCTGGCGTGACAACATACTACTTGGTTCCGCAACTAGGTGGCGGCACGTTGCTCCGTGTCTACCACTCAGTGTTATATATTTATGTTCAGAATATTATATTACATATACTAACATCACATTTCTCTTTACAGGAGGAGCCCTGCCTGTGATAGCAAGTTACTTTGGAGTTTGCAATACTTTGACTGTGATAAATCCTAAGAGTTTATAAGTTCAATAAATGTTTATAAAAATATCTCGCTTTTAATTCTTGTGTTGTACAATTTTTATACTTTGAAAAAATTCTGATCGCATATAGTAGATAGTAATTTTCCATAAAAACTAATTGTTTTTTGATAAAAGTTACACAGGTAATAAAATCTAATCGGTCTGGTCGCAGCTAGAGCGACTTAACTTTACGATTAAGACGTATTACTTTTTTAAACAAATATTTATTGGCTTATTACACAATGACTACTTAAGATAAAATAATATAAAATAATAAAATAATTCAAATTATTCAAATATCAACATAACTGTGATACAAAAATGTAGCACGCGATGTGCTGCGTAAAATTTACGAGACAGGAATGAACAACTCGCTTTTTTTGATACAGGAGGGGGAAATGCTCATGCAGACCCCATTCACGGCCCCGTAAGTGCCATGGGATATCGAGGTACTGTGAGACTATACTCACTAAAACCCCCTCCCTGGGAGCACCAGACCTTAGTCCATACCTCCGTCGGAAAGATTTCACACAATGACTTTTTGGGTATGAATGTTTCCATTCTGTTTTTGCCGCGGGGGCGTTAGCGGGTAAGTATAAGCTTTGGACGCTTATGCTTATGTGGAAGTTGCTCATCGTAGTCGGTGGCACTACGGAGAAAAGCATTTGGGTGAGAAGCGGCTTTTGCGACCTGAGTTGTGGATAGTTGAGTTATGTACTCAAGTATCGAAGGCATTTTCAGATCAGAGTGAATCTGACTGTTTTGGACAAACCATGGCGCTCCGGTAACCATTCTCAGAATTTTGTTCTGGATGATTTGAAGTGTCTTGATGTGTGTTGCGGCCGCGGTGGCCCACGCAGGTGATGCATAGGTCAAGGCTGGCCGGATGATGACTTTGTACATGAGTAACTTGTTGTTCATGGACAGTTTGGAGTTTCTATTTAGAAGTGGGAACTGCTTCGAGATGAACATCGAGGCTTTTTTACGGGCGTGATCGACATGGGGGCGCCATGTTAAGTGTTTTTCGAGGAAAACCCCAAGGTATTTGGCAGAATCTTGCCAGGAAATTAGACGGTTGTCTAATGATACGTCTTCGTGAGGTGTGTGTCTCCTCTTGGAAAATAGGACAGTTGAACATTTATCGGGGTTTATGGCTAGAAGGGATTTCCTATACCATGCTTGCAGCTCGATTACGGCGGTCTGAAGTCGTTCGGTTATTATCCTCGGCTGAGTGGAGCTGCTGAGGATGGTAGTGTCGTCTGCGTACAGTGCGTATGTCACGTTTAGGGGGGCTGTCGGAATGTCTAAGACAAATATATTGTACAGCGGAGGGGAGATAGCAGAACCCTGCGGGAGACCAGCCGTGGCTGGGTACGTTCTAGATCTGGCTCCCAGATGTTTGACCTGGTACTTCCTCTGTTGCAGGTATGACCTGATTAGCAGAATCAGAGGGAGAGGATCATTAAATGATAGAAGTTTGTTTAGGAGGCCCGCATGCCAAACCCTATCGAAGGCTTGAGCATTGTCACGAAATATTGGACCAGTTGACTTGTTTTTATTAAATCCTTCGGTGATGTTTTCCACCACACGAAGGACTTGGTCTGTGGTGGAGTGCCGGTGTCTGGAACCGAATTGCTCATCCGGGAGGATATGATTTTCTGAGGTGAATGAAGCTAGCCTTTTCTGAATCAGTTTTTGGCGATTTTGCCGATGACTGTTAGTAGGCTAATCGGCCTTTAGTTCTGAGGGAGCAGCGGACCTTTGCTGGGTTTCGGGATGTTGATAATGTCGGAAAGGTTCCACATGGAAGGAAAATGTTGAGATCGCAGCATGGCATTCATAATCGTAACTAGGAATACCACGGCTTTGCGGGGGAGGTTTTTCAGGGCTACGTTGGAGATTCCATCGTATCCCGGAGCTTTCCTATTTTTTAATGATTTGATTATTTGGGAAACTTCTTCGAAAGTTGTGGGCTCGATAGTGGTGTCTGGGGTGGCGCGAAGCGCACTCCTGACGTAGCGGTGCGTTCTTGCTAAATGCGGCAGATCAACGTTGTTATAATTCGGGCTGAATTGCAACTCCAGGTGATCTGCGAATGCAGTAGCTTTCTCCGCATCCGTGTACATACCACCGTTACGGCCGTGAAGTGGGGATATCGGAAGTTTTTGGGAGCGAAGGGCTTTAGCCATTCGCCAGAAGGAATTGTCTTGAGTAGACAGAGCTTGCAGGCCCTTCCCAACGATTGTTGCGGAGTTCTTGTAGGGCGGATCGTACTTGTTTGATGAGTCTGTTTGCGTCTCGTTTGTCGGTAGGGTTTCCGGTGCGTTGAGCTAGTCTACGCACGCGATTTTTTTCGAGTATCATTTCTCTGATACTGGACGGAAATGGTGGCAGATTGTAGGTCTTTGATGCATGTTCGATAGAACATTGATTTTGGACTGTAGATTATCCACTGCACCCTCGAGTTCGGGGATGCTGCGGATAACCGGAATATCTCCAAGGGTGTTTTTAAGGTGAACTGTGAAAACTGACCACAGTACCTTTTTCCTTGGGAGAGCGGGTTCGTAAACAGCTCGCTGAAGGCCTGGCTGGCTATTTATATCCTTGCCACTCGGAAATGGTTCTATTGTTCAATCTTGCTGACTCAACTTCTCACGGTTTAGTTTCACTTCACTGCATCGTTCCCAAGGTGCCCTCTACTGTACCTCTGTTAATTATGCTGACTTCTCTGTCTGCGCTCTTGGATGGTAACAATGTTGCGTAATGGCCTATTGTTATTGGTCCATTTATTACGCGTTAGCGTAGAGAATTTTTATTAAAATATTTCATGTCATTTAAAATAACAAAATAATTAGTTTCAGAAATACAGCTTTGTTTCTAGAAACAAGATTTTTTCAAAAAACCGGTTTCAATGAGGTGGATAACGAGCTGATACAAACAATTTCTGGTAAAAGTTTGTGTATGTGTGTGTGTGTTTTGTTTCTTTAACGTCGGCCTATCTCCGCGACTATGTCCAATCACCGACGCCAGGGAGCAGTTTCAGTTCACCATCCTCGAAATTTTGCCGAACCCCTGCCTTTCTCTAAGGAGGGTAGAAATCTTTAACGTGCCCAACATCGCATGGACACGGGACCGACGGCTTTACGCCCCCTCCGAAGGGCGAAACGTGCAGACATTCAACTTACTCAAGTACAATGTCAGAACCTCGGTTGATGTTATTGTTACAGTTTGTACTGAAAAAGTGAAAGGAGAACCCTGGGATCGAACCCAGTACCCTTCGGTTCAGAGGCACACGTTCTTACCTCTGAACCACCAAGGCTCTGGTAAAAGTTTGGACGAAGCAAATGCATGGTAGCCCATTTTCATAAAAAAGTTTCCAAATTTAATAATTGAATTGTTTATTAAGCTAGAAAACTTAATTTTGGTATCTAACAAACTCTTTATGAATACCGCATTATTCTGAAGGTCATGAAACCAGGTTTATATTTTTCTAGAGAGATATTTCTCTCAAACCTAAGATTTTTTTGAAACTTGAAAGATTTTAATGAAAATTCGCTACCATGACGCACTTTTCATGTATAATTTAAAATATTTTTTCTGTTTTTAACACTCAAACATCTCAATAGTTATTGTACATATTTATAAAAAATCACGGAACACGTCAATCTATGATTTAAAAAAGTCGGGACGCAGCAAATGCGTTATGGTAGCGAATTTTCGTAAAAAATGTTTTTCATGATAAATATGTCTTGTTTTTAAAAGAACATTTGGTTGGCAGTATAACCTATATAGTAGTAACAATGTACCTCATTTCATTAAAATAGCTTTGTTGTTTCAAAAAGTACAAATATTTTCCCAAAATAAAATAAAAGTTACAGAAAAAATTGGTCGGATCTTCCTGGTGAAAGAACATCATTAAAATATTTACGCACCTGCCAAGATATAATTATTGACAAAGAGCTTTATGACCCAAGTTGCAAATTTTTTTTTCTTTATGAAAATTTGCGAAAATTTATTGTACAAAAATTCATCCAGTAATGTTACACTAAATTATATTTTTTTCACAAAAATTTGACAACCTTTTTTGATAATAACTTACTAAAGATAATTATCAACCAACCTTTCACAAAAATGTTACAAAAAATTATTTCTACGGAAACACTAAACACATTTTTGCGAAACATTTTCAAATTCACCTACTATTTGAGAGTGCCTGTATACAACAGCTCTATTTTTTCGACGAGTAATACAAACAAAAAGCTCTCTGAATGCGTCATTTCTATGGGATCCGCTATCTATTGGTAAAAACGCCGTTTCACAATTTGTGATATGTGTTTGTGCAATGTACCAAAAAACGTGAAAAGTTTCAAAACAATTGATATAACTTAAAAACGATGAACGATATGATTTTTTTTCCTTACAAACATGCATTATAATTCAATAGAACATGCACATATGCAATAACATAAGGGCTGTTCTATTAAGGAAAGAAAATGTGTATCACCAACGACTTATGGGCCAGTCTGTTATTATCACAACAATTTTGTAAGATGCAGCTCAAAACACCCTACAATCAACGTATACAATGTTTGCCCGCATCTTGTATATAAACGAAAATATTGATTTTTACCGTAGAAATGCATCGTGTATATGTGTAAACACACAAAAACTGAAACTTACCCCGTATATGGGTTTGAGGGGTTGTAGCTCGCGCTCATTTGAAGAAATCTCTTCAAAATTCATAAGACGCTGTCTTTTCAATAATAAATTTTTTCTACGAAAATTTGCTAAAGTATAGACTATTAAATCATAAACTCTATAGCTGAAACTACTTCCAGAGTATCAGAAAGATGGTTTATTTGAAATGGATTTTAGTAAAATAAAGGTCAATGATGGTTGAAGCTGAACCTTAAGCTTTGAAAAACATACTTATTATGATATTTCTTCTACACAATCCGTATTTGTTTCAGATTATTTTTCTGAAAATTGCAAATCTTTGACGTTTTAAGAAGAAATATTATAAAGTTTTCAAAATATTTTTTCTGATACTTCTTGACCTTTTTGCGCAAAGAAAATATTTTGTTCTTGTGCTTTGATAGTAGAGACGTATATGCCATATTTGGTTGTCACAGCTTTGTTATTTTCGGAGATACAAACATTTTCTGAAAAGAAACGCAAAATTTTCCCGGAAAAACTAGTAAAATTTTCCTGGCCAACGAACTTATCCAAGCAACTTACAAAAGGAAGGTACCTACCAAATTTCAGTATATATTCTCCTCATTGGTGAAGTTTTCGTTTTACGAAAAATTCGCTAAAAATGACATACTGCAACGTGAAAACTTTACCGCTACATTCAACCCCATTCGAGTTACAGTTGTTTAAACAGGAGGTAGGGGCTAGTGACACCTCATTTAAATTATCTGTTCAGTTTGTATTCAGAAATGCTATGGTCTTAAAATTTATTGTAAAAATTAACAGTAAAAAAGGTTTAGACGCAGCAAGTGTGATAGTAGTGATTTTTCATAAAGGTTTTTAATAGCCAATATGTTTTTTTTAATGAAAGCAGCTATTAAATTTAATTGCCAGTATAACCTATATAGTAAAAATAATGTACCATATTTCATCAAAATAACTTAATTTTAAGTAATTTAAAGTACAAAATTGTTTCTAAAATAAACTCAAGTAAAATTTTTCGGAAAAAACTGGAGCGATTTTCCTTCCTAACGAACCTTGTCAAGCTATTTACTCACCTGCCAAGATATAATTATTCACAAAAGTAGCAAAAAAATTGAAAAAAAACTCAAAAAAGGTGCACGCTAACAATTTTTTGCCTGCAAACATGCATTATAATTCGATGAAAAATGCAAAAATAAGATAATATAAGCCGTGTTCCAAAAATAGGAAATAATTTGTATCACCAATGACTTATGTGCCATCCGGTGATCGTCAAAACAATTTTACAAGATGTTACCCAAGGCACCCTATAATAATTAATGTATACAATTTTTTCTCGTATCTTGTATCACAACGGGTATTTGACGAAGTCTTTTCCACATTCAAAAGTCGGATAACCCTCATTAGCAAACGACGAAAAATCGCTAACTATAATTATATAAACCATAAACTATATAACTAAAACTATTACCAGGGCATCAGAGAAAGGATCTACTTGAAATGAACTTTCTGGAAATATTTTAGTAAAGACAACGACAATGACGGTTGAAGCTGAAACTGAAGGGTTTGTAAAACACTCTTCTTGCGACATTTCTACACAACCCGTATTCGTTTCAAGTTCCTTGTCTAAATGTTACCAATTTTGACGTTTCAAATCGCGACTTTGACGATTTAGGGGGAAAACCCAATTTTTCCCCCTCAAATGCCAAAACTTTTTTGTCTTTTAAGATACAGATCTAAATTTTGGTACTCAGTATACTTTTTATGATATAAACCCGGATGCCAAATTTGGTAGACCTAATTTTGTTATTTCTGGAGATATAAAAAAAATTCCTTAGCAGATATATATATATATATATATATATATATATATATATATATATATATATATATATATATATATATATATATATATATATATATATATATATATATACTTTGTCACCTTCGCGCCTGAAATTATAATTTTCAGCAGACATCTGGTTATTGTTAATATCGAAAAAACCTGGTTGATTAGGTTGATTAAAACGAAATGATTCAGGCGATTAATAAAGAAAACTATTTTTTTAATAATAACCGAATAAGTTTATAATTTGTGAGATGCTTTCTTTTTTAAATATATATATATTTTTTAATTTCAACAACACACCACGAGTGCTTACAGCCTAAATACTATCGTACCGTGGGTGTTGACAAGGAGGAAAGAGGCAACTTGTTAATTCTGGACTTGAAGGTTTGGAGGTTCGGAGGAGAAGGAAAAACATGTGCCGGCAAGGAATTCCACAACTTGGAAGTCCTCGGGACAAAAGAGCGGGCATAACAAGATGTTCTAAGTCTGGTGACCTGGACAGTAAAAGGGTGCATTCGCTCTGTTCCCCTGGTAGATCTGTTGGGGGCACCAGGTGGGGGAACTATGGAGGAATGCTTCTCTAAGTAGTGCCCGTGCAGATATCTATAAAAGAGAGAGAGGTCACCAAAGGCACGTCGGTGGGCAAGGGATGGCAGCCTTTGGGTGAGGGTAGGGTAACCGATGAGGCGTATAGCTCTCTTTTGAATGGAGTCCAGGATAGCAAGTGTAGAAGCGGCAGCGGCACCCCAGATGTGGGAGCAGTATTCAGGGTTTGGCCTTATTTGTGAAGTATATAAGGTATAGAGATTAGCTGTTGAAAAGTATTTGCGAGCCCGGAAGAGGAAACCTAATTTCTTAGCAGCCGCTTCTGCAATTGATGTGACATGTTGGTGCCACTTAAGATTTCGATCCACAGAAATGCCAACAAGAGAAAATGACTCATTACTTTAAATAACTTGATTGTTCATTAAATTAAGTTTGCCTCTGGAAAGCTTTTGTACCTTTAATGAAATTTGTAATACAATTTTCTTTTAAAGACGCTTACACTATCTATAGATATAGCAAAATTTAATTTTTTAGCTTCATAGAAAATTGAATTTTGGGTATTTTCCTCACAAGGAGTTAGAAGACAAGATTTCTTTGATAATATAGAGATATCGATGGTAATACTTTTGAAAGAATTCTTCAAATGTGCGCGTACTCAGACCTCTAAAATCGATCTGTAAGGGTTGAGTATTAATTTTACACAACAGTGTTCAATTCTTATGAAAATTCACTAGTACCACTTGCTGCGTCCAGAAAGTTTTTAAATTTCTAATGTCTGGCTCTGGACGGGTTTAGTTCGAACACCATCGTCTCAAGAAGAGTCAAATAGCCACAAATTACATGTGTGTCAAATTAAACAAGTTGCACGCAGTCATCAAGGGTTTTCCCGATAGGAGTTTCGTACAGGGCGTCAGGAGGTTGCTTCCGCAGTACTCATTTTATAGTCTATTTGAATTCTTGGACTGTTATCTCAAGGCTTTGTGGTGTGAGTGTAGCGTTTCTCTAGAAATCTGTATCTCTCGTTGTATCATTGGAAAGTTTGTGACATATTGATTTTTTCTTACATTGGTGTTTTAGTGAATTTTCTTAAAAAAAATTAACTAATGAGGAGATCCCGACTTTTGAGTTTTAAAAAATTTTCTTTAAATGAGCGCTAATCAGCCCCATAGAACTCATATCCGGGGTCAGTTTGAATTTTTATATGTTTATATATATATATATATATATATATATATATATATATATATATATATATATATATATATATATATATATATATATATATATATATATATATATATATATATATATATATATATGTATGTATCACACCGATAACTCATAAAATAATCGGCAGATCTTGATAAAATTTGGCGAGTACCTTTTTTTTGCAAGTGGCTTGGATAAGTTCATTAGCCAGCAAAATCGGCCCAGTTTTCCCGGACAATTTTGTTTGATTTATAAAAAAATATATATCTCCGGAAATAACAAAGTAAGGGCAACCAAATTTGGTACACTGGTTAACGTCATTATAGGTAAACCACCTACCAAAATTTACTTTGTAATTTTAAAGACAAAAAAGTGATGGGCAGTTAAAGAAAACAAATTTGGAGTTTTCCTCAAAACATCAAAGTCGCGGTTTGAAACGTCAAAATTGGCAATGTTTAGGCAATGAACGTGAAATGAATACGGATTTTGAAAAAAAAATGTTGCAAGAAGACTGTTCTGCGAACCATTAAGTTTCGGTTTGAACAGTCATTGCCCATCATTTTACTAAAATATTTACAGAAAATTCATTTCAAATAGACCCTTTCTCTGATGCCTTGGCTATCGGCTTAGTTAAGTTGATGCTTTCGATGTAGGTTTAGTTAAGTTTATGGTTTAACAGTCTATAACTTTTAGCTATTTTTCATAGAACAAATTCGTTAGTGCATTTTTGCATTTTTTATCGAAATATGATGAATGTTTGTAAGAAAAAAACCTCGACGCAGTATGTGCGTTTTGGTCGCGAATTTTCATAAAATCCTTCAAATTTCAATAACTCAATTTGGTATTAACGTAAGGTTTGTTGGCTAGGAAACCAACATTTAAGTTTATTTTCGTAAAAGTTTTGTACATTTTCAAACAATGAGTAATTTTGATAAAATATAGTACATTGTTTCTACTACATAGGCTATACCGGTAATCAGATCGATTACTGCTCGCCTTTGCTATTAAAAACATTTTTATGAAAATTCACTTCCATAACGCACTTGCTGCATCCAGACTTTTTTACTTTGTGTGGTTGTATTGTGACTTCTATATGACCACCAAGTAATTATTGTTGGTAAATACATATTATTATTATTATTATAAACATATACCAGTCAAGTTTAACCAAAATCGGTGAATAATGTAATAAAGAGTTGTCGCTCGGAGACATTCATAAGATTACCATCGTGACTTCTCTATTAGTAAATTTTCTTAACGCAAAATCACTAAAATGAAGATGCGTTAACTGTATCTATAAAACGTATATAAAACGTATTTCTTGATTTTTACGATTTTACTCGTCTCAGTTCTACTGAGCAATTAAAACTGCGGGTGCACAATTGTACAATTTGTTAATTCAATTGTCCGTGTAATGTATAATTAATTAAAAGAGAAACGAAGCGTTGTGTATATTTGACAGTGAATACGGTGGTACAATTTCACACCAGATTAGTTCTCTTTTCATAACAATTATAGTTGCTTATTAGATCATTAAATTTTCAGGTTTCCAAAACTAGAATTAAATTAGTACCGCATTATGTAATTAAACCAGAAACAAAAATGCTCTCCTGTTGTAAGGTAAAATAATGTTTCTGCAAACTATATTGAATAATCATATTCTTTTTATTTTGAGGCCGGCTGTGGCAAATTAACGAGTCCAGGGAACAATTTCATCTCAGTGAAAGATATCCCTTCTTTTTCTACAGAGGGTATAGATATTTATATGCTCTTCTTTCTCACAGGGCAGAATCTGCAGCCATTAGACATTTTCAGACAAATGCTGCAGCTTCTGTAGATAGTATGTTGCAAGCCGTCCAAGTCACATGTAACTCTAAAATATCTTTCATTATTATATAATAGTTAACTAGAACTAAATACTATCTCGCATTGCCATACTTAGCATAATATATAGCCGCTTTTAGCGAATTTTCATTAAGAAAATTAATATATTCGAAAAATTTCTAGAAATGGGCGCGAATTAGACCTTTTGCTACCCATATCCAAGCTCAGTTCCAGACTGTATATTTTATGTATATATATATATATATATATATATATATATATATATATATATATATATATATATATATACACAAGGTGAATCGCGGGGAACTGCATCGATTGATTATTCGAAATCCCTCATTAGTAAAAATCTCAAAATTTGGTACTGTACTACTGCAATTGGGGGACACTTGACTAACATATTTTCAGACTAGCATTATTTCTGGTTATACCGGAAGTAGATGTCAACTTCCTTATTTCAAATTGGACACACAGTAGTTATGACATTTTGAGATTGTGCGTAAAATTGTGAATACTTTTTGTGTATAATGTCAGATACCTGAGTTTTCTCCTTCTTGAGATATTCCCTTTTATGTCAAAAATGACGTTTTCAGGCCGAAACATATTGATATTTTTCTCTCATACACATGACACAATCATTTACTCTGGATTGCTTTCCTTGTAGACGGGGATGTAGTCTAAGAGTCTTTGAATGAAATTATTAAACTTATTGATACATAGTGTTCGAAAAATGAGTACCAAAATCAAAATGGAACAAACTGCTGAAACTTTAGTTTTCCAAATGGAATGGTTATTTAAGCTTCTTTCGCATTAGAAACCAAGAAAATGTTGCATGAGGTTGTTTACTAAAAAAAGGTTTCTTCTTGAAATATTAGCAATTTTCTAATTTTTTATCACAATAGTGGCCGTTAGATATCACTTTAGTGTCAAAAACATGTAAAATATATGCGAAGTAATATCCACAATCACCGAAATCAACAACAAATATAGTTAAACGAATTATATTACTTAGAATTTTGGATCAGTCAGAGCAGCTAAATACTATCTGGCGTTGTCAGACTTAGCATAACATATAGCCACCGTTTTTAGCGAATTTCCATTAAGAAAATGTCGCTAATAAAGGTAACGACTTTAGAATATTTGACAAATTTCTAGAAATGGACGCTTATTAGAGTTTTTGGAACCCATATCCAAGCACAGTTTCAGAATTACAGAAAATAAACCAGTCCTAAACAATTAAAATACCGAAATTGTTATTTTGGGATATTTTACCGTATATCTGACAATATCCACAAGGCAAGTAGCATTACAATCAGGAGTATCACAACCATAAGTTTTGAGAAATTTACGAAAACACAGGTTTGACCCACACGTATTTTCTATAATACACCATTTAAAAGAAACTGATTTTCCAAATTTTCAAATAATGAAAGACTTTTTACTAACTTATAGCTAAGCACTATCTCAGCATTTTGTTGATTATGTGGATAACTTGCCGCTGGGTGATTACAGAAATCTATTCTATCAACATGACGGAGCACCTCCACATAATGGTTATTTTATATGAGAGACAATAAAAAATCAAGTTTACAACACCGCATTTGCCACCTTATAAAACTTTATGTGTGAGTCAGAACAGCATTGGAAAATCTCAATTCTCTGCCAATAAAAAGGGCCTTCCATTGCTGCGTAGATGCGAAAGATGTCTGCAAGTTCAAGGATGCCAATTTGAACATTTACCGAAATGATTTATTTTTTAAAATTTTTTACTAATTGGTTAATTACTTTGTACTTTTGTCACACATGCTGTAAAATATCCCAAAATTACAATTTCAGTATTCTCATTTTGTTTAAGACTTTTTTACTTCTCTGCACCTTTGCTCAGACTGATCAAAAAATTCTGAAGTTTTCTATAATTCGTTTAACTGTATTTGTTTTTGGTTTCGGTTTCTGTGGATATTGGTTTGCAATTGTTTCACATGTCCTTGAACTTTATTACACTGCCCAAAAATGATTAATAAATTCAAATAATAGTCATTTGTATAATAATTTCGTCCTGGTATAATTATTTGCGGTAATTAAAAAACAGCTGACATTAATTTAGTATCTGCCAGACGGTAAATGTCATTATGGCCAACTAAACTGGAATTTAACGGCCACGATTGAAATAGGAAAATAGAAAATTGCTAATATTTCAAAAGGTAACTTGTTTGTGAATAAACAACCCCATACAATGTTTTTTGGTTTTTAATGCTAAATAAGCTAAATAATCAAAATAGGGGCTTTCCATTTGAAAAACTTAAGTTTAAGCAGTTTTTTCCATCTTGATGTACTGTACTTCCTTTTCGAACATTCTGTATCAATAAATTCAATAATTTCATTCAAAGACTGTTATACTACGTCCCCGTCTACAAGGAAAGCAATCGAAAGTAAATAATTATGTCGTGTGTATAAAAGAAAAATATCATATATTCCGGTCTGAAAACGTCAATTTTGACATAAAAGTTCAAATATCTCAAGAAGACGAAGAGTTAGGTCCATAATAATATATACAAAAAGTATTCAGAATGTTACACATAATTTTAAAATGTCATAATATACTGGGTGTTCGATTTGAAATAAGGATATCTACTTCTGATATAACCGGAAATACCACTAGTCTGTTCATAGTCGAGTGGCCCCCAATTGCATTAGTAGAGTACCAATTTTTGAGATTTTTGCTGCTGATGGTTTTCCGGTAATCAATCGATGCAGTTCCCGGTAATTTACATTTAAATAAATATATATATATATATATATATATATATATATATATATATATATATATATATATATATATATATATATATATATCACACCGATAACTCAAAAAATAATGGTCCGAGTTTGATAAAATTTGGTGAGTACCTTCGTTTTGCAAGTGGATTGGATAAGTTCGTTAGCCAGGAAAATCGGCCCAAATTTTCCAGAAAAATTTTGTGTCTTCGAAAATCTCCGGAAGTAACAAAGTAAGGGCAACCAAATTTGGTTCGCGTGTTTGTATTATAAGGAGTGAATCATGTACCAAGATTTATGTGTGTAAGTTTAAAGACAAGAAAGTTATGGGCTGTTAAAAAAAAAGGAGTTTTCCTTAAAACGTCAAACTCGCGAAAAAAATGCCGCAAGAAGAGTGTTCTGCAAAACCTTAAGTTTCAGCTTCAACCGTCATTGTCCTTCATTTACTAAAATATTTACAGAAAATTCATTTCAAATAAACGCTTTCTCTGATGATTTGGTTGTAGGTTTTGTTAAGTTGATGCTTTGGCTGTAGGTTTAGTTAAGTTTATGGTTTAACGGTAATAATTAATTTTTAGCAAATTTTTGTAGAAAAAATTCGTTAACGAGGAAGACCGCGACTTTTCAATTTTAAAAAGATTTCTTCAAATGGGCGCAAACTGGGACCCCTAGAATCAATATCCGTGTTTACTTTCAGTTTTTATCTGTTTACATAAATACAGGGTGACGCATTTCTACGGTAAAGCTCAATATAATTGTTATTATACAAGATACGAGAAAAAATTGTATACGTTAATTATAGGGTGTCTTAAACTGCATCTTGCAAAAATATTTTGACAATCACAGGGTGGTCTATAAGTCGTTGGTGATCCCTACAATTGTTTTTTCTAACACCCTTATGTTATTGAATTTTTGTTTTTTTTATCGAAATATGATACATGTTTGTAAGAAAAAAAATCTAGGCGCAGTGCGTTTTGGTAGCGAATTTTCATTAAATTTCAATCTCAATTTGCTATTAACCTAAGGTGTGTTGGCTATGATATCAACATTTGAAGTTTAATTTCGGAATTTTTTTTGTACATTTTCCAACAATAAGTAATTTTTATAAAATATGGTACATTGTTTCTACTATATAGGCTCTACCGGTAACTAGATTGATGCCTGCTTGCATTAGAGATACGTATTTGCTATTAAAAACATTTTTATGAAAATTCACTTCCATAACGCACTTGCTGCGTCCAGACGTTTAAATTATTGTACAATATAGCAAAATCAACTTGAAATAAATATGCAAAACTAAGAATATTCTCTTCCTGGAGCTCGTACTCAAATAATTGATTTGTGCTTCGCAATAGCTATTGAACTTGATTGCCGGTGAATGGGTAAATTCTACTGCAAATCTTTTCTCAGCAATGACCTCGAAAAATTTGTATGTAAATATTCTAAATAAACGTGATTAATATTTTAATTACATGATAATTATTATTTCACAATCATAAGAGGTAATGAAATTTCCTCAAATGACTCTGCATATTTCTAAATGCATTCTCAACATCCATGACGAAGTGCATTGGCTGTCACAGAAGGTGGAAGGTAAGCACCTTTGACAATGTATCAGTTGATTATATCAGCACCGTACTGTTTATATTCGTATGTTGAAATTTGTATAATTTGTATACTCCACAGAGATTAAAATAAACGAAAGTGCTAAATAATTTACAGAAATTACGTTTTAGTGGAAAGGTATCGATGGTAAGACTTTTGGAAAAAAAATTCAAATGAGCGCGAATTAGGGCCTCTAGAACCTATATCCGGGGTCAGTTTCAATTTTTATATGTTTATATATATATATATATATATATATATATATATATATATATATATATATATATATATATATATATATATATATATATATATATACTTTTAAGGGCAATTACGACTAAAAACTCGATATATTTCGCTCGGGATTCCGAGCATCTTCAGGAGTAAGCACTGTAACTAATTGCAAAAGCAAGGCCAAAGCATCAAAAACCGCGAATTTTTCAAAGTCATTTTAGTTTTTTAACATTAATGACACTTTTTTATACTGTTTCATGACTAGCTTTGAATGTTTTGTGGGTAGAAATGTTTGCGTGAAGTTACATGTAATGTAAAGATGTTTTTTGCATTGTTGTTTTTAGCATGTCTCTGTGGCAGATTTTCCCTGTTTTTGATGCTTTGGCCTTGCTTTTGCAATTAGTTACAGTGCTTACTTTTGAAGATGCTCGGAACCCCGAGCGAAATATATCGAGTTTTTAGTACAGAGTGACTTTCTTTAAAATTTGCCCTTGTTTTTGGTCGTAATTGCCCTTAAAAGTATACAAATTTTAGCACGCTAACGCGTAACTCCTGTTACCCCTCCCTTCAATCAATCAATGTAAAGAAAATTTTGAAAACGCAATATTTTTTGAAATATTGAAGTGTTTCGAATGAAAATTTCCACATATATATATAGGAGACGTTACAATATAACTTCTAACCAAATTTCAAATTAAACAGTATACGAGGACAGGAGTTATTAAAAAATCAAAATAATAAATGAATGAACAGTCTAAGATATCAGTTCAAATTTCATATAGCGTTTCCCAGGTTCAATGTTGATACGGATGGTTAGACTGTGAATGCGTAATTTTGAAGAGATAATTCAAATAAAGACAACAGTCACCTGACAATTAAATATAAAGGAGCCGGGTTGTCAGATTTAATGAAATTTCATTTAAATCTTAAAATGTAAAACATATGGTAATAATACGTATTTGTACTTATTAATGAAAAATAAAAGTTCGTCAAAAAATTAATCCATCTAATATATGTTGCTTAATATTAATAAATGTTGAGTTACAATAATTTCTCATTTGATTTATCATAAATTCTAACTTACTCAATCTGACACCGCTGCATGGTAGGCCAATTGTCATCGCGATACGAGAGTCGCCGACTGCCGACGCCGAAACGTTAGACACGACGTGTTATTTACATTTATTAAAACTGAAATGTTTTGTTATATTACAAAATATACCAAATAGAAGTTTCACTTCAATGAAATGGTTTAAAACTATAAGCTCAGTACTAATGTCCGATGCTTCAGCGCCAGTAGCATTATAATCCAGAAATATATTTCATCTTCAATATTAATCTAACCTCAAAACATTCGAAGATTCGTTATTATTGTTTATGGTTTTATTTTGCAAGGCATCCTTACATGGAGTAGTAGCCACTAGCCACGTTTGTTGTTATAAAGCTCTTTATATTATATATCTACATGTGTGTGTGTGTGGAAGGAATTGGCTTCGGACATTACGTCCATTGGCCACTATCTACATGTTATGTAACAGTTTTTATTAAAAAGTGTTCTTTTGATTTGGTCTTAAAGTATCTGACACAATAATTGTTGATCAAATGTAAGTAGCACGTGCTTATCGTTATTTGTGTTCTTCAATATTTTCAATAACCTGGCAAGTTAAACAAATACTAACTTATACTTATTGGTTCCAGTATCACAAAAAACTCTAGACGCAGCAAGTACGTTATGGTAGTGAATTGTACACTATTAGTAAGATATATTATTATAACTAATTCTTTAAATTTAAATGCACCTTGGAGATCGGTTTTAGAGTTCCAGTTAGCAATTATTTGAAAAAATTGATATTTTATATGGAGCTACTTAAATAAAATTTGGTCTTACATATAACATGTAAATACTGCAAGTGTCTTTAAAAAAATTGTGTTACAAATTTCATTAAAGTTACAAAAGTTTTTCAGAAAACAATTAATTATTTACAAAGGGAATGTACCTGTCAAATTATAAATATGACAAGTATTTTTCCTTATTAATTGTTTGGATGGTTTTGTTTTAGTCAACCCATCCAGTTTTTGCAAACAATAAACAACAAAAAAGGTTTTTTAAAACAAAACAAAGCACAATATGTTATTTTTCTCTAAGTTATTACTCACGTGCGTTTACATAGGTGTTACTAGGGTTCAAGATTGAAGATTCTGGCTTAATGGGAAATTTATTGAGCTTTCGGATTTGAAATATTTTTACGAAAATTTTCTACCATAACATAAAAAAAAAACTTTTTTGTTGTTTATTGTGTGCAAAAACTGGATGAGTTGACTAAAACAAAACCATCCAAGCAATTCATATGAAAAAATACCTGTCCCATTTATAATTCGACAGGTACATTGCCTTTGTAAATTGCTATTTTTTTCTGAAAAACGTTTGTAACTTTAATGAAATTTGTAACACAATTTTTTTAAGACACTTGCCGTACTTTCATATTTTTATAATTCGACAGGTACATTCCCTTTGTGAATCATTTATTTTTTCTGAAAAACGTTTGTACCTTTCATGAAATTTGTAAAACAATTTTTTTTAAAAGCACTTGCGGTACTTACGTATTATACCTATCTAAGACCAAATTTTGATTTAGTAACTCCATATAAAATATAAACTTTTTCAAATAATCGCTAACTGGGACTCCAAAATCGATCTCCAAGGTCCATTTAAATTTAAAGAATTAGTTTTAATAATATTTATAATTCGACAGGTACATTACCTTTATAAATCCTTTATTTTCTTCTTTGTAACTTTAATGAAATTTGTAACACAATTTTTTTAAAGGCACTTGCAGTACTTACATATTATATCTAAGACCAAACTTTAATTTAGTAGCTCCATATAAAATATAATTTTTTTCAAATAATCGCTAACTGGGACTCTAAAACCGATCTCCAAGGTGCATTTAAATTTAAAGAGCGTTTTAATAATATATCTTATTAATAGTGTACAATTCTTATGAAAATTCACTACCATAACGTACTTGCTGTGTCTAGAGTTTTTTTATTTACACCATTAATGTAAGTGTCAAATAAGAAATCATTATTATTATTAGCCTTTTTTGAGTTACCGAAAATCCGAGCAATGGGATTGCAATAAGAGATTTTCCTCGAAAACAAAAAATAATTAACCCTTGTAAGGGCAAGCTCGTTTTCCTACGCGCAAGGCCGAATTGTTGGGCTATTTTTATTGCTTATTATGAAAAATTTAAAGACAAACAGACTTATGTTTTTTTCGCAAATCTTTCAGAATTCGCTTAGAGAGGCAACTACTTTCGATTTTTCGTATTATTATATCGGCGACAAAAAATTCAAAACTTTTTTCTCTCTTCAACGTCGTTAAAAGTGTCAACACCTATAGAAAACATGGTTTGGGAAAAAAAACATTTTTTTGTCTGTCGGTCTCTCTGCCTCTTGGTTTGTCGGTCTATCGGTCTGTCGGTCTGTCGGTCTGTCGGTTTGTCGGTTTGTCGGTTTGTCGGTCTGTCGGTCTGTCGGTCTTTCGGTCTGCCGGTCTGTCGGTCTGCCGGTCTGTCGGTCTGTCGGTCTGTTTGTAGGCACGATAAGTTTAAAACGAAATAAGACTTCGTCTTCAAATTTGGTTTACATAAAGCACCCGACAACCGAACGATTCGAATTGTTTTTGGGTAAAATCGCTTCAAAGGGTATGGGATGAATGGGGGATGATTTGGTTAAATATGACATTTGTTCGTTAAATTCGAGTAATATAACGTTTTAGGGTTTGTTTATTAGAAAACTTGTAATTTGCAGCACCATTATTATTTGTTGTGAAAAATTAAAAGAAATGCAAAATATTGTGTTTTTTATCGAATTTTCAAACATTCGCTTTTAAAGATTTTTCGTATTTCTTCCACATCGCTAATACGTGTGGAAGTATGCCATCGGCGACAAAAATTTCTCCTTTTTTCCGCTTAAACGTCGTAAAAGGTATCATACCCTATAGAAAACATGATTTGGGAACGAAATTTTTTTTGTCTGTCGGTCTGTACCTCTGTATGACTGTCTGTAGCCACGATAACTTTAGAACGAATTAAGATATCGTCTTCAAATTTGATATACAGTTAGCAAACGTCAAATGAACGGTTCGGTTTGGGCAAAATCGCTTCAGGTGGTAGAGGATGAATGGGGGGCGATTTGATAAAAATGGACATTTTTTTGGTAAAATTCGAGTAACATTAGGGTTTGTTTATTATAAAGCTTTCAATTTTATTAAATATCTGGTATTCTCTGCGGAAATTAAATTAGGGGTTGAATGTGTGGGGGTGGAATATCGGTGACAGAAATTTCTATATATTTTTTTGCTAAGATGGCGATAAAAGTCTAAAAAGTATAGAAAACTTGGTTCTGGAACGAAAAGTTTTTTGCTTGTCGTTCGGTCGGTCGGTCTTTCGGTCTGTACATCTGTCTGTTAGTTGGCGCAATAACTTTTGATCGAATTCGCTTAGAGAGGCAACTACTTTCGATTTTTCGTATTATTATATCGGCGACAAAAAATTCAAAACTTTTTTCTCTCTTCAACGTCGTTAAAAGTGTCAACACCTATAGAAAACATGGTTTGGGAAAAAAAACATTTTTTTGTCTGTCGGTCTCTCTGCCTCTTGGTTTGTCGGTCTATCGGTCTGTCGGTCTGTCGGTCTGTCGGTTTGTCGGTTTGTCGGTTTGTCGGTCTGTCGGTCTGTCGGTCTTTCGGTCTGCCGGTCTGTCGGTCTGCCGGTCTGTCGGTCTGTCGGTCTGTTTGTAGGCACGATAAGTTTAAAACGAAATAAGACTTCGTCTTCAAATTTGGTTTACATAAAGCACCCGACAACCGAACGATTCGAATTGTTTTTGGGTAAAATCGCTTCAAAGGGTATGGGATGAATGGGGGATGATTTGGTTAAATATGACATTTGTTCGTTAAATTCGAGTAATATAACGTTTTAGGGTTTGTTTATTAGAAAACTTGTAATTTGCAGCACCATTATTATTTGTTGTGAAAAATTAAAAGAAATGCAAAATATTGTGTTTTTTTATCGAATTTTCAAACATTCGCTTTTAAAGATTTTTCGTATTTCTTCCACATCGCTAATACGTGTGGAAGTATGCCATCGGCGACAAAAATTTCTCCTTTTTTCCGCTTAAACGTCGTAAAAGGTATCATACCCTATAGAAAACATGATTTGGGAACGAAATTTTTTTTGTCTGTCGGTCTGTACCTCTGTATGACTGTCTGTAGCCACGATAACTTTAGAACGAATTAAGATATCGTCTTCAAATTTGATATACAGTTAGCAAACGTCAAATGAACGGTTCGGTTTGGGCAAAATCGCTTCAGGTGGTAGAGGATGAATGGGGGGCGATTTGATAAAAATGGACATTTTTTTGGTAAAATTCGAGTAACATTAGGGTTTGTTTATTATAAAGCTTTCAATTTTATTAAATATCTGGTATTCTCTGCGGAAATTAAATTAGGGGTTGAATGTGTGGGGGTGGAATATCGGTGACAGAAATTTCTATATATTTTTTTGCTAAGATGGCGATAAAAGTCTAAAAAGTATAGAAAACTTGGTTCTGGAACGAAAAGTTTTTTGCTTGTCGTTCGGTCGGTCGGTCTTTCGGTCTGTACATCTGTCTGTTAGTTGGCGCAATAACTTTTGATCGAATTGAGATATCAACTTCAAATTTGGTATCCAGCACTCGACAAAGGAACGCTTTGACTTGTTCTTGGGTAATATCGTTTCAGCACACTATTAGGTCTCAAATATATGTTGAAACCAAAGCATGGAAATTAACTTATTGAAATACGACAATCCTAACCTCGTATGTCAGGGTACGTATTATGCGTATTTCCACTACTTTGCAGCTATTTTTGAAATAGTTATTATCAAAACTTGTAAGAGCGTTTTTTTTTACATTCTCGTTAATTGTGGTTTTACTGTTCTATACGTGTAACTGAGAAGGTCTTCCTGTGAAAATGTTTTCAAGAGACCAGCAAATGGTTCAGTTAATACTGGATAAACAGTGAACAATAATAAATGGGATCAAAATAATGAAACATTAGAACAACATACACTGACAGATTTTACCCTCCAAAAAGGTAAGAAGTTCTAAATATAGTTATTTCACTTAGTATATGTAATAACTGTAATTAATTATTCGCGTAACTATAAACAATTATTAAATACATGTTGCGAGATATAATTATTATTTGTTATTTACCTTTTAAGGGTTGGAAGGGCCAAATGGACCAGTCACTGTGGCAAGAAGATGCTAACGTTAACAAAAGAAGAAATGAGAGGAATATCTTGGTCGTACATTGATTCAAGAAAAAATAGCTCCCATTAGCATTAAGAGCAGAAAGCTTGATCGAAGTTGTAAGAGCAATACGTGAATTAGATCTCAAAAAAGCTATTGTATTGAATTTACGGAAACAGATCGCTTAGGGATATTTGACAATTTTTGGAAGAATCTGAATTGGAACCAGAGAAAAGTCTACGTTTCGGGATTAATAGATGTAGTTTGGCCAAATTCTAGAAAGAGACTAAATACTGAAAACTTAAAGAAATCCTACACACTAGAGTATCAATTAAAGAAGAGCTCCGGCAGGCTAAGTGTGTGCAATACAATGTTCTTGCTTAACGATCAGTGACATTTCGGGATTGGATACTCAAAAATAATATTAATAATATTTCATTAAACGTAGCAAAATGAAATGTGCCTCTGAAGCCTGAGATGTATAAATATTTGGAATCATTTTTGAATGAACTGCCTAATGCCGGCCATACACGTACCGGCCGGTCTGTCAGTTACGCCTGAACAGTTCACAGGTAACCGGCGGCTGGAACGTGAGTGGGGTCTAGCTGTCCTGTCAGTTCCGACTGTTTCGGCGGCCTGTGATCGAACGAAAATACAATCGTGCAGCCGGTTGGCTGTAGATAATTCAGGCAAGCCGGTACGTTTGTGGGGGTGAGGCGTCAGGCCGGTGATCACCTGACCGCCCAACCGCGTGATAAAAGCATTGGGCCAGACACCAGCAGCTGCATTCTCATGTCAAAAAAGTATGGACGCAGCAAGTGCGTTATGGTAGTGAATTTTCACAAAATTTGTATTTGATAGCAAATATGTCTTGTTTAACGAAAGCATGCATCAAATTTGGTTACCGGTATAACCTATATAGTAGAAACAATGTACCAACTCGAAAACAAACATGCATTACAATTCTATGGAAAATGCAGTAATATAAGGGGTGTTCGATTTAAAAATGAAAATTTGTATCGCCAACGACTTATGGGCCTCCATTCTTTCAATCCTTTGAAGTCGCCTTCAATTCGTTCAGCAAATTAATGTGCAAATACTTGTTTCTCATCAGCAACCATTTTTTGCAACACACTACACGTTTTCTTCTCCGTTTTTTATTTGCCTCTAAAACGGCCAATAAAGCGCAAATCGCATGAGCATCTTCATCACTGGCGAACATTATTTAAAAGTACAAATGAAAATAAGTGAATTTCAACTTAAAAAAGATCCACGGCTTGGATTCAACTGATGGTGTCGTACGGCTTGCCGCTACGTGTATGGAGGTTTCTCAACAGGCCGCTGATATCCGGTGAACAGTTCAGGAGTTACTGACAGGCTGGCCGGCACGTGTATGGCCGGCTTAAGATGCGTTCGCATTATTGCAGATGGCAATCAAATAAATTATACTTAGAACTGATTTTTAAATCAAAAAAGGAAGTTTATGCTCTATATGTTGAAAACTGCAGGGAAACGACGGTAACACCATCGTCATTAAGTCAGTTCAAATTTTTTTATGCAACGATGAATATTGGTTTGTTCCCGCCAAAAAAAGACCAATATGACTTATGTTACATGCACGAGGTGGGAAATCTGAGCAAAGAAATATGGTTAGACCATCAACAGAGGAGAGAAGAGGCAAGCAACGAAATGTAAGCAGATACTGAGAGGGCAAAAGCAGACAGAAGTATCTTAGTATTTACAAAGAACTTGCAGGCGGTTTTTCCCGTTACTAAAAGCTTCGGCCATCTACTACAAGAAGTTGATTCATAATATTATTTTTAATAACGTAAATCATCAGGTTACCTGCTACGTATGGCTTGAAGGTGAATGTAGTATAACATCCAATGAGTCTGTTTCCTGTATTGTAGAATTCATTGCAAAAAATTACGCTCAGCAGATAAAGGACATTATTTTCTGTAGCGACGGGTGCACCTACCAGAATAGAAACAGCATTTTATTAAATGCATTACTGCAATGCTTTCTATAGAAAAACGTGTGCATAATACAGAAGTTTCTGGAAAGACGTCACACACAGATGAGCTGTGACTTGGTGCATACGTGATCGAGAGAAAAATGAAGAATATGATTATAAGTGTTTCAGCTGACTATGCCAATATCATTGACATAGCTCGAAAAAATCATATGTCTTACAATGTGATCTAAATTTGGGAGAAAGAGCTTGTTTTCTTTCCCCGATGTTTTGCAGGTGGATTGATCCCACCCTCGCTAACCAGTCGGATTTGCTAATTAGCGTTGGAAGAAGAATATGTTGAAGATCTGGACTGTATGTGGACTGTATTTATAACTCTAGGTGCACTGGATTCCAGAAGATTTCAATAATACACTCTTTATATTTATATATGTTGTATTGTTACTATGTACACATCGAACTTAACACTCATTTACAATTTGCTGTTTTACACTTGATTTAATGGGTTACTCAGGAGATTTCGCAATCTTATTAGCTACTTGTTACTGCATTTATTTAACTGCGCGAATACTTTCTAATTTAGAAGAAATCACTGACTTTTCACTGTATCACTGTACGAACGGAATTTCTGTGGGAAGATTGGAACGTGAACTGAACTAGCTTGATCACACGAGCGGTGCGTAAGTAGAAGATTGGGATCTTAGAAGTCCAAAGAAGCTTAGAAGATGAGATCAATAGTAGAACTGACTGTGGAACTGAACTGGCTTAAACACACGAGCGGTGCTTAAATGGAAGATTTGGATCTCGCAGTCCCAAGAAGCCAAGAAGAGGAGATCTGTTGTAGAACTGCACTGTAGAACTTAAATGACTTAAGCACACGAGTGGTGTTTAAGTGGAAGATTGGGATCTCGGAACCCCAAGAAGCTAAGAAGAGGAGATCTATAGTAGCACTGATCTGTGCTTTGCGAAAGGCTTGCTTTTATCGAGCTTTCGCGTAACGCTATTTGACGTAGTTGACATTAGACGTTAGAAGCATTATTCCTAGTGGAGAAATCCACTGGGTACATTTTAAGAACACGTCAAAGACAGTTAAAGCTATTTACAGAAAAAGACCTAACGGTATATATATTCTTTATGTGGCATTATTCTCGCGTAAACGGAATGTGATACAGACGGCTAGAAGATAAAGGTTACTAGCAAATTAAGAAGGAATGTGAAATCCAGAGGTAACTACTTCCAGGTAGAAACTTAAAGGATAGTGCAACCGAATGAAAGTAAAAGAGACAGGGGCGTACCAATTATGTTTCTCCAACACTAAATAAATCACACATTTTTCAAAGCTTACTCTCATTTGACATCCTACAGTTAAATTCGACCTGGAAAAAAAACCAGGTGATCCAGTCGTTATTGATATTAGAGCCTTAAAATACGGTGTATCTTGCCATCGAGTATAAATGAAGAATAATGACAGATGATTGGAAACGTATTCCTGAAAGACCTACAAACCTTAACACAGAAAAGACAAAGGTTCTGTATTTCAGTGCTCCTGGTATTGATAAGGATACATTTGATCACATACAGCTACTACTGAAAGTGCCTAAAGAAGATTATCATCCTTTTTAAAATAATTTTAAATATTATTAACTATAATTAATAATATGTTTATTTTTTTATAATATCTGTTTAGTTTGAATAAAATAATTACCATTCTGTCCTTGTAGTAATACTTTTACAAACCTCGTATGTACTGCTCCTTACTAGAAACCCAACCACGTAAGTTGATATTAATGCTAGGATACTGCAACATTCACACTGACAATCATTATATTTATTTGTAGTCATGCTACATCTTTATTTACCAGAACAATATGTCTATTAAGATAATGCCGGTCCAAAAGCATTGTATTCGAGTCTTATGCGATTAAAATTAAATCATGGAAGGTACCTAGCCCACCTGCACAAGATTGGCATTAGAAATACTGATGCATGCCCATATGACAATACTTTACTTGAGGATCTCAATCATATAATTTTCTCCTGTCACTTAAACCATCGACCAAGACAATATTTACTAGGGTTTCTTGAGGGCAAAGGCATATGTTCACCTATGAAGTTTACTTGCTACAAACGATAAAGAGATATATGTACAACTTGTGAAGTTTTCAAAAGAGTCCAAACTGACAATTTAGTGTAAACGTGTTCTCATCAACATTTCATTTGTAACTCATTTTATCCAAAGAAGGGAAAATAAGGATCTAGGTTGTAAACTTTAAAAAAGTAATATATTAGCAACAGGTAGATTAAGGCGTAGACTTATTTATTGTATGAATTTATAAGTAAGTTCCTTGTGTTTTTCCTTTTAGTGAATTTTCGTAGAAAAAATTCACTAATGGGGAGATTCCGATTTTTGAAAAAATGTTTGCAAATGAGCGCGAACTACGACCCCTAGAACCTATATCCAGGGTCAGTTTCAATTTATATATATATATATATATATATATATATATATATATATATATATATATATATATATATATATATTTGTGTGTGTGTGTGTGTGTTTGAGTGTGTGTATCACACCTATAACTTAAAAAGTAATAGGCCGATTTTGACAACATTTAGCATGCACCTTTCTTTTATAGGTGGATTGGACCAGTTTGTTAGTCAGGAAAATCGGAGGAAATTTTTCGGAAAAATTTTCAGTTTACATTCGAAAAAAAATTGTATCTGAAAAAATAAGAAACCTATGATAACCAAATTCGGTAGGTAGGTTTATGATATAAAAAGTAGAATATACACCAAAACTTAGATTTATATGTTATAAGAAAAAAGTTATAATGAAATATTTGTTGTCAGATCATTTCTATGAAAATTCACTACCATAACGCACTTGCTGCGTCCAGACTTTTTATCTTATTGTTTTTATCTCCTTACCGAACAAATTTTGTCTTGGAAAAATTGCTTTCGTAGAAACAGTCCTTATTCTTCTATTTAGAAGCTTCCTTTGATAGACTATCTCACCTCATTTCCTTTAAGATTATCATGACCCCCGACCTACACCAAAATTACCATTTTTTCTTTCAAATGTTGTGACTCTTTATTATTTTACACAATTCTGCACCCTCAAGCCATTTAAAATAGAAATGTTCAAAGATTAAATACGGCTTGTGAGTCTGTGAGTATAACTGGGTATTTTTCATTTTATAATGCCTAGTTCAGAGCCACAAGGATAGCATGAGCTTCTGCACTGTAGATTGAGATTTATTTATCCAGTCTCAATCTAATTGAGTTTAATCATTGAGGACCTATAAGCATTTTCCCAGTTCTTTCAAAGTTATTGGAGAAAGTGATGTCCGAGCAGATAACTGCTTACCTTGGGGACAACAACATCTTGCCAAATGTACAGTCCGGATTTGTTAGGGGCAGGTCTACCACAACAGCATTAGCAAATATTAGTGATGACATCCTCAAAGCTAACGACAAAAATCAAGTTACAGCTTTGGTATTGCTAGACTACAGTAAAGCTTTTGATACGATCAGTCATGAATTATTCAATATATTGGTTTCCATCATGACGCCGTTCAGTTTATAGAGAGTTACTTTTCAGATAGGGCACAGAGGGTTTTCTGCGGGTCGGATACATCGGATTCTTTGAATTTATTTAAAGGAGTTCTACAGGGCTCTATTTTAGGCCCCCTTTTATTCAATATTTATACTTTTCGTATAGTGTTTAAAATATTGGAGAAATCTATGCGGTACAGTTATTAGTGAAACACTGGTGCGAGCAAAATACTCCACTAATGATGCTGTTTTTTTTGGCCAAGTATTTATTAGTCAAACACTCTCTAGTTATACAATTAAGTATATTTAGTGGGGTTTCCTTATAAAACATAAGCTTCGCTCTATATTTGTTGGCCAGATACTTTCCTCTAATGTAAACTGTTAGCTCATTAGCTTCAATAAGGAGTGCTTGACAGGGAAGCGACCTCATTGCCCTTAGGACAATCCTTATTAATTCTCTGATTATGGTACAACCGTAATCCAAAATAAACCAAATATAGGATCTATAAAAAAGCAAGGCACACTACGTGTTATTCTTCTCAATAAATTAAGCTCCTTTTTGCACCTCCCTGTATACACTGTGTCTGTAAAGTAACGAATAAACTCAATAAAATTTAAAGTGGCTATTATTAAGGAAAATTAAAAAATGTTTAAAAAACGATTTTTATTGTCAAAAATTAACTCTTTGATATAAAAATCTCATCTCTATCGTCATACCTCTTCAAACGGTAGCTGCCCCTTCGAAACTTTGAAATTGGATGGTAGGGTATTGGGATACATTTTGTTAAAGCTAATCCAATTGTGGATTCAGTAACACCTTTTTTTTGTAGGACTAAAATAAAGTGAGTAATAACATTTTTATTATCAGTAACGCCTAACACAAGTGAAGCCTGTAAATAATTGCATAGTCCAGTTTTATGATACTAATATGATACTTATAATAAAAGTCTGGGCGCAGCAAGTGCGTTATGGTAGTGAATTTTCATAGAAATTATCTGGCACGAAATACTTTTTTGTTTTAACATAGAAATATATACTTTGCCCTATATTAGGGTATAAATGGGCCAGGGTCGACAATTTACTAAATTGTTAGTTGGTTGTATACAGTCTCTATTTTTTAACACTTTGTGTTATTTGGAGCTGGCGTGACAACATACTACTTGGTTCAGCAACTAGATGGCAGCACGTTGCTTCGTGTCTCACCACTCATTTAGTGATAGAAATATAAATTTTGGTAGATAGTTTCCTTTTAATATCGAAAACTCACGTACCAAATTTGGTTGTCACAGCTTTTCTATTTTTTTAAGATAATTTTTTTTTCTAAAGGCAACAAAAAATTTTCCGGAAAGCCTGGTTCCATTTTCCTGCTTAGCGAACTTATCCAAGCTACTTATAAGAGGAAGATACATGCTGAGTTTTATCAACATCGGTCCATTATTTTTTGAGTTATCGGTGTGATAAATATATATATATATATATATATATATATATATATATATATATATATATATATATATATATATATATATATATATATATATATATATATATATATACATATATATAAACCATAACTGACCGCGGATATGGGTTTTAGCGGTCCTAGATCGCGCTCATTTGAAAAACATTTTTCAAAATTCAAAAGTCGGGATCTCGTCATGAGTGAATTTTTTCTAGGAAAATTCACTAATATGATACTTCAGTATCTCAAAGTCCGTAAATAATGTTAAAAATGTTGGGCTTCTTGTACGAATAGAACTCTAGAGATTTTGTCGTATCTGTAACAATCTACTGATGATAACAATTATCTGCTGTGTGACACGTGTCATAAAAACTAATCAAGCATAAGTTTGATAAGTTTTCGGGATACAATCTACAGATAATAGTAGTAAATTTACGTTTTGGTTGTCGTGCAAAGTGAATAAGTGTAATTTTAGACTTTTGCTTTTTCAAATTAATTATTAAATTGTTGGTAAAATGCGTTTATCAATAGTTCAACGAAATCAAGTTCTAATGATGATTGGTTATGGTGTCAGTATCCGAACTCAGGTAGATGTGTGGAAAATTTGCCAAAAACAGGTCACCGATCTATAAGTAAATAAGTGAAATTAAACGTCTTATTGGCAGTGAAAGAGAATCCCCACAGTAATGTTCTACAAATTGGCCGAGACAATGGAATTCTATTCCAGACGGCACATAAAGTATTAAACTTGAATCACTTCACCTTTATTAATTACAGCTTATGCAAGAGTTATCTGCTGATGACCTAGACCGAAAGATGCAGTTTTGTGCATCATTAACGGATAAATGCTCTTTGCAAGTACCGAATATTCTGTTTTCGGTCGAGTTCACTTTTACACTACATGGATAAGTTAACCGTCAAAATTGCAGATATTGTGCAAGGAAAATCCTACATGGATGCGACAGAATCACACAGAAGAACCACAAAAGGTAAATGTTTGGGCAGGAATTGTTAGGAGTAGGATTATTGGTCTCTTCTTTATTAATGGAACTATAAAGGGACCACGACATCTACCATTTTTAGAGCAATATCCCATTCCGAGGTTATTGAACCTATTTTCTGATGGACACAATGCTGGTATGGTAAATCGTAACTTGTGGTATCAACATGATGGTACTCTCGCGCATTACGACGTTAACGTTTGACAGTATCTGGATCAAAAATTTCCCAACAGATGGATTGGCAGGCGTGGTGCAATCGAGTGGCCAGCAAGATCACCTGACCTAACTCCCTTAGACTTTGCTGTGGGGTTATTTGAAGGATGTGGTATTCAAAAGTAAAGCAGATACTGTCGACGAATTAAAAACAAGAATCAGAACTGAATGTATCCACATTTTTCCAGAGATTATAAATAAAGTCCAACAAGAATTTGTTGACCGTTTGGGATATCGTTAGGCACAAGAAGGCTGGCATTTCGAACATTTGATTAGATAAGACTGAACTATGTAGGTCTTTATATGATTCACTTGTGTTAGGTGTTACTGATAATAAAAAAGCTATTATTTACTTTATTTTATTCCGAAAAAAGACTGGCGTTCCTGAATAGAGAATTGGAGTAGCTTTAAAAAGATGTATCATACTACTCACCATCCAATTTTAAAATGCCGAAAGGGAAGCTACCCCTTGAAGAGATATAACGTAGGGGTGAGATTTTTATATCAAAAGGTTAGTTTTTGAAAATAAAAATCAAACTCTTTTTAATTTTCCTTAATAATGGTCACATTAAATTTTATTGAATTTATGCGTTACTTTATAGACACAGTGTGTTTGGTCTCTAAGAGCTGTTGGTCGATTATTATTCCTAGATATTTGAAGATGTTCTTTACAGATAAATCCATATTTCCTTACTCCGAGTTTACTTAATCAGAACAAACTGATAGATAATCCTGCACTTTAACTGCATTTTCGTTGTTGAACTTGTTAGCTCTGAAATAGCCAAATTGTATTTAATTACTAAAGGTTTTACCAAATAAGGACAACCAGAGTCAGCGCCTGGTCCGCCCAGTTTATTTAACATATAATACGACCCTGTTATTATCATTAAGTGCAATTCCCATCTGTTCATAATTGTTAGAGCGACGATAGTTGGTAGAAGAAGTACCAACCAGAAGTAGGTCACTTTCCGTCTAGTGCCGTTACCGTCATTCTTTTACTGTTAGCCGAGGACACACACAGTGGTCTTTTCCTGCCACGCTTCTGTCATCTGACCGGTAAATCAGTGTTAATTGTGAAGACAGACAGACGCTAGACAGTGCGATGAAAGAACTGTGCAAAATAAATCTATGGGGTTGTTTTATGACACCCTCCCTTAAATTTTGAGATAGGCATAAAGATAGTGTTAATGTGTAAAGATGTGTGAGAAATGCGGACTTTTGTTTTGTTCTTCTTGTGCTGTCTCCAAGTATTGGGTTCCGATCAGCTGTGGACCTCGTCATGGTATCAGGAGAAATATACAAATAATCCTGCAGAAAACAAGGACAAAAGAACTACTCATAAAAGGAATACCGATGAAAATGGTACAGGTATGTGTTCTAGTTGCTTTAAAAAGTATAGGAAATAAAAATTACACAAAAGATAACCTAGATAGCCCTATCTATGTAAGAGGCGATACACAAAAGTTTTTTTACGTGTTTATATAAGCGAGTTTTTATACAGAAAATTTCGCTTATAGAGAGGTAAGAATTTTCGAAATTTAAAAAACAGAGCGCGAATTAGTTTCCATAGAACATACATCCGATGACAGTTTCATACTTTTGCGGTCAAATTAAAGATGTAATGTTCCAAAATTCAATGGTATTCAATAACTGTATTCCAACATTTTCCGCAACTAAATTTAAGATAATTTGGGATATAACGTGAACTATGGTGCTTGTTAATAAAAATGTCTAGACGCAGAAAGTGCCTTATGGAGGTGAACTTTCATAAAAATGCTTTTAACAGCAAATATGTCTTTTTAAATGTAAACAGGCATCGAATTTGGATATCGGTAGAACCTATGTAGTAGCCGCGATGTACCATATTTTATCAAAATATTGTTTGAAAGTGTACACAAATTTTTCGAAAACAAACGTAATATTTTTCCGAGAAAACTGGTTTCCTGGCCAACAACCGATGGATTAATAGCAAATTGAGTTATTGAAATTTAAAGCATGAATGAAAATTTTCTACCAAAAGGCACTTACTGCGACTCGAATTTCTATTCTTACATGCATTATATTTCGATATAAAATGTAAAAATTCAAAAATGCAATAATATAGGTGATGTTCGAAAAACAAGTTTATTACCAACGATAAAAACCGAAACTAACCCCGGATATGGATTCTAGGGCGCCTCGTTTGCACACATTTGAAGAAACCTTTTCCAAATTCAAAAGTCGCGGTCTCCCCATTGACGATTTTTTTCAACAAAAATTAGCTAAAAATTATAGACCATTAAACCATAAACTTAACTAAAACTACTGCCACAGCATCATAGAAAGGGTCTACTTGAAATGAATTTTCTGGAAACATTTTAGTAAAATGAAGGGCAATGACGGTGAAAGCTGAAATTAAAGGGTTTGCTAACTACCCTTCTTGCGACACTTTCTCTGTATAACCCGTATTCCTTCCAGGTTCTTTACCTAAATGTAGCCAATTTTGACGTTTCAAATCGCGACTTTGATTCTTTGAGGAAAACCCATTTTCTTAAAGCGTATAACTTTTTTGTCTTTCACGTAAGAGACCTAGATTTTGGTGCACCATGTACTTTTTATGATTCAAACATACGTACAAAATTTGGTTGCCCTAACTTTGTTAATTCCAGAGACCTAAATATTTTCTACAGAAAACGCAATATTTTCCGGGAAAACCTGAGCCGGTTTTTGTTAACTAACGAACTTATCCAAGCGACTTCCAAAAGAAAGGTATGCACCAAACTTGATCAAAATCGGCCCATTACGCTTTGAGTTATCGGTGATATATATATATATATATATATATATATATATATATATATATATATATATATATATATATATATATATATATATATATATATAAATATATATTTATTTATCTTAATTATACAATGTGTGATGCGTGTGATGCAGATAGGTGTAGCTTGTGCTTGCATATGAGATACACTTTTAGAGAAGAATATGTTTCCAATGAAACTGCCGGAAAATTCTGATTTTACTTTCAACTCATAAATTTATATATATATATATATATATATATATATATATATATATATATATATATATATATATATATATATATATATATATATATCAATGTGTGTTCCGCATAACCGAAAATTAGTTTCATGTCTGCAGAGTGATAAGTTTCGCTGTGCCACACCAAACTTTTTTTTTTTAATAGGAGACCCTACATTTTATTTTATTTTTTGGTAGAGCACTTTACGGCGAGTAAAATGATGCCCAACAATAGGGGCCTGGGATTAACGGTTTAGAAGTTATTCAATTGTTTGTCCGAAACTTTATTCCGATTCAACACGACAGTGCTGCCATGTCATAGCAAAACCTGTCTAGATCTGGTATTACCATGACTCTTGACTCAATGTAGCATAATAAAATATAGTTTGCGGAATTATCGACTTATACAGGGTGTTGCATTTTACAAAGCTCAAATTTACTCGAACATTTCAAATGGAACAGCCTGTATATGACTACGGCATCAGATATCGGGATTAGTAGGCTTTCTCTTAATACCATACTTGCTGGGGTTCAATTGACTGGATCAACACAAACTGATGGATCATTTGTAAACGTCTGGGCATTCTTCTTTCTAAAGGCGAATTATAATTTGTACAGGCTTTTAATAAAAATCATAGACATGGCATTTTTTTTGTAAATTGTTACATCGTTTTTAGATAATTGTATGGTGAAATTTATTTTTAACTTAATTTATAGACAACAAAAATTAAATAAAAATAATAATACCACATTAATTTTACACATAAAGAAAAATTTCAAATAAATGAATAAATCAACTAGTTAGCAAAATAACAGTTTTAATAACAAGTCTAATCTTCGTATAATTTTCCTAAGGGTAGCAGCATAGATTTACATACTCAGAATTATCACTGAAACGCTCAAGTTGTTACCTAGCAACAAACTATTGAACTTTTATTAAAAATAATAAAGCTATTTCACTAGTTTAACAACAAAATAGTGTAACTACGTGTATTGGATTATTTTTGTCATAACGGTAAATAATCGATGTCTGCATTCAGAATGGATTATTCAGTTTAGCAGAGAAAGGGTATGTTGGAGACCTATATTGAATGCCAAAAATGGCGACCCGTGCATCGCGAAGATACAGGTACATTTTTTTGTTCTTTTAAACTTAGTTTCCATCTAATTGTTACAATAATTATTTAGGAATCGGTACCCAGAGCGACGACACCCGGATTATTGATCATTTCTGCGTATTTACAATACATTTTCACAATTCGGAAGTGTAATAGGAAATCAGCCAATAACCCACGTAAAGCCGATTACCAATGAAGAAATTTCGTAAAATACTTTATGCAAGAAAACCCAGGTTTATCGGCTACACAACTAGCTTCAGTAACCGATATTTCAAATAGAAGTGTTCGCAGAATAATGAAAATGTATAAGTATAAGCCTACCGGTGTCATTTTGTCCAAGGCCTCAAAGATGGCGACTATGTGAGTCGCTTAGATTTTTCGTATTGGGTGAATGAAACTTTAAATATAGATCATAAAACTTTAAGCCATATCCTTTGGACGCCTTGGTCAAAGTTCACAAATAATGGTGTGTTGAATAAGCATAAGAGTGTAAGATGGGCAACGGAAAATCTACACTGGTTTTTTTTCGAAGAACCACCAAACTGAATATAAAACCAACGTATGGTGTGGGCTATTAGATAATAGATTGATGGGGCGCGTATTTTTTGAAAAAAATTTGGACGGGACGACTTACCTCAATCACCTTAACACCCATCTGGACGATTGGTTGGATGATGTTCCACTGAATGTCCAACCTAGGATTATTTTTCAGCACGATGGATGTCCAGCTCACAACTTCAGGATAGTTGTGGACTATTTGCACCAAGTTTTTGGCCTTAATTATATGGGTACAAATGCCCAAATACGATGACCTGCAATGTCCCCAGATTTGAATCTACAACAACGGATATTAGATGCATGTCGGAATGTTGATCGGGACATGATCCATGCTGATACGCATAGATAAATTATGGAAAGATTAGAACTTTGCGTTCAGCAAGGGGGAACGTGTTCGAGCATCTGATTTGAGATTTGTTATTAAAACTGTTATTTTAATACATTCTTGGTTCTTTCGTTTATGTATTAAATTAATGTGGTACTATTATTTTTATTTAATGTTTGTTGTTTATAAATTAAGTTAATAATAAATTTCACCATACTATTATCTAAAAACGATGTAACAATTGACAAAAAAATATGCGATGTCTCTGATTTTCATTAAAAGCCTGTACAAATTATAATTCACCTTTAGAAAGAAGAAAGCCGAGACGTTTACAAATGATCCATCAGTTTGTGTTGATCGAGTCAATTGAACCACAGCAAGTACAGTATTGGGAGAAAGCTTACTAAACCCGCTATCTGATACTGTAGTCATATACAGGGTATTCCATTTGAAATTTTCGAGAAAAATTGAGCTTTGTAAAATGTAACATCCTGTATAAGTGGACATTTCCGCAAACTATATAACCATATTTTGTTATGCTACATTGAATTAAAAGTCATGGTAATACCAGATCTTGACAGGTTTTGCGACGACATGGCAGCACTGTCGTGTTGAATCGGAATAAAATTTCGGACACACAATTAAATAACTTCTAAACCGTTGATCCCAGGCCCCTATTGTTGGGCAGCATTTTGCTCACCAGGAAGTGCTTTACAAAAAAAAAATAAAAAATAAAATATAGGTAGCCCATTTAAAAAAAATACAAGTTTGGTGTGGCACAGGGAAACTGATCATACATGAAACTAATTTCCGTTTATGCGAAACACTGGTATATCCATGGATACCAAATTTGACATTTATAGGTAGAGCAGTTGTGAAGATAATTATGTGATCCTCTAAACTTGCCAGACCCTGTATATATATATATATATATATATATATATATATATATATATATATATATATATATATATATATATATATATATATATATATATATATATATATATAAACATATAAGAATTGAAACTGACCCCGGATATGGGTTCTAGGGGGCCTAGTCAAAAAGAATACACAAGGATGGATATATTAAGTAGTTTTGATCACCAACGTTTCTTAAGAACATAGTGTCACTATTTGAGTGACATTGCGTATTCAATTGCCGGAAGGAAATTTAGATGCATTGGTTTATAGAAAGCAGCTATTTGAAATATTTAAATGTAAGATAGATAGGCTGAAACGAGTTTAAGAAACAAAGTAAGATGCTTTATGTATAATATAATTTATTTTGAATATAGGTAGTACACTGTTTTATACAAATGGGCTTTCACTTTTGTATGTTAGACATATAATTAAGATCTAGATGTACCCCAAATGGATAAATGTATAAAACTTTATGGATATATCACTATCAAGTTTGCTAAAATTATGGCGGCGCCAGAAAGCTCGCACTTCATAAATACGACTACTGACTCATCTTCGTACGACTTACATTATTACATTATTCTCATCACTTACGGATAATATTACAAACTAATGATAATTCTCTACTATAACGGACTTAGCTTTACAAGGCAAGCGCCCACATTTCCTGGCCTGACATAGATGCGGGGTATCGCAGCGTGTCCAAATCTGGGAAGACATTGGTTCACGTCTTATTAGCCTTGGAAAGAACATAAATAAATATTATATTAATTAGTTTTCTTATAACTGATACTTGTTCATCACGATGTGAGAAGTCCCGAAAATTGGGTAGAGAGCTTTTATTAAATTCCTTACTCGAGATGATCTTCCGTCTCAAAGCATCAACGATCGGCTGGATGTGGTGCATGGGGAATTTTTAAAATTTTATTCTGTAGTAAAATATATGTTAAAACGGTTTCGAATGGGGCAGGAAACCGTGGAAGATGAAGCAAGAACAGGAAGGACGGTGGAAGTGGTGCCGTTGTTGAGGATCTCGTGTTGGACGTTCGACGCTTGAAAGTTAAGGAATTATCAAAAATGTCGGGGCTTTCAGCTTATCGTTCGTCGAATCCCGAACAAACATTTAGACATCAAATTAGTTAGCGCATGGTAGGCGCTGGTGTTGTGTTGAATGTGCTCGATCCTCTTTGGACATCTGTGGAGAAAACCCTGTGTTGAAGGTAACTGCCACAGAGATTAAAACTATGATTTTCCACCATAAACCTTTCTACAAAAGATAGTCGATGGAACGAAGGCGTAAAAGGGAAGCAGTCGACAAAAAAAGTGATGGGTACGATTCTTTGAGATTGTGAGGGTAGACTTTAAAGAACGCAAAACTCCTGCATAAATTACAAAAAAATATTGGGGAGAAAGGCGTAGGAAACTGATCAGAGGCGAGCGTTTGCTCCATGACAATGTACCGGTGCAGACTTCTCAACTCGCACGAGCCGCAATTCGTGACTCTGGTCAAGGTATGGCTCGCAGTAACTACTACCTAGTTGGACATTTGAAAAAAGATCATCGCGGGCGTCATCTCAGTGGGGCAAAGAGGTGAAAACTGCAGTTTGGGGACATTTTAAGGAGAAACCGAAATAATATTTTTAAGGGGTACCGAATTGTCGCTGAAATGAGGTGAAATGATGTTAGGGGGTCTATATTGAAAAAGAAATTTAATCGGGCATCTACGCCGTTTCTTTCATAGTCAGGGAGTAAAATTTTGGAGCTCACCTCGTAGATAAAATAATCAAAGTGAACGCTGTAAGTGCGTTAAGGCAAAGAATTATCAATAAAATGCTTTTAATGTCAATTGTGTCTTTTTTGAATGAAAGACATCAAATTTGGGAGATAATATAACCTTTATAGTAAAAGTCGTGTACCATATTACATCGAAATGACTTATTTTATTGTTTCAAAAACTACAAAAAGTTTCCGGAAATAAACCTGATTTTTTTGAATAAATTGAACATTATCAAACAATTTCTTTCACGAAAATTTGTCACTTCCTTTTTACAAAAATTGGATTATTAGTGTTACACAAAATTATGTACAAAATTTTTTACGAAAATTTGCTAATCAAATTGTTTTGCATATAAATTCGAAAAAAATTTTTTTCACGTGAGTCCGCAAACATTTTTTGTAAATACCTCACAACATTAATTATCAATTACTAACATTTCACTCAAATTTTACAATAAATGATTTATACAAAAGCCTAAAAAAATGTCTGCGAAAACTTGCAAATATTTTTTACACGAAAATTTGCTGATACAATACGTAAAATATATAATCTGTAATTAAAATTGAAAGAAAGATACCCCTTCCGAAAATGCAAAGAATCATATTTTTTTACGGTATAAAAAATTGAGTATCACCAGTTTGTAGCAAAAAATATGTCGAAAAACATTTCTTACATTATATTTTTTTTAATAACGAATATTTCAGGAAATATCGAAATATATGTGCCGTGCCCAATTTTTTTCTAACTGTATATATATATATATATATATATATATATATATATATATATATATATATATATATATATATATATATATATATATATATATATATATATATATATATATATATATATATATATTTGGAATCGACGAATTATTTCGCATACACTGATTATCTAATTTTAGTCGGGTTAAATAATAAACATTTTAAGAAAAAGTCATAATATACAACGCAGTACGCTATGGTAGCAAATTTTCATAAAAAGGATATTTGGTTGACCGTATAACCTATATAGTACTAACAATGTACCATATTTCATTAAAATAGCTTTGTTGTTTCAAAAAGTACAAACATTTTCCGAAAATAAACTTAAAAAGTTCCAGAAAAAACTGGTCCGATTTTCCTGACCAATGAAGCTCTTTAAGCTATTTACACACCTGCCAAGATATAATTATTCACAAACAGCCAAAAGTGAAATTTTGTTTTTTATAAATATTTGCAAACATTTCTTTTACAAAAATTGACTATTTTTTTTTACAGAAATTGACAAAAACTGAAATTGACCCCGTAAATCGGTTTTAAGGGTTCTAGTTTGCATTCATTTGGAGAAATCTTTTTAAAATTCATAAGTCGCGGTCTTCTCAATAACGAATTTTTTCCACGAAAAATTACTACTGAAGCATCAGTAAGAGGGTCTATTTGAAGTGGATTTTCCGAAAACAATTTAGTAAAAAGAAGGAAAATGATGGTTGAAGTTGAAACTTAAGGCTTTGTAAAACACACTTATTAGGACATTTCTTCTACACAATCCGTATTTGTTTCAGATTCATTGTCTAAAATGTGCAAATTTTGATGTTTCAAATCTCGACTTTGACGTTTTGAGAAGAAAAATTTTCTAAATATTTTTCCTGTCACCTCTTGACCTTTTTGCGTCAATGAAACTTATCCGTTGTATATAGTATTCAGTTGGTTTTGTTAATCACACAAAATATTTTGTTCTTGTGCTTTCCTCTGATCACCAGTGGCACTCAATTTGTTTTCCTAAAATGCATATAAATTTTTTTTAACTTAGAGGTCTGAATTTCGGCACGTGGAGCAAGTTTGATAGTAGAAACGTATATGCCAAATTTGGTTATCATAGCTCCGTTATTTTTGGAGATACAAACATTTTCCGAAAGAAAACCTAAAATTTTCCCTGAAAAACTGGTCCGATTTTTCTGGCTAACCAACTTATCCAAGCACAAACAAAAGGAAGGTGTGTACTAAATTTAATCAAAATCGGCCGATTGTTTTTGACTTATCGGTACGATATATATATATATATATATATATATATATATATATATATATATATATATATATATATATATATATATATATATATATATATATATATATATATATATATATATATATATATATATATATATATATATATATATATATATATATATATATATATATATATATATATATATATATATATATATATATATAAACACAGATCTACTCATTACTGATTTTTTCTTTGAGCGCAAAATTCGCTAAAAATGATAAGGATACCACAACATGTCTTCCTTTATTATATATTATATTTCTTTATTTTCAATACAGAAATCAAGTCTTTTCAAAAACGATCTTCTAACATTTGTAAATACTTCCTGCGTCACTGTTCTAATCGCACCAAAAACGCGAGGTCTCTGGTCAACCAAATTATTTGGCTTCTTTCGTTTATTAGGCAACCCCATAGAACATGTGCATGGGTTTAAATCAGGCGACTCAGCTGGCAGTTCCATTACTTTCCGATGCCTAATTTATCTATTCGGAAAAACGTTAGAGAAGAAATTTCGAAAGAAATTAGAGGACAAAAAGAGGTGCTCCATCTTGCTGGAACAACCATTTAAGGTATTGACCATCAGTATTTTCTAATTATAACACTCAGTATCGGTTGAAAAATTAATATATCTTTCTGTAGTTAAATTTTTTTTTGGTAAAGAACGATCCAACTAAATCATCGTCAGGTTTAATTTTTTTTTCAAAATTTCTATTATCCAACTCCACAAAAATATGATGACCCTGTCTGCAGAACAATTTGTTGATTAAAAAGAATGTATATAGGTTTCCATTTGAAAACAAGGGATGGCTGTTACCAAGGTGACAATTTAAACTGTCGAAAGATTTCCAGCTCACGCAGATATGTCAAAAATATAGTCCAACAAGTTTTATTCGAAACATTTTTTTAAAGTTATTATCAAGCAGCCAAGGTGGTTCAGGGGTAAGGACGTATTCCTTTAAACGGAAGGATCCCGGTTTCGATTATTAGTGAAAAATTCAAATTAATTTTCTGGACATACTGTACTGTAAATTAACATCAACCGCGGTTGTAGCATTGTGTTTGAGCAAACTGAATGACTGCTCCTTTCGCCCTGTAAAGAGGACGTTAGGCCATCCGCCATGTATACTATACGACGTTGGCATATACTATACGACGTTTTAAGACTGGCTATACCATAGCCGTGTTATTTTTGGTGCATTTTTGCAGCAATTAGTATGCCGTACTGAAGAGCTCTAATGAGAGCGAAACCGGTCTACGGTTCTAATTGTTGCGAGAATGCATCTAGTCTTACATACTTTGTCCCTATATTGGGGTAGAAATGGGCCAGGGCTAACAATTTTTTAAATTGTTAGTTAGTTGTATACCGTCTCTATTTTTAATACTCTGTGTTATTTGGAGCGGGCGTGACAACATAGTACTTGGTTCCGAACTAGGTGGCGACACGTTCGCCACTCACTTAGTGTTTTAAGACTGGCTATACCATAGCCGTGTTATTTTTGGTGCATTTTTGCAGCAATTAGTATGCCGTACTGAAGAGCCCTAATGAGAGCGAAACCGGTCTACGGTTCTAATTGTTGCGAGAATGCATCTAGTCTTACATACTTTGTCCCTATATTGGGGTAGAAATGGGCCAGGGCTAACAATTTTTTAAATTGTTAGTTAGTTGTATACCGTCTCTATTTTTAATACTCTGTGTTATTTGGAGCGGGCGTGACAACATAGTACTTGGTTCCGAACTAGGTGGCGACACGTTCGCCACTCACTTAGAACGTTAAAGATACATTCCTTTCTATTTAAAGGCAAACGTTCCAGGATAGTGCGGTTTAACTGCTACCTGGCGTCGCTGATTGGCCACAGTCGCAAAAAGAGACCGACGGTAAAGAAAACAAGTTATCCCCCATTACTTCAAATATGACGCTGTATGCAGTATATTTAATCCCTTTTCTTTATCAATAAATAAATCAACCAACATGTTTTGAAATTAATAAATTTCTAGGATTTTTTTACATAAAATGAAGCAGTAGTGGTCTGGTGCTTATTCCTTACATAACTCACTATTAACTCGTGTTGTTTTCTATAACTGTAATTTTTTTATTTTTACACTAGAAACTAGGCTGTTTAGCGATCTAGAGAGACGGTAATTTCAAATATAAGAAATAAACAATGAAACTTTAGGATTAGCGAATACAGTGAGTATTACATAACCAGCAACGACATGGTTACAAAATATTGTGACTGGCTATATTTATAGAGCCATTGTTATTAACAGTGAAATTTACGATGTTTGACAATAGGAAATATCTAAATAAACTATTGTATGTGAGTGTGTGTTTCTACGTTTATAATGTTCATTCACCTTACAACACTAAACAGTATTCAACAACCTTAAAATTATTTTGCCATTCTTTCAGTTGTGTATCATTAAGTGCGTGGAAAAGTAGTTTTTTAGAAAGTTGGGCTTCTAATATAGAATTGATTTATAAAAGATTTGTGTAACAATAAAAATTCTGGACGCAGCAAGTGCGTTATGGTAGTGAATTTTTATTAAATGTTTTAATTTTGAATAACTCAATTTTCTATAAACTTAGAAAGTTTAATTTTGGTACGTAGTAAGGTCTTTCCTAAGGCAACATATACACCAAATTTCATTTAAATACCTTTGTAATTTTTAGAGAAAAAAAATCCGAAAGAAAAATCAAAATTTGAATAACTAAATTTTTTATAAACTTAGAAAGTTGAATTTTGATATACGTATCAAAATTCAACTTTCTAAGTAAGGTCTCTCTCAGGGCAACATACCCTTTAAATTGTATTAAAACAGCTTTATAATTTTCGGGGAATTTTTTTTTCCCGGAAAAGCCTTTCCGATTTTCCTGGCTAACGAACTCATCCAAGCCATTAATAAAAGTAAGGCACTTGCCAAGTTTCATCGAAATCGGTTAATTAATTTTTGAGATATCGGATAGACATTTGAAAAAATTTGTGCAAAGTCTCACCATCGATACCACTCTATTACCAAATTTTTTTAAATAAAAATTCACTAATATTTTGGTTAAAGGATAAGCATTTTTTTTTAGAATGCATTTTTAATCCTATAGTGTTGGAAGGGACCTGCTGAACTTAGTATGACATCTTAGGCAACACACAATACACAACATATAAAAACATTGTGTTCTTTCTTATAAGTGTTCTATATGTAATGTGTCGCAGTTTGGACGTCAGTTTACAATGCGAGAAATCTTAAAACAAGGCAACATATTCACCAAATTTCGTCAAAATAGCTATGTAGTTTTTAAAGACAAACATTTTTTTCGAAAGGAAACTCAAAATTTTCTAGGGAAACCTTGTCGGATTTTCCTGGCTAACAAACTTATCTAAGCAATGATTAAAAGAAAGATTCTTGCCGTCTTTAATCCAAATCAGTTATTAACTTTTTGAGTTATCGTGCGGATACATATATATATATATATATATATATATATATATATATATATATATATATATATATATATATATATATATAAACATATAAAAATTGTAACTAACCCCGGATATGGGTTCTAGGGGTCCTAGTTCGCACTCATTTACAAAAATATTTGCAAAGTCTCACCATCGATACCTCTCTATTAGCGAATTTTTTAAAATAAAAATTCACAAATAAAACAAACCAAACAGTATATCCCTCGTGCTTTAAGTAACCTTATTATGACAAGCAGATACACCATTTTAACGTTTTAAATAAAGTGGTTGAAGTATTTTACATAATATGTTGATAATTAATTAATTTATAGAATATAACATGATCATTTTCAAACACTCTCCCAGTATACAACACAATATTACTTCTCAGTCAATAAATTCACTTTTTTCATTCTGCTTTATTAAAACTACATTTAGTAAATTTTAATTTTACACTACAATGACGACTTGTTAATGCATTCTCCAGGGCACACAGAAACGAGATAAGGTTATGAGCAAAATATATGGTAGAAACAATGTGCCATATTTTATCAAAATAACTTATTGTTTGAAAATGTACAAAAATTTTCCGACAATATACCTTAAACGTTGGTTTTCTAACGAACAAATCTTAGGTTAATAGCAAATTGAGTTATTGAAATTTGAAGCATTTAATGAAAATTTGCTACCAAAATGCACTTACTGCGCCTTGATTTTTTTTCTTACAAACATATTTCGGTAAAAAATGCAATAAAATAAGGCTGTTCGAAAAAAAATTGTAGGGATCACCAACGATCGACTTGTGGGCTAGCCGGTGATTGTCAAAATAATTTTCTAAGATGCAGCTCAAGACACCCTATAATTAACTTATACAATTTTTTCTCGTCACTTGTATAATAATAATTATATTCAGCTTTACTGTAGAAACGCGTCACCCTGTATAATATCAGCCCTTTTGTAAAACTTCGATCCTTTATATTTTTTTATTTATTCAATATGCAAATACACAGTTTATAAACCATTTTCGTATATATGTGTTGATAAAATATAACAAACACTGTTTAATCCACCCACTAACATTAATAAAGGAATAATTTGCACTTGTATATAAAAATTTTCCAAATGACACAAATAATTCGTCCACTCAAACAAATTAAAAAAAACATAATATAAACGATCTCATATCATACGGCATACGGTAAATGTCAAATACAGCGTCTAACAGACCTGCGCAATAATATAAAATGTTACGTTACCACGACAACCACAACTAGATCTCATATGAAATATTCAATGAAAGGCGGTGAAATTAAACATAAATGTTTCAAATTTGAATAGCTTAATTTTCTGTAACCCTTGAAAGCTGAATTTCAGCACATAGTTAGGTCTTTCCCAAAGGAATATGTACACCAAATTTTATCGAAATATCTTTGTAATTTTCAGGGAAAAAATTTTTCTTCGAAAGAAAACTCAAAATTTTCCCGGAAAACCGTGTCAGATTTTTCTGGCTAACGAACTCAGCCAAGCTATTAATAAAAGAAAGGCACCTGCCGAGTTTTATCAAAATCGGTGAATTATTTTTTGAGTTATCGGTTGGATACATATACATACATACATACATGTATATATATATATATATATATATATATATATATATATATATATATATATATATATATATATATATATATATATATAAACATATAAAAATCGAAACTGACCCCGGATATGGGTTCTAGTGGCCAAAATTCGCGCTCATTTGAAAAAATTTTTGCAAAGTCTCACCATCGATACCTCTCTATTAGTGAATTTTTTAAAATAAAAATTCACTAAAACACAGACAAAATATAATACAAGACTATATCATAAAATGTAACGCTGCTCCATAGAACAGTGCAGAATGCAGAAATCTTTAAACTGATTGGAAATAATTATACATGAAATATAGACGCAGAAAGAATAAGTAAGTGCAACGAAATGTTTAAGTACAGTGTGATGATAACGTTTGGAACATAATTCATAAATGCGTTATTTAATTTTTTTAAGAAAAACGCTCGGACAGGTCAGGTCAGGTCAATTTGGTCTTTTCAATTGCCAACTTATGAACTAAAAATTACCTTTATGGCGTCACCTATTTTTGAATCGTGACGCTTTTATAAGTTTTTTATATGAAAAATTGGTACTTGAAATAACATTTTTTGTATATCCTTAAAAAAACAGAAACGTAGGTTTAATGGAAAAAATTATTGAACCAAGGAAAACGAAGAAAATTTAGCGCAAATGTTCAAATTGTTCTCCAATTGCCATTTTCCATTGGCCGATACGAGTGTAAACACTTTGTACAATGGGCTCAAAAATGACAGGATTAATTTGCTACACTTCAGCGCAAATTCTTTGCTGTAGCTTCTCTAAAATTATTTGGTCTGTTGAAATAAACTTTCTATTCCAAATAATCTCACATAAAAAAATCCAAGGGAGTCAAGTCGGGGATACGCGGTGGCAACTCAATTGCTCGTTGACGCACTATCCGTTTTTCAGGACGTCTACACCAAAGTGAGGAGGCGCGCCGTCTTGCTGAAAGCATTTATCTTGCTGGGGCACATCTATCTCGTGATTATTTGGAACAATTACTGCCAGAGCTGGCACTATATCCAATCGCAAGAAGTTTAGGTTACGTGCGGCTGTAGGATTTCCTCGAAAAATGTAAAGCCCTATGAAACATCCACCGGTTATACCCATCCATATTTTCACTTTGCCATGGCGTTGACTGTGGGAGTCTTGAGCTTGAGTCTAACGAGGATTTTCTCGTGTCTGATATCTTCGGTTGTGACGACATACTGCCCAATTCAGGCAAAAAGTGGTTTCATCAGAAAAGATAATGTTATCAAGAAAATAGGGATCTTCATCGCAACGTAACATTAATTGTTCACAAAACTGTAAACGGCGGTCTGAATCATCATCATTTAACTTGTGTATCAACTGCACTTTGTAAGGAGGATACTTCTCTTCGAATAATTTTACCACTAAACATTTGGCCACGTTGTTATTTAGAGCTAGTTGAATTGTAGAATGGTGAGGATTTTTTTTTTCAGATTCACGCAATATATCAAATCTCCTTCACTTACTGTAGGTCAACCTTGTCGAGGCACATCATTTACGGATCCTGTTTCTGTTAACTTGACGACCAATTTACTTACTGTGCATTTTGCAATTGGTGGTCTAGCGGGGTGTTGTTGGCTAAATAATCCAAATGCTTCCTGATGACTTCTAAGCCTGTCACCAGATCCAATAATCACTATTATCTCTATTCTTTCCATTTTTGTTACATGTGCCATTTTTGTTAAATTCCAATTTGAATAGATTACTTTTAGCTGCTTTACACTTTCTCCAATAAGACTATTAAATAGTTTAGGCAGCAGGTAATAATTAAGATTAATACACCATTTAACATTATTGTCTTTATTCACTGAATTCCAGATCCGTGATGCGATAAAAGTCTGATAACTAAATACTGATAACACCAAATAATCAATAAATTATCACAACGAGTGTTAACAGCAGTTGATTTTGACTTTACGTTTTGTTCTACCTCTCAAATAGTTACATGACAACGTATCAAAACCACAAAATCAAATGTTCATTACTTTAGAAAATCGAAGAAAAACCTCATTATTCAAAAAAAAACTCGTCCTAAATTTAAAAAAACTCGGGACGCAGCAAGTGCGTAATGGAAGTTAATTTTTATTAAATGCTTCAAATGTAAATAACTCAATTTTCTATAAACTAAGAGAGTTTAATTTTAATACGTAGTAAGGTATTTCCTGAGGCAAGATATCCACAAAATTTCATTAAAATAACTTTGTAATTTTCGGAGAAAAAATTTTTTTCGATAGAAAATTTAAAATTTGAATAACTCAATTTTTTCTAAACCTAGAAAGTTGAATTTTGGTACGTAGTAAGATCTCTCCTAAGGAAACATATACAGTGAATCTCATTAAAACAGCTTTGTTACTTTCGGAGAAAAATTTGTTTTCGAAAGAAAACTAAAAATTTTCCCGGAAAACCCCGTCCGATTTTTAGGTGATAAATGATGATAAATTATAATAGGGTTATATATAATCGTGAATGCAGCCAATGATTAACAATCAGTGAATTCAGTATTATTGACATTTCTCGGAATCTTAAAAATGAATATCATGAGTCAATGACAATAATAGCTATCATTGACTAAACAGGGGCGCATTACTGTTTTCGTGTATTAATATTCTCCTTGGCAGCTTATGTACTCCTGATGGGTCAGGCTTAAGTGAGATACGAAAACGCCATTTCAAGCAGTTCCAAATTCTTAATTTGAATAACTCAATTTTCTATAAACTTAGAAAGTTGAATTTTTGTACGTAGTAAGGTCTCTCCTAAGGCAATATATATATATAGTAAATTTAATTAAAGCAGCTTTGTAATTTTCGGAAAAATTTTTTTTTTTAAAGAAAACTCAAAATGTTCCCAGAAAACCTCGTCAGATTTTTCTGGCCAACGAACTCATTCAAGCCATTAATAAAAGAAAGGCACTTGCCGAGTTTCATTGAAATAGGTTAATTTTTTTTTTGAGTTATCAGACCGATACATATATATATATATATATATATATATATATATATATATATATATATATATATATATATATATATATATATATATATATATATATATATATATAAACATATAAAAATTGAAACTGACCCCGGATATGGGTTCTAGGGGTTCTAAATTGCGCTCATTTAAAATTTTTTTTGAAAAGTCTCACCATCGATACCTCTCTATTAGTGAATTTTTTAAAATAAAAATTCACTAAAGGCGAGAAATATTTAGAATTTGCACTCTCAAATTTCAACTCTGCAGGTTAAAAAATAAGAGAGATACAGGTATGTAAATGTGACAGTGGTTTTTAAGAAATTTTTGAAAAAAGTCAAATATCTCGAAAATGGTTGAGAAAAATGACATAACATGTTAGTAAAACCTACCATAAAATTTGACGAGCAATCTAGATCCGTAATAAAAAACACCATCTTCTATTTGAAATGAGAAAGTTAACGTCTACTTCCGGTATAACCGGTAGTTTCATACTAACGTCAATATTTTCAGTGAACTGGAAATTTTGAGAAACCCACGTGCGTGAATTTTCAGAATTGTGAGCCGTATTCCAGAAACGGCTAATGGAAGGTCTACGTGGGACACCCTGTATGGATTCTAGGAGTGCTAGTTCACACTGATTAAGAAATGTCTCAAAGGTCTCAAAGTCGTTATCTATCATTAGCGAATTTGCTCTTACAAAATTCGCTAAAAAGGAAATAATCAAACTATTTTAATAGTAAGAAAACGATCTAGTTTACACGACATTCAAGGTTGACTTTTCTAGTTAAAATGAAAAGTACAAATTGCTATAGAGAAATTGTATAGCATTTTATCACGTAAATAGTTAATACTTTCTGTTCGTATTCTTTTCTCTTTTAGTGGCTATCCGTAATTGTAAAATAAATGTGAATGGTTGACCATAATTTTTCCAATTATACGTAAATGTTTGCTTTACAGGTCAAAGACATGAATTTAGCCTACATAAGTTTAGGTCAATATCAATAATTATTTTCTTATGTTATTTTATACTTATTACCCAACTCAGCAATTTATTGTTGTTAAGATAAGAACAATGACACCAAATGTATTCAGAACAGAAACGTTTAATGATTTAATACAGATCATATCACGATAATGAGAAAAGTGCGGTTTTGTGTTATAAACGGTACAAATCAGGGGCATTTCGCTTCGGTGACACAATTACACCTTGAGAGACAACTTTAAATTTATGAACCTACTAAATTAACAAATCGACTTTGACTGCGTCGCCTGGTTTGCGTGAAAACGGGTTCAATATCTGCGCTGTTTTATGTTTAGGTTTTACGTGTTTAAGGTAGGATAATTTTACCCAATACAATAAGGCTATGAATTGTAGAGCTGCCGAAAGCATCTCATCATACTTTTCATTATAAAAATTTACCAAGTGAAGTCACGATGGTGAGACAAATTTCTTCAAACAAGCACGAATGAGATTCCCTAGAACCCATCTTGTATAGGACCAATACTGTTCCTAAACGTCAAAATGTTTGGGGTTGACATCTTTGGGTGATGAATAAAAGGCGTTTTCTTTCCAAACAAATACTTTATTCCTTGTCCCGACGCGTTTCGACCTTACCTAACAGGTCATCCTCAGGGGAATCTATAATATATAAAAGGCTTGTCAGAAAAACTGAGTTTTCCGGTAGGCTACTTCTGCGAGGGTACAACGCAGGAATATAAGATAAAATGAGGTAACAACAGCTAACCCCAACACTAAGTCAAAAAGGTTAATGGTTAAAATGTCAAGCTACAAAGCTATAAGAATACAAGTATACAGTCACTAAGTACTACATGCAATAAAAAATTAAAAAACAACTACAAGTCAAATTGAAACACAATAAAAAGCTCATTGTCTCTAGATCTTCAAAAATACAATACGTCTAATACTAAAACTCATAAAGCTTAAAAAATTCTTCAAAATTTAAGTTCACGCTGAAGACAACAACAGGAGTGAGAGCAAACAGCACAAACATCAGCAAGCCATGCAGCTGAGAAGAAACTTCCAGAGAACATCAAACTCATAAAGTGAATGGGAATTGAAACAGAAGCGAGTTTTTTACCGTTTTTTGAAACATAAAAACGCCAAAATGGCAAACTTACTTACTTGTCTTGTTAAACAGGACTAAAAACTATACAGTTGAATGCCCAAGGAACATGCTTCATCTGTTGTTATAGGATTGATCTATTTGGTATCAGAAGTGCTAACAACTTGGAAAATAACAACTTTGTTGAAATCAAGAAAGAATTTTTGTTTAAATTTAAAAAGTGAGATTTTTAACGTGCACAACACGTGATGGAGAACACAAGCTGGCAGGACATCTCAGCGCAAGGTCGGTTCTTAAACTGAAAAGGGAAAAATGACAAGTGGCAGTTACGGTACGTCACTTCTGTCAACTGCCACTGCCACAAGCTGGCAGGACATCTCAGCGCAAGGTCGGTTCTTAAACTGAAAAGGGAAAAATGACAAGTGGCAGTTGACAGAAGTGACGTACCGTAACTGCCACTTGTCATTTTTCCCTTTTCAGTTTAAGAACCGACCTTGCGCTGAGATGTCCTGCCAGCTTGTGTTCTCCATCACGTGTTGTGCACGTTAAAAATCTCACTTTTTAAATTTAAACAAAAATTCTTTCTTGATTTCAACAAAGTTGTTATTTTCCAAGTTGTTAGCACTTCTGATACCAAATAGATCAATCCTATAACAACAGATGAAGCATGTTCCTTGGGCATTCAACTGTATAGTTTTTAGTCCTGTTTAACAAGACAAGTAAGTAAGTTTGCCATTTTGGCGTTTTTATGTTTCAAAAAACGGTAAAAAACTCGCTTCTGTTTCAATTCCCATTCACTTTATGAGTTTGATGTTCTCTGAAAGTTTCTTCTCAGCTGCATGGCTTGCTGATGTTTGTGCTGTTTGCTCTCACTCCTGTTGTTGTCTTCAGCGTGAACTTAAATTTTGAAGAATTTTTTAAGCTTTATGAGTTTTAGTATTAGACGTATTGTATTTTTGAAGATCTAGAGACAATGAGCTTTTTATTGTGTTTCAATTTGACTTGTAGTTGTTTTTTAATTTTTTATTGCATGTAGTACTTAGTGACTGTATACTTGTATTCTTATAGCTTTGTAGCTTGACATTTTAACCATTAACCTTTTTGACTTAGTGTTGGGGTTAGCTGTTGTTACCTCATTTTATCTTATATTCCTGCGTTGTACCCTCGCAGAAGTAGCCTACCGGAAAACTCAGTTTTTCTGACAAGCCTTTTATATATTATAGATTCCCCTGAGGATGACCTGTTAGGTAAGGTCGAAACGCGTCGGGACAAGGAATAAAGTATTTGTTTGGAAAGAAAAGGCCTTTTATTCATCACCCAAAGTTGTGTAGGACAAGTTATATATACATATATATATATATATATATATATATATATATATATATATATATATATATATATATATATATATATATATATATATATATATATATATATATATATAGTGTGTTTCACTTTAAGTGGCGAGAACTCATTATTTAATAACAAGTCGGTAATTTAAAAAAATATTTAAATAACGTACTCTAAAAGCTCCACATCCTGGTATGCATTATTTAAGTTTCTATTTTTCCATAGCTTACTACGATAACAAATAAGACCACAAAAATGTCTAAAGCATATTAGTCATTTCTTTACGAAAAAAACAATTATCTCTATTGGTTTAGGCACATCTGTAAGCTACAAATCTCAAGTTTCAATATACCGAGTGTTCATAAATTGAGTGAAAAAAAATGAAAAAATCGACTTTTTCGGAGTGCCTGTGTCTTGTATTACCCCATTTGGACTTTGATCGGACCAGCATCTTAAATTTTGGGAAGACGCCACTTCATTATTTCTGAAAGATAATAAGTAAGAATAGGAGCCTGCGATGAGCACTGATAAGTAAGATGAAAACCATTTTTTATCTTCTGACGACGCTAAATTTGGTAGTGAAACGATAGTCGGGTCTTTAAAAAGATATGTTGTGGTGATTTGAATTCTCCACGTGTACTTATCAGTGATCATCTCAGGTTTCAATCTTCATTTAGTTACTTTCAGAAATAATGGAGTGGTGTCTTCCCAAAATTTAAGATTCTGGTCAGATCAAAGTCCAAATTGGGTAATACATTGCAAAAGGGTAGGCTTCTGTATTTATTATGAACACTCTGTATAAAATATTTGATGTTATTCTGTGAATTGATGCACTATGTGAGTCTTAAATCTATTGGCATTCTAATATACGCAAGACACTAACTAGCGTTTACACGGGGCACTCCAAAAAGGTCGATTATGTCATTTTTGCACTTAAGTTGTGAACACTCGGTATAAGTGACCATATTAAAACATGGGCTTACAGATGTGCTTAAATCTATAGAGATATCTGTTTTTTTCGTAAAAAAAAAGCCTAATATGCTTTAGTCATTTTTGGGGTCTTATTTGTTAGGGTAGTAGGCTATGGAAAAAGCGCATCTCAAAATATTGCATACCAAGATATGAAGGTTTTGAAGTACTTTATTTCAGAATTTTATTTTTTGAAAATCGGCTGATCCGTTATGAAATAATGAATTGTCACCACTTAAAGTAAAACACACATCAAAATTGTGATACCTTACATTGTCAAATTTTTGAATAAGAGTCATTTGAAGGTCATGGAAAACCTAAGCTATATTCAAAACAACAATAAAAAAATAACGAATAAGATAAAATTATTTATTATGTATCCAAAAGTAGGTACTAATCAATAATACAGAAAAATCAGGTGTACGCCATTGTCAAATGAAAGTTATTCTTAATAGCATAAATCTCTTTTGAAAGTTAATTAATTATGGCACGTACCCAGCTATACAAATTTTAATTATTGTTGGATGCGGTGATGGAACCAGAACACAGCAAGAAGTGTGCAATTTGTTTAATGCGAATTTTTTTTAATTATTTTTTTATTTCAACAACACACCACGATGGCTCACAGCCTAAATACTACCATACCGTGGGTGTCGACAAGGAGGAAAGAGGCAACTTGTTAATTCTGGACTTGAAGTTTGGAGGTTCGGAGGAGAGGGAAAAACATGTGCCGGTAAGAAATTCCACAACTTGGAAGTTATCGGGACAAAAGAGCGGGGAGAACAAGATGTTATATATCTGGTGACCTGGACAGTAAAAGGGTGCATTCGCTCTGTTCCTCTGGTAGATCTGTTGGGGCAGCAGGTGGAGGAACTATGAAAGAAAGCTCCTCTAAGCAGAACTCGTGCAGATATCTGTAAAAGGGAGCCTTTGGGTGAGGGTAGGGTCACCGATGAGACGTCTGGCTCTCTTCTGAATGGAGTCCAGGATAGCGAGCGTAGAAGCGACAGCGTCACCACAGATGTGGGAGCAGTATTCGAGGTTTGGCCTTATTTGTGAAGTATAAAAGGTATATAGATTAGCTGGTGAAAGTATTTGCGAGCCCGGAAGAGGAAACCTAATTTCTTAGCAGCCGCTTCTGCAATTGACGTGACATGTTGGTGCCAATTGAGATTTCGATCCACGGAAATGCCAACAAGTAAAAAGGACCCATTACTTTGAACTTGGTTGTTCATTGTGATAAGTCTAGGGCTGGTGTATCTCTTATGAGATAGAAGGGAAACTGAGATTTGGTGGAGTTGAATTGTACAAGATGTCTACTTCCCCAGTCCAATATTTTTTGGAGATGCACAGAGACAGAACCCTCCATGAGTCTGCGATCCTCATCTAATTGGGCTAAAGAGACAGGATTAGAATATTGTATATTTGAGTAACTGTGAATTGGGTTGGATGTACGAGAGAGGAGGTCATTGATGTGGAAAAGAAACAAAGTAGGGGCTAAAGCTGAACCTTGAGGGCTTCCTGCATTAATTGGATACAGTTTAGAGGAATGGCCATCCACGACAACAGAAATGCTCCGGTTGGAGAGGAAATTTGCTGTCCAGGTACAGAGTTTTGGTGGTAGGCTAGGAGTTTATTGAGCAGCGCTGCGAGCCAGACTTGTTTGAATGCTTTGGATATGTCTAGAGCGACAATCTGGGATTCACCGTGTGGTTCCATAGACTTGTTCCAAGAATGGGTGACAAAGGAAAGGAGGTGGGCAGTTGATCTGCGCTGTCGTGGATTAGACTGTGTTTTTTAAGAAATTTTAGTAATTCGACAGGAAAGAAATAGGCGTGTAGTTGCTAGGAAGCGCTTTGGATCCTTTCTTGGGGCTGAGTTGTACTCGAGCAGTTTTCCAGTTACTAGGGAATATGTCTCTTTTGTAAGATGTCTGAAACGGACGAGTTAGGACAGGAGCAAGTTCTGGTGCCCATTTTTTGAGAACAATTGCTGGGATCTTTGAGAGCATCTTTCGTACCTTTTTAGTTTTGAAAATGATATCCGTTATTTTATGCACGACATTGGGGATTGTTGGTGGTTGAACATTTGAAGATGGATTGAGAGTAGAATTGCCGGCGAACAACGAGGCAAAAAGTTCAGGCTTGACCAGGGCGGTAGAAACAATTTCTTCCTCTGAAACAAGGGTTGGTAACGTGCTCTTGCAGAAATTATTTCCAATAGATTTAGCAAGAGTCCAGAATGGTTTGCTGCCGTTGGAGCTTGAGAGGACTTTGTTCTTGATGTGGTTATTAAACGAGTTTTTAGCCTCACAAAGAATGCGACTATAGCGGTTTCTTGCGTCGTTAAATGCTTGATGGTTTATTTTGACTGGGATTGTGTAGAAGCGCTTTGTGAGCTTTGACCTTTTCAAGTCTGGCCTTGTTACAGGATTTAAAGAACCAGGGCTATTGAGTGACTAAACAGGTTTTCTGTGTACGTGGAAAAAATAATTCCATGCCAGCTTGTATAATTTGGTTCACGTTTTGTGAGATATCAGAGGGGTCAGGACGAGAGAAGCAGACAGACGCCCATGGAAATGAGAAGAAGTAATCCCGCATTTCGTCCCGGTTCGCGGAGTTGTAGTGCCAAACAATACGTGGGTGTGATGATTGGGTGACCTCGGGTTGCATTGCACAGGAAGCAGTGACCACGGCGTGGTCAGAGCGACCAAGGGGGGGCGGTGACTGATGTCTTATAGCATTTAGGTTTTGTAATAAGAAAGGGAATTAAACGGTGTGTTGTGATGGGAGGAAAGTAAGGAGGTTGCTGAACCATATTGGCTAAAGAATTGCTGACTGCAGAGGCCTCCGCTGCTCTTCCTTGTGGATCGGTTTTTGAGGATCCTAGCCATTTCTTATTATGGACACTGAAGTCACCACCAAGAATGGTGACCTCGCAGGAAGGATATTAATAAATCAGATGGTCGGTTTTTTCAGAAGGGTAGTCGAGGAGGTGGGCAAAGTTGTTGTCAGAAGGTGACCGGTAAATGCAACAGATGAATTTAGTTGCAGTCGAAAGAGAGAGAAAGAGAGAGAGTTCCAACCCAAGTATGTCTTTTTTTCCAGCTTCTAAATTGGGGAGTCTGGTGCAGGCTAGATTGCTACGGACGTATGCGCACACACCTCCATGCAATCTAAAGGAAGTAAGGAGCTCATACCCTGGGAAACTAAGGTGATTTGTGAAGGTCAGGTTAAAATTTAGGCCACATATATTCGAGAAGGATATGTTAAATCTTGATGCCGGTGCCCCCTGGACATATCTCTCCCGGAGATCCGAATGGAGGGGTATTTTATCCCCGGAATCTTTTGTACAATGAGGAGCCATCATCATTTTTGTTCGGAATGGAAGCCAACTCATACACCAGAACTGGAAATGTTCGTTGGGACTTCACGGGCCCCTTGGTGTAAGAGGTGGTACCTCCTCGGGCGTGAAAAAATCCTTTACTATTACGTAAAGGAAAAGTTCACTACCACCTGCCCCCGATAAGTCGCCTTTTATGACAGGCAGGAGTTACCATGGGCCTATTCTTTTAGTTAGTCCCCGGACCCACAAGGAAATATCCAAGTAGACGTATCAGCGAATCCGCTGTAATAATAATCAAAAAAACTCCTGGACGCAGCAAGTGCGTTATGGTAGTGAATTTTCATAAAAATGTTTTTAATACCAAACATGTTTTTTTTTCAAGAAAGCAGGCATCAATCTATATAGTAGAAACAATGTGCCATGTTTCATTAAAATATTTATTGTTTGAAATTGTACAAAATTTTCCGAAAGTAAATTTAAATTGTTGCCGAAAAAACTGGTTTCCTGGTCAACCTTATAGGTTAATAGCAAATTAAGCTATTCAAATTTGAAGCATTTAATGAAAATTCGCTACGATAACGCACTTGCTGCGTCCCGAATTTCTTTTCTTACAAAGATGTATTATATTTCGATGGAAAATGCAAAAATGCAATAACATAGGGAGTTTTCGATTAAAAAAAAGAAAATTTTAATCACCAACGACTTAGGGGCCACCCTGTAATTGTGGAAATATTTTAAAGATGTAGCTCAAGACACCCTATAATTAATGTATATCATTTTTTTTTTGTAACTTGCATAATAACGGATACATTGAGCTTTAATGATTTTTTACGAAAATTTGACAAAAATGATATAGCACTAAACGATAAACTCTATAGCCAACACTACTGCCAAAGCATCAGAGAAAGGGTCTATTTTAAATGAATTTTATCGGAACATTTTAGGAAAATGAAGGACAATGACGATTGAAACTAAGAGTTCAGGCTTTGTAAAGCATTCTTCTTGAGACATTTTATTTCCATAACTCATATTAATTTCAGGTTCATTGCCTAAATATTACCAATTTTGACATTTTAAATCGCGACTTTGACGTTTTGAGGAAAACTCAAATTTATTTGTCTTTAAATGCCTGTAACTTTTTTCTCATTTAATTTTGGTAGGTAGCTTACCTGTAATTAAGTAAACCGCTGTACCAATTTTGGTTGCCCTTGCTTTGTTAATTCCGGAGATATATATATATATATATATATATATATATATATATATATATATATATATATATATATATATATATATATATATTCGAATGTAAACTCAAAATTTTCTCGGAAAACCTCGTCCGATTTTCCTGACTAACGAACTTATCTAAGCCATTTACACAAGGACGATACATGTCAAATGTTATCAAAATCGGCCTATTATTTTTTGAGTTATCGGTGTGATACATACATACATACATACATACATATATATATATATATATATATATATATATATATATATATATATATATATATATATATGTATAAACATATAAAAATGGAAAATGACCCCGGATATGGGTTCTAGGGTGCTAGTTCGCGCTTATTTGCAAAAAAATTTTCAAAATTCAAAAGTCGGGATCTCCCCATTAGTGAATTTTTTCTACGAAAATTTACTAAAATGCTGGATGTTTCCGAACTCGAAATAATATGGGTGTTACGTCTGTCAATTAGATTTGATTAATGACATTATATATATATATATATATATATATATATATATATATATATATATATATATATATATATATATGTATATATATATATATTACATACAGACTTGGAAACTACTTCTCTGGCTTCACAGTGAAGTAGTCTCCAAGTCTGTATGTAGTATGGACAAGTTTCACCAAGTAAGGGCAACAACAATCTATATATATATATATATATATATATATATATATATATATATATATATATATATATATACAGGGTGTGGCACCTAAGACGACTGAGACCATATGTCCCCTACCATACAAGATTTTGGAAAAATTCTAAGAGAAAGATTGTGAATAATTACTATTGCTATGGTCCTAAAATATTTTCGGTTTCTAGTCGCTTGCTGTATACCAGTGACGTATCAAATTTACTTTCCTAAATATGACTTAAGTTTCCTTCTGGAAATCTTCTGTATAACTTTGATGAAATTTGTAACACAAGTATCTTTTAAAGAGACACTATCTACAGGTATAGCAAAATTAAGTTCTTTACCTTCATATAAATTGAGTTTTGGACATTTTTCTCAAAAAGAGTTAGATGAGATTTTTTTGATAATAGAGAGATATCGATGTTAACACTTTTGAAAGAATTCTTCAAATGTGCGCGTGCTAGGACCTCTAAAATCGATCTTCAAAGTCTGTGTAAATTTAAAGTATTAAGTTTCATAATATTTCGTATAATAATAGTGTACAATTCTTAGGAAAATTCGCTACTATAATGCACTTGCTACGTCCCGAAATTTTATTGAATTCATTAAACTTCTCATGATTGCAGGCAATCACAAAAAAGAATTTAATTTTAAAACGATTCACTTTTAATAAACCTATCTTCTTTAAAACGGTTCCTTCAATTTAGTGTTAAGAAATGTTTACTTAATACAGAAATTGGTGGTTGCAATCGAAATTAATGACAAGACGACAAAACAAAATGACAGAAATACAATTACAACATTTGTTGACACAATTCTTCAAGTGCTAGATGTTCTGCATCTGTGATCTCCAGGGTTACTGAAGAACAGAAAAAATTATTATATATAAAAGAAACTATTTTGCATTATTTCGTAAGGTATAGATGACTCAGTACGTGTGTGCGCGTGTCTGTGCCCGAAACTTATTATGTATTTGTTTCCTAGAATTGTGATGACTATCTTTCTTATAATTTTTATCGCAGCCTACATTTGGATGACATACTTTCATGTAAGAAATATTTACCTTAAAACTTTTTCGTTATCTATATGTTTTGCTTTAATCGGCATTGCTCATGATTTCACTTAGTATTATTCATTTATGTTCTACAATCCTAAAAGAACACAAGTACACCATTTTTTTTTGCTGCTTGTCACCAAAAATAAAATCATTTGTATTCTATCCCGCGTTTTGCTTTCCAAAATTGTCAGAGATAACTATGCAGTTACCTATGTCCCTACAGGAAAAATATATGTCACAGTCCAATTATCAAAAACTACTGCTACTACTACTACTACTAATACCACTGAAAAAAGAAATAATTTATTAGTTAAAAAAAAGAAAGAAAAAATTCATATAAGTATGGAAAAAAGAAGTAAAATATATTATTATAAAAAAATGTAAAAATAATAATTTCTGGACGCCGTAAGTGCGTTAACGTAGTGAATTTTCATAAGGATTGTACACTGTTAGTACGGCATATTATTAAAAGTAATAGTTTAAATTTAAACAGACCTGAATTTTAATACAGGCTCATTTGAAGAATTTTTTCTAAAGCGTTACCATCGATATCTCTTTATTGTCATATATTTTAATCTTGTGTTTTAGCTCCTTTTGAGACAAATGCCCAAAACTCAATTTTCTATGGAGCTAGAAAATTAAAATATGGTACATCTAGGTAGTGTAGGTCTCTTTAAAAAAACCTATGTAACTAATTTCATTTAAGTTGCAAAATCTTTCTAAAAAAAAAAAAAACTGAATTCATATTTAGAAAAGAAAATTGTCTACCCAATTATAAACGTAGCAGGTGCTTTTCTTATTAATCGCCTCGATGATTTCGTATGAGTCAACCTAATCGAACTGGCCATTCCAGCAACAACAAAAGGTTTTTTAAAAACAAATTCTCTTATTTTTAGTGAATTTTCTTTAAAAAATTCACTAATGAGGAGATCCCGACTTTTAATTATGCAAAAATTTCTTCGAGTGGCCGCGAACTAGGCCCCCTAGAACCCATATCCAGGGTCAGTTTCAATTTTTATATGTTTCACACCGATAACTCAAAAAACGGTGGTCCGATGTTGATCAAATTTGGCACATATCTTCCTTATAAGTACACCTGGAGAAACCCAAATCACCACAACACTGATTTCAGAGACCTTACGATCGTTTCGTTGACAATATCAACATCTTCAGAGGAAGAAAAATTCTAAACTAAACAACTAGCTACCGTGTATTTATATCGCGTCAAGGTAAACCAACTAGTCCGAAGTAAAATTGTCGTCCAAGAACGATCGTTTGTTTATTGTGTAGTGAAACTACGAGGTCGAAGACCTGCTTTAATCTTCTGGTTGACAAATTTATGAGCCCTTATCTAATATACGGATAATAGGTTTAAAGGAACCGAGTTATTTAAGGAATCTACACGTTCCTTTCGATCTAGAAATTTACTATGTGGATATTGGATTAGGCCGACAAACACCTGGCGAGATAAACAACATCAACTCCGCTAATCTTTTTTAAATAGGAAACTAAAACCAGGTGTTTGGCTCACCATGTTAACTCTAACAAAGGATAAATAATTCAACTAAAATACTACATAAAAACTATATTTATATTGATTTTAATTCTTCGTGACAGTATCTATATTGACTTCATAGATACAAACAAAACAAACGGGTCTTTAAGTCGAGACAAACGTGGAGATTAGTATATGTATAAACCGGCCGAGTTATTGACATTAATTTATTATTCTAACAGACAAATTAGGAGTGTTTAAGTGGTCAACTGCAAAGTGAACATAAAGGGCTTGGCATTAAAGGTGCCACACGATTCAATGAAGTTTTGTTTTTAATAGACCTTAATATAAAAATACTTTCTAATGAATCCCATATATGTTGTGCCACACATGATTTTTCCACCGTACCATATCGTAACTGTGCGAGATGTTCACGAAACCTGGTGGCTGTTTCTCCTAGTTTGACCCACGTATTCAAGATCGCAATCTTTGCAACTAATCTCATAAATACCGGACATTTCAGTGACTTTGTTATGAAGTCAATATAAATACTGTCACGAAGAATTAGAACCAAACACCCGGTATTAGTTTCCCATTTAAAAAATATGAGCGGAGTTGATGTTGTTTATCTCGCCAGATGTTTGTCGGCTTGATCCAATATCCACATAGTAAATTTCTAGATCGAAAGGGAACGTGCAGATTCCTTAGATAACTCGGTTCTTTTAAACCTATTATCTGTATATTAGATAAGGGCTCATAAATTTGTCGACCAGAAGATTAAAGCAGGTCTTCGACCTTGTAGTTTCACTACACAATAAACAAACGATCGTTCTTGGACGACAATTTTACTTCGGACTAGTTCGTTTACCTTGACGCGATATAAATACACGGTAGCTAGTTGTTTAGTTTAGAATTTTTTTTCCTCTGAAGACGTTGACATTGTCAACGAAACGATCGTAAGGTCTCTGAAATAAGTGTTGTGGTGATTTGGGTTTCTCCAAGTATATTTATTAGTGCTCATCACAGGTTTCAGTTTTCACATAGTGACATATCTTCCTGTTGCAAGTGGCTTGGATAAGTTCGTAAGTCAGAAAAACGGTCCAGGTTTTCCCGGAAAATTTTGTGCTTTCTTTCGAAAAAATTTATATCTCCAGAAGTAACAAAGTAAGGACAAGCAAATTTGTTACGCTGGTTTCCGTCAAAAGATCTCTATCTTAAAAGACAAAAAAGTTAGAGGTAATTTTTTAATTAACTAAATCTGTTTCAAGAAAGTTAAAACGTCAAAATTGATTGAGTATGAATGTGAGTGAAAAATACCACAAGAAACCACTAACAAGCTGCTTTATATGTGTCTAGGTCGTTATTTTTCTTGATTTAGTTCAAATAGGAACAAAAAGTCCATTGTAAATCAAAATGGTTTTGTGTAAATTGTAAAACGTTGAACAATTAGCATGTATTATAGGATATACCTGCTAGAGCACACATGTCGAGTGTATCTCAGTGAGCTAACTCCCTGTACATCGTATAATCGACTCCTACATGACGAGTTCTAATCCTGGTTAGTGACTTTACTTTTCATCAATTTTTTTAAAGTTTTATTTCACTTTACTGTTATGTAATCAGATTGTTGTTATAAAGAGGAGATGAAAGTTTTAAGTGTTAATTCAACCTGAATAGCATATATGGTTGTTTGTTCTTGCCCTAACTTAGTGAAACCGTTCCATATTTAATACAGTCGTAGACTTTTCCCGTGGCTTTACAAGTGCTTGTTTTAGTGAATTTTCTTTAAAAAAAATCACTAACGAGGAGATTACGACTTTTGAATTCAGAAAAAAATTCTTCAAATGAACGCGAACTAGGCCCCTCAGAACCCATATCCAGGGTCAGGTTCAATTACGTATATATATACATATATATATATATATATATATATATGTAAGTATTCGCTCCCTTTTGAGGACGTATAAATTTGTACCATATAAATTTATACCGTATAAATTTATACTAATGAAAATCGTATAATAGGCTTTTTGAAGTCTTCAAAATAAATTCATAGAGATACAAAGTTTTTTATTATTAAGGTGCTCATTAATAACAAGTATAATAAGCATAACCTTTAAATGAGGTTAAAATGAGATGTGACGTTTACAAAACAATTAGGTAGAAATACGTAAATTTATTGCAACAGCTTTTTGTAAAGAAAAATCATATAAAGTAAAAATAAATGTTCAAAAACTGTAATAAGAACATAAGTACTTAGACACACTCTTGGAGAAGTCACTGGATTGTCTAAAATAAACAGTTTTTATAAAATTAAGCTTATCTCCTAGAACAATTTTAAAGCATTCAAATGTCATGAAACTCATTACAATATATTTTATCTGATCAAAGGTTAATATAACAAATTTTATTAATTACACACACGTGTTAGCATGTAGCCACAATTTAAAAGGGTATAACGTTTAATCTCTGGATGATCTAAAATAAAAAGTTTTTATAAACTTAAACTTGTCTCGTATAAGCAGAAATAATTATAAATTAATTGAAACATAACCTTGAACTGCATGGGAACCCGAATGAATGGCAGTTGAGGCAAATCTTCAAGAGAAAAAGATGGGGCATAAAAGGGATTGCTGTCTCTTTCTTACTCATTAACCTTATGGCAATATTTAATTGTACTCATTACAAATGTGCCTAATCTCTATGTGTGTGCGACCGTGATAATCATCCCTATTTTTGTCGATCTTACTGATGCTAAATGTGGTTCAGAATTAAGACAATCGGTATTGAAAGCACAACCGAGTCCCTTTCAGTTCAATGTTACATTTCAATTCATCAATTGTTGTTGCCCTTCATTTATTTTTTAAATCCATACATTCTGGCTTGCTTTAAAAAAAGGCAAGAGAACGTCGAGTGAACATACTCCAAATCTCTGAACGTTCTTGCCTTTTGCTCCCGACCAATCCTACCAATTTTTGTCACCAACTTTTGTTAAGTGTCACCCCAAGACTTATGTAGCTCTCGCAAAGAAGCTAGTAAAAAAACAATTGATTATTCAGATAACTACAGCAATGTGATATTAAATACCTGTGGTGAGCGCTAATAAGTAGGTACAGTGATAAAACGCAATCTACAACGTCCGAGTAAAAATACTGACGATTGTTTCGCTAATAAAGTTGGTTTTATCAAATGATGGAATAAACTAGAGAAATGTAACAATTCTTTACAGATACCTGTCAACATTTGGCTGCAAGAACAGAGAATAAACGTATTTATATTTATTACAATTTCTTAGAGGTGTGTTGCCTTCTAAGAACTATATTAATGAACTAACATAAAAGATGATTGCGACAAAGAACAACACTCAGTAAATCAATTAGAAGATATTTTTGGGTTTTATGTTAGTTAAAATACATTTTAAAACAACCAGATGTATTAAAAAGCTTAATGCTTGGCGGGTATTTTAGTTGGTAATGTTCTCTAGATATATATATAACCTGGTAGGAGTTTCCTTTAAATCTAGTATAATTTATATTTTAATAAAAAGCTAAGCTAGTTGGAGAAACAATCATAGGGTTAAAAAATATGGCAAAATGGGTTGTCCAATGGCACTTAACCATTATTGTGGGCTATACGGTTTAATATTAATTGTCGAATAAATTATTTAAGACAGACAATATTTTATAGATTCTTTGCAAATTGGCACATGCCGGTTTTATCTTAACTTATTAGCAATAAGGCTGTGGCAGTTTTATATATGTTTATTTAATTTCCATAACCATTTTTTGGAACAGGATACTTTACTTAACTTTTTATGGAGTAGTTAAAATTAAATTTGCCATTTATGTTCTTTTGATCTTCTGTGCAGCGTTACTATAACCAAATCAAGGCCCATTTTACCCGACATTTATATTGTGATTGTGTTCTAATGTATAGTTTTGATAAATGAATGCCATTTTGAAATGAACGAGTTGTAGTGGTTGCAAGAATGTGTGCGTTATGTATTGAAACTAAATAAAATCGTCACCCAATTGTAAGAAGGTGTGCCTTTTTTTATCAATAAAAAATGATTATAAAGGTGTGCCTCTGAACCGAGGGGTATTGGGTTCGAATCCCCAAATTTAGTGTATACTGTAAATTTAAGATCAACCGACGTTGTGGCATTGTATTTGAGCAAGTTGAAGGTCTGCACGTCCCGCCGTTCGGAGGGGGTTGATCCCATGTCCATGCACGATATAGATCCCTATCCTTCTTACGGAAAGGCAGGGACTCGGCAAAATTTGCAGGATAGTGAGGTACACTGCTCACTGGCGTCGGTGATTGGTCATAGTCGCGTAAATAGGCCAAAGTTTAAAAAAATCGTTTAAATAAAATCAGTGCGTGAAGTGAAATGCTGATGCGATTGCGTCGTATTATGCTGTGGTTAGAGTTAGAGCAGCGAACAGACTAGTGGTGTGCTCCCCCCAACCCCTCTCTCTCTCTCTCTCTGCTACGTAATCAGGGTTTCTGTTTTTCAATAGTCTGCCAAGCTAGATATATTATTGTAAATTGAATTCTAATTGTAAATACCTTGTGATTAAGTGCACTAATACGTTGTTTTGGCTAAGTTAATTTATTTTTATTAAATCTTCAACGTCACCACGACAGAGTTAAGAAAACATTACAAGAAAGATTATAGTTTAATGTTTTTTAGAGTAATAGCTATTCTATATGCCGTGTGAATAAACCAATAAAGGCTAACTTAACACTGCTAAAACTTATTTCCCACGCCCTTTTAACTCGAAATTTGGCCAATAACTCTACGAGAAACCGTTTTATAAAAAAAAGCCGCCATTAAAATGAGTAAATTTAACGGAAAATTCCAAAAATTTTATATTGCTTGAGTTTAGCGAAGAAATGAATCAAGATCATAAATCTGAAACATTTAAGTATACTTAAATGTAATTGCTTCCACATCGTCACAGCGTGTGGAAGTATCGCATCGGCGACAAAAATGTCAAACAACTTTTTTCGTTTAAACGCCGTAAAAGGGTCATAACATATAAAAAACATCATTTGGGAACGATTTTTTTTTGTCTGTCGGTTTGTGTGTCTGTCTGTTTGTAGCCAAGATAACATTAGAACGAATTGAGATATCGTCTTGCAATTTGGTATAGACTTAGCCCTCGACAAACTAACGGTTCGGATTGTTTTGGGTACATTCGCATTAGAGGGTAGGGGATGAATTGGGGGTGATTTGGTGAAAATTGAATTTTTTTCGTCAATACTCGAATAATATAACGTTTTAGGGTTTATTTATTAGAAAACTTTTAATTTAATCACACATCTGGTATTCTGTGCTGAAATTAAATAAGGGGTTGAATGTGTGGGAGTGGAATATTGTTCACAAAAATTTAGAATTCTTTGCTAAAACGGCGTAAAAAGTTTCAAAACACAGAAAAGACGGTTCGGATTGTTTTTGGGTAAAATCGCTTTAGGGGGTAGGGGATGAATTGGGGGCGATTTGGTGAAAATTGAAATTTTGTCGTCAAAACTCGAGTAATATAACGTTTTAGGGTTTAGTTATTAAAAAACTTTTAATTTCATCAAAAATCTGGCATTCTGTGCCAAAATTATATTAGGGGTTGAATGTGTCGGGGGTAGAATATTGTTGAAAAGAATTTCGAAATTTTGTTTTGTTAAAACGGCGTAAACGTCTCAAAACACATAGAAAACTTGATTCTGGAACGAAATTTTTTTGTCTGTCGGTCGGTCGGTATGTACCACGGTCTGTTAATAGGTGCAATAATTTTCGAACGAATTCAGATATCATCTTAAAATGTGTTATACAGTTAGCATCCGACAAGGGAACGCTTCGATATTTTTTTCGGTAAGATTGCTTCAGGGGGTCGAGATAAATAAGGAGTGATTTGGTGATAATTGATATTTTTTCAATAAAACTCGAGTGATATAAGGTTTCGAAAGTTTATGGGTACGGAATACAAATATTTTCTTTTCTGGCCCCAAATTCATTCCATGAGAATGTTTTTCTGATGAAAATAAATTATCGCAGCTATGTGGAAGTTATGATTCTATTTGCAACACGATTTTACTTCCACACCGTCACAACGTGTGGAAGTATCGCACCGGCGACAAAAATTTCACAATTTTTTTTGCTCAAACGTAAAAAGTATCCAAACATACATAAAACATGATTTGGGACCGAATTTTGTTTTTGTATGTCGGTCTGTATGTCTGTCTGTAGCCACGATAACTTTAGAACGAATTGAGATATCGTCTTCAAATTAAGTATACAGTTATCACTCGACAAACCAACAGTTCGGATTGTTTTTGGGTAAAATCGCTTTAGTGGCTAGGGGATGAATGGGGATGATTTGGTGAAAACTGGTATTTTTTCGTTAAAACTCGAGTAATATAACGTTTTAGGGTTTATTTATTAGAATTTATTTATTATAATTTTAATCTCATCAAACATCTGGTATTATGTGCTGAAATTGAATGTGTTTGTTGAATGTGTAGGGGTGGAATATTGTTGAAAAAATTTCGATTTTTTTTTTGCTAAACCGCGTAAAAAGTTTCAAAACACTTGATTCTGGAAGGAACATTTTTGTGTCTGTCGGTCTGTCGGTATGTACGTCTGTCTGTTGATAAGCGTAATAGCTTTCGAACGAATTGAGATATCATCTTCAAATTTGGTATTCAGTTAGAACCCGACAAAGGAACGCTTCGAATTGTTTTTGGGTAAGACCTTTTCAGGGGGTAGGGGACAAGTAAGGGGCAGTTGGGTAAAAATTAACAATTTTTTCAATAAGACTCGAGTAATATAACGTTTCAAAAGTTTATGGGTACATAAATACGAATATTTTCTTTGTGGTTAAGTCATGGACCCTAAATTCATTCCATGAGAATAAATTATCACAGATATGTGGAATTTATGATTGAATTTGCAGCACTATTTATCTTCAGATTTAGAGCCTCGGTGGTTTAGTGGTAAGGACGTGTACCTCTGAACCAAGGGGTACCGGGTTCGGTTCCCAGGGTTACCATTTCACTTTTGCAGTACGTACTGTACAATTAACATTAATCGAGGTTGTGGCATTGTATTTGAGTAAGTTGAACGTCTTCACCTTCCGCCCTTCGGAGGGGGCGTAAATAGCTGTGGATCCAGTGTCCATGCGATGTTGGGCACGTTAAAGATCCCTACCCTCCTTACAGAAAAGCAGGGATTCAACAATATTTCCGGGATAGTGAGGTGAAAATGCTCCCTGGTGCCAGTGATTGGCCATAATTGCGGAAATAGACCGACGCTGAAAGAAAAAAAAAAAAGAAAACTGACTTCATTAAGGATAACTCAAAAACTACTGCTCAGATCTTGATCAAATTTATGCTGAACTACATGAGAAGCACGACTTTTCAAATAAAAGAAGAATCATCAAAATTGGTTCACCTAGAAAAAAGTTCTGAGGTAACACACATAAAAAAATACAGTCGATTTGAGAACCTCCTCCTTTTTTTTAAGTCGGTTAGAAAGGATATCTTGAGATTTGATCGAATAATAACGGCAGAATTTCTCTTTAATTAAAAGCAGCCACCACGTAGAAATGATGGAGTGTGCTAAGACAAAAATCACAAGAGATGATATAGTTCAAGACATTGAAATCACACCCATACTAAGCGATACCTTGAAGCACAATCCAATCATCTTCTGAGCCTAGCGTGTATAAACTTTTACAGTATAAATTTATACGGTATAAATTTATACCGCAAGAAATTATAATAATAAAATAGTCTTTCATAGAGATACAAAGTTTCTCTATTATTATTATTAATAGACGGCTAATTATAACAAGCATAAGCGTTTGAAAGAAGTTTCAGTAAAATATATTTTTACAAAAAAGATAATCGGCAAATGACAATTTATTGCAACAGTTTTTTGTGTGAAAAGAAGTCATATAAAGTGAAAATAATAAATGGGAATTGGATTCAACGTTGCCGAATTGTGCTTATCTACTTGAGTTTCTAAGCAATATTACTAATTTACTAAAATCAAGTTCCATTTCTTTTTTTTTTCTTGTGAGTGTGTTCATTTATCTATTTTTTAATAAATGGGCGTCACATTAAAAATCGTACGTTAAGCTAACTTTCACAGAACAGGTTAGAGTTGAGTTGTTTTTTTTTGACCAAAACCTATCCTTTATTGCGCTTACGCCTTAATAACGAAGATCTTTTTCCAAAAGTTTTAAAAATGTATTGAACCAAAAAGATCTTTGAGTAATTTAATGTAATTGGTTTTTTTGCCAATACATATCTCGAAACATAAGGATATAATCGTATGTGCCAAAAAGGAAGTTGTTGTATCAGGTCCTTTGAAAGGTATGATGTTTATAAAATCAGTATATAGTTACGCTGGCCACCATTTTATAATACTTGACTGGAGTAAAGAATGATTGAAGGCTAAGCATTTGATACTTTGAAGTAGATTTCTAAAATCTTTTTATCTTGAGAATTGGTCAATCAACAATTAGGTATGAGGAAAGACGTTTCTAAAACCAAAGGCCAACATTTTGATATTTTTTAAAACTAATTTGGTTTAGTGAAAAAGGAATACATCAAAACTTTGACATTTCTGAAGCCAACCAAGTGCTTTTCATCTTTAGATTTGATTAGAATATCGAGGGTAAGACATTTATGTATAAAAAGTGGACGCCAGTTTGAAACGAGTAGCTTTGTCAAAAATTACGAGAAGTAAAATAAAACAAACAAAAATCTTGCACCCTACGTGGCTGGGTTTCTAATATCTTTTATCTTACGTTTGCAAAAATTGTATACAACAAAAACGCAGTTATTAGCTCAAAGCTCTCAAAAGCTATTGTGTTTACAATATCGTTCCACGCACACGCACGCGCAAAAATTAATTCGAAGGTAGGTATATTGCCATAAACAATAAACAGTGGGCGAGTTCACCAGACGCCAGTAGCTGCATTGTTATGTCATTTGTCAACATTTTTTTGACAGAACAATGAGTACACTTGGATAACCCGAATCACCATAACACATATTTTTAAAGACCTGACGATCGTTTCCCTTACAAAGATAGCGTCATCAGAGGATGAAAAATTCTAACTACTTACTACTAAACATCACCTTTTATACAGAGTTTTTGGTAAAGAACGACACCGTGAGCGAGATTAAATCGCAGACAAATTTTCTGTGTATTCTGCTTTAATTGCCGGACGAGGTCTTTGAACCTCCTTTGTCACTCTACCTGACAGATATTTTTATCATCAAAGATGGAGCGCAAACAGAGGACCGCAAACCAGTGGCGGGGCTCGATTTAAGGAAATTTTGTTTTTTATTGCCCTAGAAATATAATTACTTTCGAACGCATCTAGCTTCGCTGTCTATCTTTTAGCACTTAACATAAGTTTCAGATTTTCTTTATCAATGGGGTGGTTACTGTCCCAAATATGTTGTGCCACGCATGACTTGTCTACACTACCGTATCTGAGCTGTGCCAGATATTCACGAAATCTAGTCTCAATGTGTCTCCTAGTCTGCCCAACGTATTTAATATTACAATATTTACAACCTATCTCATAGATACTCGACATTTTAGTGGATTTATCTTTATCTTTCGTATTACATAACAAATTTCTTAAATTATTTTTTCTCGAAAAAGTCAGTTGCAAATCGACTTTCTTAAAAATGCTCTCGAGACGCCTTGTGATACGCGGTCCAAAAGGTAAGCAAACAATTTTTTCTCTATTTTATGTTTCCTAAATGTTGTGCATTCCGCAAACATTTTCTTTGTACTGTATCTATTAATTAATTTTTCCGCTAAGCAATCCGAATGTCCGTTATATTTAGCCAGGTTTTTGATGTACTCTAATTCTATACTATATCTACTTTTACTTAAGGGAACATTTATCATCTATCATCTATATATTTACATCGAATGATATCAAAACCTCGCCTTTCACCAATTTAACATCTTTAATTTTAGTAATGAATTCGAGTCAATTTGACACTCAATAACTTTTTTGGTTAACAGGTAAGCTTTTAAACTCATTTGACAGCCACTACGCTATACACAACATATTTGGGATAATAACCACCACATTGATAAAGAAAATCTGAAACCTATCGAAAAATGTCAGACAACCAGCGAAGCTAGATGCGTAGGAAAGTACTTATATTTCTAGGACAATAAAAAACAAAAGTTCCTTAAATAGAGCCCTGCCACTGGTTTGCAGTCCTCTGTGTGCGCTCTGTCTTTGATGCAGATAAACATTTAGAAACCTGTCAGGTGCAGTGGTAAAGGAGGTTCAAAGACCTCGTCTGGCATTAAAAGCACCATACACAGAAACTTTGTTAGTGAAACGATCGTCAGGTCAAAAATATGTGTTGTGGTGATTTGGGTTCTCCAAGTGTATATACCAGTGTTTATCCTAGGTTCCAATCTTCACTTAGACAACAATGAGGCTGCTGGCGAAAACGCCCATTGCTGAAAATGGATTGCTTCTAGATGTTACCGAACGGTCAAGGTTATGCCTCTAAATGACCTTCGAATTACGGTGTTTTTTTAAACCGTACTTTAAACTAGTAGAGATGTTTTCTAGTTTTTTTAATCAAAGGAAAGCAATAAATTTACTAAAAATAAACACACACATAAATATCCGATTTTTACAATCAAAACTTGATTTTTGTGCAATTTTTTTTCTATAGAGCATAAAAACAAATTCTACTTGTGGAACTGGGAAGCTATCAAATCTAGTTTTAAACTTGCCGATCCTGAACTGAGTGGGATTGGCGAATATCTTTGGTTAGCCAATACAGAATGGACGAGTTTTATTAAGATTCACTAATTATATAAAACATATAGTGCTAGAATAATTGTTTATATGTAGGTACTTAGTCATTGCTTTAACATATTTCACCAAATTAGCTGTATCGATACCACAGGGGTGTTAAATGCGTTGATGAAGGCTGGCTTACATATATTTGTTTTATTTAGCGAAACCTCTATGATGTGACAACAAAATTATTTAATATAAGTATATACGTAGAGATCTCTACTCTGGCTCCACAGCCCACGCAATTTTTCTAAAGTATGCTTGTTAGTAACTTTTTTATTTTCTCAGCAACCGGTTTCGCCAGTACGGAATCTTCAGGTTCGAGAAAATTAAAGTCAGTTATATTCGACCGTGAAAACTGTCAACAGTTTTAATTTATATTATTGTGTATTTTCAAGACCTAAAATAAAGTTATTAGAAAACCATACAACCAGATCCGAATAGTGCTAGATGCTTTTTTGTTTTTTCGAATTAAAAACAAATCGCTCTGTTATTAGTTACCATATTTCTTTTTGTGAATCAAATTACTTGTGTTATTATTTATTTATAATTTAAAGATAAAAAATATTTTCAAGTTGACATGGAAAACCTTATTTTTATAGTCTCTATTCGTTTTTCGCTAAACTCTAGCTGGTCAAAATGAAAGCCTGCAACGTATTCGTAAGTAGAACGATTTTGTAAAAATGATGAACTTCAAAAAGCCTGTTTAGTGCTAATATAACTATTAAATCTTGGCATATACCCATAATCCATATTGTATAGGTATTGGTAAAATGTAGTTAATCGTCCAAAAAGCCTTAAAGCTTAAGAACTTTAATCTTGGCATATGCAATCCTTGTCGGTAGTACATAATCATAAAAAATGTAGTCGTTACAAACCCAATTGGATTGGTTTACATGGAGATGTTTTTGTTTTATTTTTTTTAACAAAATGGTCTTTGTTATTACTTTTAAAAATGAATGTGTTTTGCAATCAATTTAAAAGCAGTATAATATATACTTTAAAACTTCGCTTGATTTTTTGCCAAATAAACATATTTCAACATGGCAGCCATTTTTCGCACAAAAAAATTTTTTTACACTGCTATTATTTGGTCGAATCTGAAGACGAAAACTACTTTTAAGTAGACTTGAAAAATGTCAAATTTGTGATATATTAATTTTCTTGCTAAACTTTGTGTGTGTGTGTGTTTTGTTTCTTTAACGTCGGCCTATTTCCGCGACTATGGCCAATCAGCGACGCCAGGAAACAGTTTCACCTCACTATCCTGGAAATTTTGCCGAACCTCTGCATTTCTGCAAGGAGGGTAGGGATCTTTAACGTGCCCAACATCGCATGGACACGGGACCGACGGCTTTACGCCCCCCTCCGAAGGGCGGAACGTGCAGACATTCAACTTGCTCAAATGCAAGGCCAGAACCTCGGTTAATGTTAATGTTACAGTTGTACTGAAAAAGTAAAAGGAGAACCCTGGAATCAAACCCAGTACCCTTCGGTTCGGAGGCACACGTTCTTACCCCTGAACCACCGAGGCTCTATGCTAAACTTTAAAATTTTTAAATGGCGGCCAATGTGTGTCTACCTAGAAGAGTTATGTGTAAACATGATGATTACTTCAGAAAGCCATGAGTTAATAACTTTTATCTTTGCATACCTATACAACTCTTGTAAGCGTAAAATGTACTTGTATAAAAATAAGCAGCAGGATCGAGAAACTCTGAGATGTTTTTTTTTACTTTTTACTTTTAATTTATGAATATGGGTATATTAACAAAACAAATTGCATTGGATGTTTTGTTATAAACTAAATAACGCAAATATAACTTATCTGATTTTTTGGTAGATCTATTTATTTCCAAATGGCGGCAATTTTTTTCAAATAGATTATTTTTAATGTTTTATTAATTGACTTAATCTTGAGTTAAAAAGTATTTGACAATAGGTTTCAAAATAAGTGTCAGATTTGTGGTCTTTATATAGTTCATTTTTCTGTATAGCGCTTTCGTATGCATGATAATTTTTCAAATGCGAGATTAGTTTATTTTCCATGCCCTCAAATCTGGTGTAAAACAATTTTTTTAAATTCAAGATACTTAAAGAAGCTTTTTTTCATATTTGTCCTCTTCAAAAAAATTGAAAAAAAAAAGATCTACCTTTCTTATTTGTTCATTTTAACACCATATGGAATACCTATTACGCTTATCCTAAAAAACCAAAATATGGTTGTCAATCTTTATACTTTACAGTTGTTTTAGTTTAAATGGACGGCCATTTAAAAAAATATTTGTTAGAGCATAATCGTCTCACATCAGTTCAAAGAGGTAAATCAGATAACATTCGGCAAGGTCGATGTAACCCCCAATTATTAATGTTGAACCTGAAACGAATTTTTTTATTAGCGACAGTCTGTTATACTCGTCGTTCCAGGAAGATCGGCATACAGTAAACCTGTCCTATAATAATAGGTATACACTTTTTATATAAACCACGTGTGAAACTTTGATGTGTTACCTGTTTTACCGTCATATGATTATTGATTTTTATTCTGCCTTTCTCTAATTGGAAGATGGAACTCATATTTATATTCTGTTATATTTTCCTATTTATCAGTTTGATTTAAATGATTAAATCTTGAACTAAACTATTCCCGTTAGCACTGGGTAACGCTAGTTCATAGTAGGTATTGCTTCCCTCTAGCGAATTTTCATTGAGAAAATTATCTTATAGAGGTATCGATAATAAAACTTTCCAATCTATAACTTCTGATGCAACTTTTTACGTGTCTTTCTTTTGTTAATAGCTTTAAATAGTTCATTAGCCACCCCAGTCGTATCAGTTTTTTCAGAAAAAAAATTGCCTTCGAAAAATGTTTGTAAATTCGAAAAAACAAGAGGTTGCATGCCCGGAACGCAAACTCTGATTGGAGGTTTTATTTATCAACATGTACCTAGCAATTATAGTAGATTTTTTAGTACAGATAAAGTTTCAAGTCATTTTTCCATTTGATAAAACAATAATTGTACAGTCAATGTGACGTAACAATGAAGCAGATGAAGTGTATATCGCAAAATAAAAGATATGTTAAAATCTATTTCCTTGTCCCACGCTTATTTGCCACCAAAGAGCATAATCTGAGTTTATATAAAATTTATTCTTTTTCTTGAACGATGCTGTGTCTGTGTCCAGATTCGAATATGTATTATGTATTAAACATATTTTGATGGCAACTCACGATTTGAAAAATACATGAGAATTATTTAAAGTGAGTACCTACCGACATTCCTGGACATATATTATAATTTGGGAAATGTCAAAGTGATTGTTTTAACAACAATAAATAATAATTTGATTGATGTTAAAAATTCGTAGTCTATAAGTTTATTTGCCTAAAGATTGCAAAAAATAGTGCTGTAAATTGAATCGTAACTTCCACATAGCTGTGATGATATACTCTCCTCAGAAAAACATTCTCATGAAATTAATTTAGGGTCCATGACTTCACCACAAAGAAAATATTCATATTCCTGTACCCATAAACTTCTGAAACGTTATATAACTCGAGTTTTAACGAAGAAATTGCCAATTTTCACCAAATCATCCCTCATTTATCCCCTGCCCCCTAAAGCGATCTTACCCTAAATCAATTCGAAGCGTTCTTTTGTCGGGTGCTAACTGGATATCAAATTTGGAGATTATATCTCAATTCGTTCGAAAGTTATTGCGCCTACTAACAGACAGACGTACAGGCCCACAGACCGACCGACCGACCGACAGAACCACAGACAAAGAAATTGTGCAAACTCAAGTTTTCTATATGTTTTGAGATTTTATACGCCGATTTAGTAAAAAAAATCCAGATTCCTGTCACCGATATTCCACCTCTAAACAGAATACTAGATGTTTGATGAAACTGAAAGTTTTCTAATAAACAAACCCCAAACTGTTATTACTCGAGTTTTAACGAAAAAATGTCAATTTTCACCAAATCACCCCCATTCATCCCCTATCGCCTAGAGCGATTTTACCCCAAAACAATCCGAACCATTTGTTTGTCAGGTGCTAACTGTATACAAAATTTAAAGACGACACATCAAACAGACAGATATACAGACCGACAGACAAAAAAATTCGTTCCCATATCGTGTTTTCTATATGTTTTGAGAAATTTTACAATGTTTAAGCAAAAAAAATTGAAATTTTTGTCGCCGATATCATACTTCCACACATATTGACGATGTGGAAGTAATAATGGTTCAATTCAGGTGACACTTCAAAGTGGTGTGTGTTTGTCAGAAAATAAAGGCAATGTTTGCGATTGAAAATAGAATGGATAAACAGTAATTCAGTAATTTCAAATATCGAAATTCAAATTGTCAATGTCATCGTGGAAATGTTGGTATCTATATAGCTTGATCTAAGCTGTCAAGTAGCGTCCTTGCCAAGTTTAAAATCTATTTCTCAAATGGTGCGCTCTAAAATGAAAACTTTAAACTAGCGGGGACAGTTACTACAATTTTGCTTCTAGAATGGGACGCTTACATGAAATTATTATAACTACAATCAGTATAACCATCTAACAAATCTTGGCAGCAGAAAAATTCTGACAGCAGGTTAAAATAGTGCTGCAAATTGAATCATAACTCCCACACAGCTGTGATAATCTACTCTCTTCAAAAAGACATTCTCACGAAATTAATTTTGGGTCCATGATTTGACCACGAAGAAAATATTTGTATCCCTGTACTCATAAACTTCTCAAACGTTATATTACTCGAGTGTTAACAAAAAAATGTTCATTTTCAGCAAATCACCCCTTATTTATACCCCCCCCCCCCCTGAAGCGAGCTTACCCAAAAACAATTCGAAGCGTCCTGGATACCAAATTTGAGAGAGACGTGCAGGCGGACAAACCTATCGACCAACAGACTAAACATTCTCGTTCAGGAATCAAGTTTTCTATATGTTTTGAGACTTTATACGCCGTTTTAATTTTTTTAAAATGTTTGAAATTTTTGTCACCGATATTCCACCACCCCACATTCAACCCCTAATTTAATATCAACACAGAATACCAGATGTTTGATGAAACTAAAAGTTTTCTAATTAAAAAATTATATTACTCGAGTTTTAACGAAAAAATGTCAATTTTCACCAAATCATCCCGCATTCATCCCCTACTCCCTGGAGTAATTTTACCCAAAAACAGTCCGAACCGTTAGTTTGTCGGGTGATAACTGTATACTAAATTTGAAGACAATATCTCAATTCGTTCTAAAGTTATTGTGGCTATTACAAACAGACAGACATACAGACCGACAGACTGGCAGAGACCAAAAATTTTGTTTCCAAAATCATGTTTTCTATATAATAATAACACCACAATAGATAAACTTTGCACCCAGAAATCTTTGACTTTGCGGGGGGAGCTTACATACACATATAATCACCACCCATAACTCTTCAGAAGCCGTTCTTTCCACATTTGAATGAAAAAGACCGACTGTCCGAATACGAGACTCGAACCCGCGACCCTCTAGTCCGATTCTAGAGGCTATTCACCTCACTATCCTGGAAATTTTGCCGAACCCCTGCATTTCTGCAAGGAGGGTAGGGATCTTTAACGTGCCCAACATTGCATGGACACGGGACCGACGGCTTTACGCCCGCCCCCCTCGAGAACTGTGCTATTCAGCCTGCATATGTTTTAAGACTTTTTACGACGTAATTTTTTTTTGTCGCCGATGCCATAATTCCACATGCATTGGCGATGTGGAGGTAATGAACGAACACGAGTTTGTGATAAACATTTGTATTCGCGTAAAAGACGAAACCGGTTACAGAGAAGAAAATAAGGGTAAAAGTTTACTTTCCGAGTATTCGATTCTTATGAAATTTTGTATCCAAATGTGTTTTGTGGTGTAAATCACGAAAATCACAATCAAAATGAGGGCAGAAGCAAACTTTTGGAATTATTTTGATTTGTTTTTGTAAAACGTAAGTATTTTACTCACATTTGCGACATGTTTTTGTCACATTTTAAACATTTTCTTGAAAATGTGTGAATGGCTAAATTAGCCGCAGACAAGCAATTTCGACTATACATACATACATACACATTTTCGGGGATTGTTCGTTTTACATCAAGCTAAAAAAGATCCTCTATTTTAATTCATTTTCATATAGTTAGTGCACGCCCTATAGTTTTTACGTGTCTGTAGATTTCTTTTCTTTTCATCGATAATCCCCTTTTTTTTAATTTCAACAACACACCACGAGGGCTTACAGCCTAAATACTTTCGTACCGTGGGTGTTGACAAGGAGGAAAGAGGCAGCTTGTTAATGCTGGACTTGAAGGTTTGGAGGTTCGGAGGAGAAGGAAAAACATGTGCCGGCAAGGAATTCCACAACTTGGAAGGCCTCGGGACAAAAGAGCGGGCATAACAAGATGTTCTAAGTCTGGTGACCTGGACAGTAAAAGGGTGCATTCGCTCTGTTCCCCTGGTAGATCTGTTGGGGCAGCAGGTGGGGGAACTATGGAGGAAAGCTACTCTGAGCAGTGCCCGTGTAGATATCTATAAAAGAGAGAGAGGTCACCAACGGCACGTCGGTGGGCAAGGGATGGCAGCCTTTGGGTGAGGGTATGGTCACCGATGAGACGTATAGCTCTCTTTTGAATGGAGTCCAGGATAGCTAGTGTAGAAGCGGCAGCAGCACCCCAGATGTGGGAGCAGTATTCGAGGTTTGGCCTTATTTGTGAAGTATATAAGGTATAGAGATTAGCTGGTGAAAAGTATTTGCGAGCCCGGAAGAGGAAACCTAATTTCTTAGCAGCCGCTTCTGCAATTGATGTGACATGTTGGTGCCAATTAAGTTGACGTTGACATTGGACATATAAAATCAACTTCATGTCATACATTTTGACATCTGACTTTATTACAAAAAGTTATTTGGTAATAATTTTTTTAAACAAAACCTGAAAACCTTGAAAAGTGAATATGTTCAGTGGAATAAGGTACTAAAGCATTAAATTAGTTAGTATATTTATATCGGTTATGTGAAGCGAGATATGCACCAAAACATATCGAAAATGTCAGTACTTTTCTTACAAAAAAATCCAAATAACTCCAAAAGTTTGCTTCTGCCCTCCTTTTTGTTTGTGATTTTCGCCATCTACACTCCTAAACACGCTTGTATATAAAATTTTATAGGAATGCGGAAAGTATAGTTGTATACCAAAATAAGCACTTGTGAAACCAGAAAAATCTTTCTATACATCTGTATTTATATGATTTTTTTGCTAGAACTTTTTTTACCGAATAGTTTACTAATTTCCAGTAACTTATTCATCTTTAAATTATATGAAAAATAAAAGTTCTGCGAAGTAGTTAAATACCAATTTTAAAAACTGAGTACCTACTAATATGAAGGTTGCAAAGTATCTTCATAAAAATACGTTTGTAAAGTTTAGGGCATTTACTAAAAATGATCTAGAAATAGTTTCGATACTGCACTTTGCAAACGCTAGGCATTTCGTAGCTAATAATGAAATTTCTTGGCATGCGCTACTAGCGCCACTATTGCAGCAAGACACGCCCTGCATAAAAACTGTTTACGCTTGACGTTCCCGAAAGGACTATTATATACACAACCTTGTAGTCTCCTAAAAGCCGCATAGTTGAATAGAGCATTATTCGGGGACAGTCCTCATAATGATGCTTATATGCGCATAATTTGTCAGGACGGTCCTTGAAAAGCGCAAAAGTCCCCGCAAAGATGATTAGATCGCTAAATTGGTCCTCGAAAAGGAGCGAATACGTATATATATATATATATATATATATATATATATATATATATATATATATATATATATATATATATATATATATATATATATACATATATATATATATATATATATATATATATATATATATATATATATATATATATATATATATATATATATATATATATATATATATAAATGGTGAACAATTTACCAAAATATAGGTCTGTAAGTTTAAAGAAAAAAAAATTGGGATTTTCCTCAGAACGTAAAAAGTCGCGATTTGAAACGTCAAAATTGGCAACATTTAGGCAAAAAACCTGAAAGAAATACGGATTATGTAAAGAGTGCAAACCCTTAAGTTTCAACTTCAACCGTCATTGCCCTTCATTTTAATAAAATATTTCCAGAAAATTAATTTTAAATAGACACTTTCTATGATGCTTTGGAAGTAGTTTTAGTTAAGGTTATGGTTTAATGGTCTATAATTTTTAGCTAATTTCGTAGAAAAAATTCGTTAATGAGGAGACCGCGGCTTTTGAATTCCAAAAAGATTTCTTCAATTGAGCGCAAACTAGGCCCCCTAGAATCCATATCCGGGTTCACTTTCTGTTTAAATATATACAGGGTCACCCATTTCTACGGTAAAGCTCAATATAATTGTTATTATACAAGATAAGAGAAAAAATTGTATACATTACCTATAGGGTTCTTGAGCTGCATCTTATAAAATTATTTTGACAATCACAGATGGCCCATAAGTCGTTGGTGATACCTACAATTTTAGGTTTGAACATTCCCCATTGTGTTTTTGCATATTTCATCGAAATATTATGCAAAATTGAGACGCAGTAAGTGCGCCTTGGTAGCGAATTTTCATTAAACGCTTCAAAATTCAATAACGCCATTTGCTATTAACCGAAGATCTAGGTTCGTCTTTAGTAACACTCAGTACCTCAATATTTTTCTAAATATCCTCCCCTATATTGGTCTTCGTTAATATACAATAAACCTTTCCTAATGTATGCTTTGTGTTTTCTCTCAATTGTCAGTTTCAAATGCTTCTGATATTAAGTCGAGGTATTGCCGAAGATTGATTTGATAATGTGCTGGTGATCCATCATGCTGGAGCCATATCACATTTTCTGGAAATTGTGGGTTCACTCGATCAGGATATAAGTTTGCCAAAGTTGTCCCGACATTATTTTGGAGCAGTGCTAAATAATTATCTCCGTTCAAACCGCTTTTAATGGAAAAGTAGTTTTAAACTATTCCTGCTCAAACATTTACATTTTCAGGATATTGCGTATGTTCTCTTCTCTGGTGAGGTGTCTCGAGATTTTGTATAAATATGAACGATAATTGAGATATTGAATTTATTCCATTTGGCTGTTCCCACCTATATATCTTATTTTGACATGGAAATTTGAAAACGCTAATATGAAATTATCATTATATTAGAAATCGCATAATTTTTGCCTATGTGCTTATAAAAATAGAATAAGGCATTATAAATATGTTGTAAGAAATACATCTCAGGATGTTTCTAATTTTAGCCATTTCGTTTAGACCCAACCAACTGCAATTTATTTCGCCTTTTCTTTTCCACGAATAGCTTCTATCAAATCCTCCCTCCAGGCAAATACAATTATCTGTCTCCGATTCTCCGGTTTATATTCAGCAGCTGTAGTGTGAATTTGTCACCCAGTTTCCACTTTTCGGTCTTCGGTTTTCAACACCTTGATTTATTGTTGCAATTTTCATGTAATTTAAACGCTTCACTAAACAGTGGAAGCTCATTTATTTTATGTTTCTTTTAAAATACCTCGCGAAGGTATAGACAACTGCGAAGTTGTGTATCAATCTGCGAATTTATATATAAAATATTAAATATAAGCACAAAACTGGCCTGGTAATTTACAAAATAAGCATAACTTAAAAAATATTTTACAACTAGATGTTAAGATCAAAGAAACGATGACCAAATTTTGACGTAAAACAGTTTAAAAAATGCATTATAGTAGTGAATTTTCATAACAATTGTCCACTATTAGTAAGGTATATTATTAAAATTAATTCTTGAAATTTAAATGTACCTGGGAGACCGGTTTGTGTGGTCCCAGTTAGCGATCATTTGAAGAAGTTTCTATTTTCCATGGAGCTAGAAATTTATAATTTGTATATATGTATGTAAGTACAAGTCTCTTTAAAAACATTGTGTTACAAATTTCATTAAAATTACAAAATTTTTTAGAAAATAATTAATTATTTACAAAGGGAATGTACCTGCCAAATAATAAGTATGGCAGGTATTTTCCTTTTAATTGCTTGAATGGTTTTGTTTTAGTCAACCCAGTTGAACCAGTTTTTGCAAACAAAACAACAACAAAAGTTTTTTAAAACCAACCTGTAGTTATCTGCAAAGCTCATTATGTTATTTTTCTTTAATCTAGTACCCACGCTGGGTTTACATAGGTGTTACTATGGTTGAAGATTGAAGATTCTGGCTTAATAGGAAATTCAGTTATCGGATTTCAAATATTTTTAAAAAATTCTCTAACATAATGTATTTGCTGCACCCCGATATTTTTCAACACTTATTTACTGTTTCTGTATCCACACTTTTTGAAAATGATAAAATATCGTAGCTCTATGTAAGACTGACAAACAAGGCAACCTAAATTTCATTTTTGGAAAAATATTTTCAATAAATGAAATGGAGTAACAATTTAAACATAAATTGGAAATCTTGGTTCGCTGCTTTGTCGCAGGGTTCTTCTTCCCCTTATGCATGCCTGCAACCACCGTCAATGGATAAACAGGAACAACGTGAACAAGAAAAGTTTTTTGGGAACAACCCGCAAGAAAGTTACGTGACCTGCGGTGAATATAGGGGTTCCGGGCGGGATAAATAGAATTTTTAGGAGGTATACCTGCAAAATGGGATAAAGGCAGCTTATAGAAGTTCAACTAACCTGTTTTTTTCGCACTTTTTGCTTAAATTTCCCCTTTATCTTATTCCCGCCCAACACCTCTATTCACTCCTGGTCTCGTAGCTTTTATGGGAGCTGTTTGTAAGAAATAATTCTTGTGGTTTGTGCATCCAGAAGGAGATCTAAGCAAGTTTCTGATTTTTTTTCTAAAAAGCCCCCGTGTGCTAATGTGCAAATTTACTGAAAATTTAATTTTTATTTACAAAACGAATGTACCTGCCAAATTATAAGCGTGGTATTTTTTTCTTATTAGTCGCTTGGATGATTAGTTTTAGCCAGCTTAATCGAATCAGTTTCTGCAAACAAAATAACATAAATGGTTTTCTAAAACAAATTTGTCGTTGCATGTGAACCTTATTGTGTAAATTTTTTAAATTTGGTACCCACGCTGCTTTTATATATGTTTTAGCATGTATCAAAACTGAAGATTCTAACTTAATGCGAAATTGAATTATCACCATTTGGAATACTTTTATGGAAATTCTCGACCATAACGCACTTGCTGCACCTAAACTCTTTTAAAATTAATTTACCATTGCTGTATTTACACTTCTTAAAAATGAAATAAATAAATATAAAAAATGCAAAGTTTTGAAATTAAAATTTTGATAATTTACGCTGAACATCTGTTTATAGGTATGCTTTAAACTACTACATAATATTATATAGTTTTATTTACCTTAAATTTTCCATATACAAGATGAAGAGTAAAGAAAGTCATTAAGCCACAGTTTTCATTAATAACCAATGTCCAATTTTTATTTTCAATAATTAATATTTATATCCATATTTTAAATATGTTAGGTTAGTTAAAAGTCAGTTGTAAACGCTACATCACGCAAGCTACGAAGTGTAGAAATAATGCGCTAGTCAAGCTTGTAAGCAAGTTGCTGCTTTAAAAAAATCAGCGGTGTCATCCACCGTCAACTAGCTATCAAGCGGCTTGTAGTCGCATGCTAGCGTTTATAAACGCATTAGGAAAGAAATGAGCCATGGCTATTGTTAGTTGATTGTACGCAGTCTCTATCTGTAACATTTTGTGTCGTGGCGACACTACCTGGTTCCGCACCGAGATGGCGTCCCTGTCGTATATTTCACAATGTTATACGGGTCTGACATATTGAAATGCTGATGATGTAACTTCTATTGTTTATATTTTTACCTACTATTAGCGAATTTTTTTTAATTCGCTAATGCGGATATATATATATATATATATATATATATATATATATATATATATATATATATATATATATATATATATATATATATATCTGACCGATAACTCAAAAAATAATAAACCAATCTTGATCAAATGTAGTAAGTACATTCCTTTTGCAAGTGGCTTGGATAAGTTCGTTAGCCAGGAAAATCTGACCAGGTTTTCCCGGGAAAATTTTGTGTATTCTTTCTAAAAAAATTCATAGCTCCGGAAATAACAAAGTAAGGGCAACCAAATTTGGTACGCGTGTTTATATTATAAAGAGTGAACCATGTGACAAAATCTAGGTCTGTAAGTTTTAAGACATAAAAGTTATGGGCAGTTAAAGCAAGATTGGAGTTTTCCTCAAAACGTCAAAGTCGCGATTTGTAACGTCAAAATTCGCAACATTTAGTCAAAGAACCTGAAACAAATATGGACTGTGTAAAGAAAATGTCGCAATCAGAGTGTTCTGCAAACCCATAAGTTTCAGCTTCAACCATCATTGTCCTTCATTTTACTAAAATATTTACAGAAACTTTATTTCAGATAGACCCTTTCTTTGATGCTTTGACTGTAGGTATAGTTAAGTTGATGCTTAGGCTATAGGTTTAGTTAAGTATATGGTTTACCGGTTTATAACTTTTCGCTAATTTTCGTAAAAAAAAATTCGTTATTGAGGAGACCGCGACTTTTGAATTTGAAAAAGGTTTCTTCAAATGAGCGCAAACTAGGGCCCCTAAAATCCAGATCCGGGTTTAGTTTCAATTCTCATCTGTTTACGTTTATTCAGTGACGCATTTCTACGGTGAAGCTAAATATAATTGTTATTATACAACATACGAGAAAAAATTGTATACGTTGATTATAGGGTGTCTTGATCTGCATCTTATTTATCTTTATCTTATATTTTGACAATACAGGGTGGTATATAACTCGTATAGCCTATATATTAGAAACAATGTACCATATTTGATACTTTCGGTTAACATGATTATTCAAATTTTACAAGTAAATACTTGTGGTGTTTTATTCGCGCATTAGTCCCCTTGTAATTAGGTTCAATATTTAATATCATTTCCGCAAAAGTATGAACCATTTTCAAAAAACGCAGGCCACCAACACAGCAACAAACTATGGTTTTCAATTTGTCAATTTCGCTCTATTTTTACTGTTTTTGTTGGCAGTTCGGGGAACCTAGATATCTCAGTCTTGATTTTTGGAAACTGAGACAGTTCAGTTCCTACTTCAATAGCTAATAAAATACTTTAAAATGCATTTTCTAAAAAAATATTGAACCGATTTTCAAAAACTGATACTTTGCAGGAAGGGAATTTGATTAGTTCAAAATGAGGTGCCCTTATGCATAAAATTCCTGGAGTTAAACTATCTCCTGATAGAGGGTAAACTGGCAGGGTTGAAATATCGGCAAAGCTTTTCCCCCACTAAATAAAAATAGACAATTTTTTCCAATAACGGAAAATATGGAAAATCGAGTCTGTTTTTTTTTTCTGTGCAATTGTCATAGTTATAGTTAAAACTATATACGAGTACATACAGAGTGGGTATGTACTAGTATATAGCTCTAATATTTTTTCGGACAGCTTATGTGACTATGACAATTAACGTGATGGAACGGTGCTGTTTTAATTATTAGTTCACAGATGAAACAAATTTATTTTGCTCTACCTAGGCTCACAGAAAGCCTTAGATCTAATCCCAACTCGAAGCAGACGTATCAAAGTTGACAACCCGATGTTAGCTGGTTTGTCCATTAAGCCACAGTGTTGTGTTTATTAAACCTCAAGTATGGTTTAGACAACAGGTTATCAGCAGCAGATTAAAATAAATAGATTTTATGCGACAAAAATCGTTTTTATAACGAATTTTTACCACTTGTTAAACTAGACGCACAATAAAATCAAAATGAAATAAATCTTATCTCATACCTACATCAAGTAGTGACTTGGTATATGTATGTACATAGTAATTTGAGCGACAAAGTGTTGTTCCTCCAATTATTTATCAAAAATAGTTGACAACTATATGTTTATATGTTTTCAGGACGCGTGTTTGTGACGATGTTTGGTTACCCCCAGAGATGTGAGGTGGAAGGAATTTCTCATCCCTGTACCTTGTCCTTTGCCTGTTGGCTTGTAGGAGGTACCAGCTACTCTGGTTGTGGAGCTAACCCTTGGTTGGTGGCTTGTTGTGTCACTGCTAGAAGTTCCTCTAAAGGATACCTCAACAACCACCTCGACAATCATATTGGGCAGCAGGAACATGACACAAATAACCTCCAGAGACTGGAGTAAGTAGCTTGTTGTTTCTCGTTTGATAGTGTTAAGGGACGTTAGATTTCACGCCAATTTTTCAAATAGTGGGTAATTGTCAACAACCAACCTGGCACAATATGTGTATTGTGTACATGTGGCTCGAAGTATCTGGTCCATTTCTTTGGGTTCCGAACAGTGTAATTGTGAACTAATACGATTTTTATTCTTTATAGTATTTAATTTTATATGTAAGTATTTGAAATATTTTCATTTTTTCTATGTTAATTGTAATTTTCTTCAGCCATGTTGTAGCCTTGACAATGGAATAAATAACTCCGAAAACTCGGTAGTGTAATACAGATTTTTTATCTTGCAACTTTCGGCTGTCCCAAAATTTTTTAAGATCCTTCCCGTTATTATTCCTATATTATTAATAGACAAACATAATACATATAACAACACAAACAGATAATTACAGAGTACGTAAGCAATGCTTGTATGTGCTCATAACTAAACCTACATACCTAAAATGAGAAAGCGAGAGAGAGAGAGAGAGAGAGAGAAGGAGAGAGAGAGAGGGAGGGAAAGAGTTTGAGCCCCAGTCCACAATTTAGCTGGCTAGACCTTACGCCACAGGAGTGCAACCCGGCGAGGAGATGCAACAACAACAAAATCCATTCCAAACGCGCCCTGTTCCAACCACGATAACCATGCGTATGGTACCAAGAGGAAAAATAGGACAACCCAGAAACACGACTAAATGTCATACGTTCATAAACATATAACTCCTTTACTCGCCCGTACACGCCTACACACATACACACTCACACACACAGGCCTTCGCACTCATACATACTCACACACACGCACGCAAGCATGCACACATTATACACTATTTCGACCTTTGCTCATCTTCAAACGTTCACTTTTCCAATAAAGCTTTCAAATTTTTTTATAACATAAGTTTTCATATGCTTTATAAATGATCCTGTATTTACCAGCCTGCTAACTTCAACAGAAAATTGATTATACAATCTCAACCCAGAATAGCCCACTTGATGCTATGTCACGGCTTTTGTTTGCCGCTGTACTTTCAACTGTTTAAGTCGTTTCTTTCTTGTACACTACGAATGACCTATACATTCATATTTTGCAACATTTTTGGGAAAGAACTGTATCACACCAATAATATACAAACCCCTTATGTCAGTGACCTTCGTAAAATCATTATTGTATAACAGAAAAGTGGGGTGTGCTATGTTCTCTCTAAGAATGGTCTTAATAATAATATTTTGAGTCGTGCAATGTTCACAAAATGATATAATATGTAGAAGCCCAACAAATCACACCGTACCTTAAAATTAATTCACATAGGCTCTTATAAACTAAAAGCGTATTCTGTGTGTCCAGTATATTTCTCAGGGCATAAAAGACGTGTCAACATTTTCTTATCCTCTTATATATATATATATATATATATATATATATATATATATATATATATATATATATATATATATATATGTTCAAGATGATGAGGTGCCTTCCTTTTGTAAGTGGCTTGGACAACTTCGTTAGTTAGGAAAATCGGACCAGTTTTTCATGGAAAATTTTGGGTTGTCTTTGGGAAAATTTTTGTATTTCCAAAAATAACAGACCTATGACAACCAAATTTGGCATGTGGGTTTTTACTATCAAACTTACCCTACATGCAGAATTCTCTAAGTTAAACGAAACAAAGTTGTAGGCATTCAAAGAAAAAAATTGGGTGCCACTGGTAACCAGAGGAAAGCACAAGAACAAAATGTTTTCTGTGATTAACAAAAGAAATTGAATATTACATACAACGGTTAAGTTTTCTTGACGCAAAAAGGTCAGAATGTAGCAGAAAAATGTTATAACTTTTCTTCTTAAAATGTCATCTAAGTCAAAATTTGCAATTTTCAGACAACGAGTCGGAAACAAATATGGATCATGTAGAAAAAATGGGATAATAAGTGTGTTTTAAGAAGCCTTAAGTTTCAGTTTCAACTAAAATGTTTTCAGAAAGTCCATTTCAGATAGACCCTCTTTCTGATGCTTTGACAGTAGTTTTAGTTGTAGAGTTTATGGTTTAATAGTCAATATTTTAGCAATTTTTTTTTAGAAAAAGCTATTTCAGTTGTTTTGTAACTTTTCACGTTTTGGCACATATCCCAAACACATATCACAAATGTGATACGGCGTTTTTACCAATAGATAGCGGAGCCCCATGGAAATGACGCATTCAGAGTGCTTTTTGTTTGTATTACTTGTCAAAAAAATCGAGCTGCCATATACAGGAACTCTTAAATAATGGCTGAATTTGAAACGTTTTCGCAGAAATGTTTCTAGTGTTTGTAGAAATGATTTTTTGTATGATTTTTGTGATATGTTGGTAATTAATAAGAAATGTTTAGTAAGATATTGTGAATAAAAAGTTGTCGAATATTTGTGAGAAATATAGTTTAGTGTAACAATACTGAAGATAATTTCTGTAAAAATAAAATGGTGAATTTCTGTAAAAGAATTTTTTGCAAATTTTCATACATTTCTTTTCAGTTTTGGTCCTAAAGCTGTTTGTGAATAATTATATCTTGGCAGGTGCGTAAATAGCTTGGAGAGGTTCGTTGGCCAGGAAAATCGCACCAGTTTTTTCTGGAACTTTTTAGGTTTATTTTCGAAAAATGTTTATACTTTTTGAAGCGACAAAGTCATTTCAATGAAATATGGTACATTGTTGGTACTAGATAGGGTATACTGCCAACCAAAAGTCCTTCTTTTAAAAACAAGAATATTTGCTATTAAAAATAGTTTTACGAAAATTTGCTACCATAACGCACTTGCTGCGTCCAGACTTTTTTATAAAATACATTATGACGTTTGAAAAAACACACTAGTCATGAGCTAAGGCATTTCTCGAATATTTTAGCCAACACACTTATCAAACTTATTGGTCGTAGTTGCCGGGGTCAAGCGAGTCCCCAGATTTGAAAATTGGGATTACCAAGCTGTCTTTAAATTGCAAAGGCACTTGCCCCATTTTAAATATTTTGTGAACTATGCAACAGACTGGTAAACATAGGGGGACATGGCAATTCTTTAGCAGTACCACAGATATACCATCCTTACCCGGACAACTTCCTGATCTCAAATCACCAATATATGTTCCTATCTCCTCCACACTGACATGGTTCACAAAAAGAGACTTCCCCACGTGTCTAGCCTTATCAGCACATTGATTTCTGTTTCCGTATTTTATTTTTAACATATTGCCTATATTTCTAAATGAAAACATTAAATACGTTTGCTATCTCAACTTTGTCGGTTATTATTTTCCCACTACTATTTCTAATGTAACCTACTTCCCTTGATTTGACTTTTTCTATTTAGTATATATTTTACGACTTTCCACTTTCTCCTAATATTAGCAGATTGATTATGCTTATTTTGATAATAGTTGTTCTTTGTTTTACGCAAAGAAAAAGTAATCTTCCCGTTATCAAAGGTTATATATATATATATATATATATATATATATATATATATATATATATATATATATATATATATATATATATATATACACCTTTACCTTTAAGTAGAGTAAGCTGTTACCGCTCACGTTTCGGCTTCAGTTTTGGAGCCATTACCCAGAGGTTTAAAAAATATGAAAGTAACAGCCTACCCTTTAGAGCAGTGGATTAGGATATGTTGAGCTCCTGTAGTTCGATTTTGATGCTTCAATCTGCCTATTCTCCAAACATCACTGAAATGATCTCTAAGGTCTCAGTGTGTTCGAAACTAGACCTAAAAGACATGTAACCATCGCCTAATGTTGCAGTTATATTTTTTGGAGGCGACAACAACAGCACCTTTAAGCCGCCGTCAGACGCCTCTTAGGTCTTGGGTTGAATATACTGAAAAATTAGAGACAATTGTGAGTGACTTTTGGGGAGTAGACAAATTGAGGTCCCACAGTTGATTACGATAGCATATTTTTACGATAATATTATGTGTTTTAATTTTATCACTTTAATAATATTTTGTTTATATATATATATATATATATATATATATATATATATATATATATATATATATATATATATATATATATATATATATATATTAAATAATTAAAATAATTAGTAGAGCTGAGATGTTGTTTTAATCTGGACAGGAACTGGTTGTTTTACTTTAAAAATTATCAAAATGAACTTAAAACCAAATAATACTTCAAATCAACTATAATTACGTACACAAAATTAACAAATTTGTTGTATACAATTCTTTGTGGTAAAAGATATGACAAATAAGAATTTTCTTCACTTAAAATCCTATAACTAACAAATTTATCTCTACTTTTCTTACAAATATGAAATTTTCTTAATCAAGACTTTTCCCCCCTTTTCCCCGTTAAAAACTTTATCATTTTCAATTTTTCCTTTCTATTAAATGAAATTATTTGAAGTGATTTAAAAGTTCTGTGTAATATAAATTTTCTCCTACTTTGATTTGTGTTGCTTATATATTGAAAACTGTTATTCCTCTTACGACCTCCTTGAACCTCACTTGCAACTTTCCATATACTTTGTAATATCCTTTCCTTTACCCCTTATATAAAAGTCGTTGATCAATTTAAATGTTGATGCTCTTCTGATTCTTTTACTCTCCAATAAAAAATTTTTTTCGTTGATTGATTTTATTCCTTGACAACCTCCTACCTCGATTTTTAATTTCTTCTAGGGAAAAACTATTTTCTCTATCACATTCTTTATTAGTCTACGAACGTCATTTCTGTTAAATTATCTTTAACCTCTAACAACTGTAATGTCAGTGTTGTATTTTTGCCTTTTGATATTACTATATTATGTTCTCGAAAACCAGCAAGTCTACGCGTTGTAAATTGTCCATTATATTATATGGCAATCTAAAGCTGAAATCCTGGGCCTTCCGGTGGTGTGACATTCTTTATATTTGCGTTACTGGTATGTGATTTAGGAGATTTAAGCTGTTTATAACTGGACATACTATACAATTTACACATATTAAAATTGAAAAATAATGCAATTAAATATATCTTAGAGGGTAATACACACTTGCATTGCCATTAGAAGGTTACTAATAATATTTATTTGGCACAGTACATGTATACTGGCTGTTTTAAGATATAATAGATTGTCTTAAAACATGCTTAATCGCTTTTATTCAATGATTCTCTCAGTTATTTGTGTTTTTTTTTGGATGAATATTCTTTTCTCTTCTTAACTGTCAAGTCCCCTCATTCATTTACAACAATGTAGTACTAAAATGGTATAAATTCAATTTACATTTATCTCTGTAGCATCAAACCATTCGATTATACCTTATTGTTTGTATTTTGGTAACAAAATTCCTACTTATATTGTTTATTTTTATAATTTAAGTGATAGAAAATTGTTGATGAATATATGTCTTACTTTATGTGTAATAAAACATATTACTGACCCACAACGATATATATATATATATATATATATATATATATATATATATATATATATATATATATATATATATATATATATATTACTATTATCTTTACATCCGCTAATAAACTAAAGTAACCTCCCATTCATAAACAAATAAACAATTATTACAGAACGATGCCCATCAAATTATTTTATTGTTTTCTTTTATTTCAATATTAAGTGTCAACTGATATATATATATATATATATATATATATATATATATATATATATATATATATATATATATATATATATATATATATATCAGTTGACACTTAATATTGAAATAAAAGAAAACAATAAAATAATTTGATGGGCATCGTTCTGTAATAATTGTTTATTTGTTTATGAATGGGAGGTTACTTTAGTTCATTAGCGGATGTAAAGATAATAGTAATATAAACAAATAAGCAATTATTTCTTACTAAATGTTAATACAGTTACAAACGTGCATTTATAAAATGAATCTCTGGCATCAATTTCTTCCCTTTTTCCGATTCCAATAGCGCGCTAGTAGTCGACTAAAGGCTGCAGGTGTTATATTATATCGCCGCCCGTCACCTTAGATACAATAATACTGCTAATAACTTGACCGTACGGAAGCTTTACAGGTAAAAATCACATTGATTATGCGTTCTCCACGTAATTGTCTTACTGTTTTCGACCATCGTGGACTCAAAGATATAATCGGGTATTGTCACAGAACACAACTAAATTCACCATCCCAGTTTTATCTGTATCCTATAAAAACAACTTAGTCCTTAACATAATCTCGTTACACTACGAAATCTGGACGCAGCATAAAACTGTACGTTTAGTGTGGGTAAAAGAACATTGCAAAATTTCAGGAAACGAACTAGTTGAGTCCGCAGCACGGAACGCAACTACAGGTGGAGTAGATTTTCAAATAATGATGTCTGATGACTTGGTAAATGAAGCAACAGTTATATCAAAAAGAATGTTCGTATCTTACTGGTACAAAATGAAATCAAATGCTACCAATCACTTTAACAGTATATATCCTTTCTCGACACAGTTACCACTGCATAAACAGACAGTCCTACCCCGACATATATCAACTCCCCTATATCGTTTGATATTTGGGCACGCCACTTTTCCGAAACATATGTTTAAGTTGGGACTGAAAAACAGCCCCGACTGTGATTGCGACGGGGCAAGTACCTGGAACTTGGAACATTTAATATTCTTTTGCAGATTCCACAATCAACAAAGAGAGGAGCTTTTTAGGAATATGCTCACCGAAAGAACTTGTGTGCCATTAAATGCGGCCTCCCTTTTATATTTGTCTCTTCGAAATAAAAGAATATTTTTTGCAATAATCAAATTTATATTAAAAATGCAAAACTCTTTAACTACCTGTAAATTTATTCTCTACTCCTAACAAGTTTTTTTTTAGTAGTAGGTAGAGTAAGTAGATTAAGAAAAATCCTACTGTCTTTCCACGTGTTAACGCCCATGTTTCCCGTGGTCTGTGTGTGGTGTCTTTAAGTCGTCATAATAGACCCTATGACGTGAAGAGTGTCCCCCGTTGCTATCCTTAGGCAAATAATATTTTATAGTAGGGATAAAAGAGTAATATAATATATTTTAAATGCTCATTTTGCAACACGTAATTTAATGTTTAATACGTTTTACTTTATATATGCCTGTGTGTATGTATATATGCTTATATTATATATATATATATATATATATATATATATATATATATATATATATATATATATATATATATATATATATATATATATATATTTGTTATTTTGTATGCAAACATCTGAATCCGGGAGATATCAGCGCTCACTTACATGTGCAGCGGTATAAATTGAGTACTAATAACTACTGTGCCCGATTTGTTTTAGAAGCTGATGTTACAAAAGGACCGTGGCTATATGAACTGGGTTACCAGTCCAAAGCCAAAAAAAAAACTCTGTATCCTATGCAATGTCATCCCAGGTGGTTGGGGTCGATTGTCAATCATATCCCACAAATGTTCGATTGGCGACACGTTTGAAGGCGAGAGGGCCATGAAAGCAGGGTCACGATATTTTTGTAGTAACCCTCGCTGTTTACGGGCGTGCGTTGTTTAATTAGAAAAAGAGTTAAAATAACCCTCGTAGGTATGGCAATACAACAGGATACAGTGCGTTTCATATGTAATCATTTGCATTAAAATTTCTATCAATAAAAACTAGAGGTGACCTGCTACCGTATCGCACCCCATACCATCACCCCACCAATTTAAGGGCCGTATGCCCTTCCACAGCAAATTCTACATTTCTGCGTTCTCCCCGTAATCGTCTTACACTTCTGCGACCATCGCGGAACCAAATTCAGAATCGGGACTTGTTACAGAACACAATACGATTCCATTCACCATATAAGTACCATCTGGAGAACCCAATTCATCATAATACAGTTTTCAGACCTGACGATCGATTCCTTAACAAAAAAGCATCATCAGAGGGATGAATAAACTGTCACTCTACTCATCCATTTACCATCACATTTGATCTGCCGTTACACCACCCAGGCCAAGCAGCACGATGACTAGGTGTCAGTGGGAGACGAAAAAAAGGTCTATACGAACGAAGCCCTCAAGCGCTTATCAGCGATTTATCGTTGCCATAAAGACTCTTTTCTGTAAAACTCCCAACCAAGATTTCCAATCGACCGTGTTGTGGAAACTCTGTCTGGTAAAGCCGCAATCCTCAAAGGACGATCTTCCAGTGCTGAAGTTGCTCGAAGTCGTCCCGACCCATGACAACGGTTATGGATCCCCTCTTTAGACCATGTGGACCAACACTGTTGACCAACTGTGTCTCACGCGGTCGGAAATTTGTCTGATTTAAAAACCGGCTTCCTGGATACAAATAATTCGATCTCTTTCGAATTCACCTAAATGATTGTAACTTTTCCGTAAACGACGTCTAGGCATAATCACTTAATGACGTAATAAATTGAGCAAAAAGTCGCTACGAAATATTGCTTCAAACTGAAGAAAACGTTAATTTGAAGAGATAATTATTTGATAAAACAAAATAAAAAAGTTCGGGACGCAGCAAATGCGTTATGGTAGCGAATTTTTGTAAAAATGTTATTAATTCAAATATGTCTTGTTACAAGAAAGACATTTGGTTGATAGTATAACCTACATAGTACTAACATTGTACTATATTTCATTAAAATACCTTTGTTGTTTCAAAAAGTCAAAAAAAAATTGAAAATAAAATTCACAAAAATTCGACAACTTTTTTTTACAATAACTCACTAAACATTTATTATTCAACATATCACAAAAATCTTACAAAAAATGATTTCTACGGAAACACTAAAAACATTTCAGCGAGAACTTTTCAAATTCAGCCACTACTTGTGAGAGTACCTGTATACGGAAGCTCGATTTTTCAGGCGAGTAATACAAAGAAAAAGCTCTGTGAATTCGTCATTTCCATGGGTCTCCGTTATATATTGATAAAAACGTCATATCACAATTTGTGATATGCGTTTTAAATATGTGCGAAAAACGTGAAAAGTTGCAAAACAATTGAAATATCTCAAAAACGATTAACGATATCATTTTTTTCCTTACAAACATGCATTATAATTTGATTGAGAACACAAAAATGCAACAACATAAGGGGTGTTCTATTAAAAAAAAACGTGTATCACCAACGACTTATGGGCCACCCTGTAATCGTCAAAATAGGTTGACAAGATACAGCTCGAGACACCCTATAATTAACGTGTATACTTTTTCCCCATATCTTGTATAATAACGGATATATTGAGCTTTACCCTAGAAATGCGTTACCCTGTATATGTGTAAACAGGTAAAAACTGAAACTGACCCTGTATATGGGTTTTAGGGATTCTAGTCCGAGCTCATTTTAAGAAATCTTTTTAAAATTCATAAGCCGCGGTCTTCTAAATAACAATTTTTTTCTACGAAAATTTGCTAAAATATAGGCTATTAAACCATAAACTCTATAGCGAAAACTATTACCAAAGCATAAAAAAGAGGGTCCATTGAAATGGATTTTCCGAAAATATTTTAGTAAAATGAAGGACAGTGATGGTTGAAGCTGAAACTTAAGGCTTTGTGAAACATACTTATTAAGAAATTTTTTCGACATAATCCCTATTTGGTTCAAATTCGTTGTCTGAAAATTGCAAATTTTGACGTTTCAAGAAGAAAATTTATAAAATTTTCAAAATAATTTTTCTGCTACTTCGTGACACTTTTGCGCCAAGGAAACTTAACCGTTGTATGTAATATTCAATTGGTTTTGTTAATCACACAAAATATTTTGCTCTTGTGCTTTGCTCTTATCACCAGTGGCACCCATCTTTTTTTTTTTAAATGCCTATAAATATTTTTTGGTTTTAACATAGAGGCTTGAATTTTGGTTTCTAAGGTTAGTTTGATAGCGCAAAGGTATATGTCATAGCTCTGTTATTTTCGGAGATACAAAAATTTTCCGAAAGAAAACCCAAAATTTTCCAGGAAAAGTTGGTTCGATTTTCCTGGCTAACGAACTTATCCAAGCCACTTGCAAAAGGAAGGCACATACCAAATTTTCTCAAAATCGGCCAATTATTATTTGTGTTATCGGTGTGATATATATATATATATATATATATATATATATATATATATATATATATATATATATATATATATATATATATATATATAATCTTTATTGACTACAATCATACAGCATGTCTCTACAGATAAGTCTTCGACTTGTAAAGTATTTAGACATAATTTAGTTAAAGGTCAACCTAAAAATGTTTTGACAGCTATTTTCCAAACAGTATGCTTTAAAATTTGACACATCAAAAGTCAATAATTTTTTCTTCCGTTTCCATCCTTCATCCTAAAAAAGCTTCCAAAACTTTCACTGCTTGAGTTCCCTTTCTATTTGGGAATGCTCCACAACAAGAATCGTTCTTTTCTGCTCCATATATTTCAAAAATACAAATTTTGTAACGAGACAACCTACATTGACTTTTCTCAATATATATATACACAGATCTCCTCATTAGTGAATTTTTCGTTTTACGAAAAATTCGCTAAAAAGTGTACACCTGCTGACATTTTGTATCCATGGTGTTATCATTTCTTATGAGAGACAAAACAAACAGAGTAGTATAGAAAATTTCATTGCAAGTGGTCGACTCTTACTGAGTGTGAGGATTTTTTTGAAAGTCAGTATATATATATATATATATATATATATATATATATATATATATATATATATATATATATATATATATATATATATATATATATATATATATACATACATAATAATAATAATAATAATAATAACATATATTGCATAATATTTTATTACAACGTGTTGTGCAAAAAAACCTTGACTTGTGCTTGCAATAACACAATTTAAAGTATACACAGATCCAAAATATTTAAATTTATCACGATAAATGTTGACATTTTAGATTGACCAAGTTAGCTTAACCTAACATACCTATATCCCGAGTCTTGTAATAAGAGAGATGCAGGGTGTCAAAGTGACAGATAAAAATGGTTTATCCTTAATAATATCTAAGGTGTTAGTCAGACGTGTCTTAAATTTTTATAGGGAGACATTTTTTTTAGGTTTGAAAAATTAATATAATAACCATTTAGGCTGCCGTGTACGGGTCTCCCTCTAGAAGCCATGTTATGCATTAAATATAGGTGATTTGTTTTTGTTCGCACTCGTACATATCCTTTAGTAACAAAATATGAAATATTGGACTTTTCTCTGGGATTTATACCTCGAGGAATATTAACGTCCAAAACGACTTTTTTGTTAATAAACTCACTAATTACTTCATAGCGTATGCGTATTTTGAAATTATGTGTTCCTGAAATAAAAACCTTATAGTGTTTTTGCACTAAAAAACCTATTAAAATCATGATGCTATCGCGACTTAATAACAGAGCCATCTAGTATACATTTGTTTAGATTGGATAATTTTCGTAACTACTGTTTCTTTCGGTCTTTACTTTCCATAAAAAATGCACTTTTTTACTTATGATTTTATTTGAATTCGACATTTAAGAATTTTTTTGCGATAACAACAGGAAAATATTAATACTTTAATATATATATATATATTTATATATATATATATATATATATATATATATATATATATATATATATATATATATATATATATATTTCTTTAACCTCGGTCTATTTCCGCGACTATGGCCAATCACCGACGCCAGGGAGCAGTTTCACCTCACTATCCTGGAAATTTTGCTAAACCCCTGCCTTTCTGTAAGGAAAGTAGAGATCTTCACCGTGCCCAACATCGCATGGACACGAGATCGACGGCTTTACGCCCCCTCCGAAGGGCGGAACGTGCAGAGATTTAATTTGCTCAAATACAATGACACAGTCTCGGGTCATGTTAATTATACAGTATTTACTGAAAAAGTGAAAGGGGAACCCTGGGATCGAACCCGGTACCCTTCGGTTCAGAGGCACACCTTCTTACCACGGAATTACCTACGATATTAAATAGTTCTTGAAAAAATACATATTTATTGTCAATTTAACAGCAACTATTTGAGCAAAAGAACAAAACTAGAAAAACCAAGAGTCACACAAAGCCTAATTTTACGAAATTACGACGTACCATTGCAAAAATATTTTTGTCGTTCTTTACTTCCTCAGCAGCTAAAAAACATCTTTGAAGCATTTCCACACTATCAGTAGGGTTGGAATAAACAATCTTTTTTAGGTGATTGCATAAAAACTAGCCCATAGGTGTGAGCTCTGGTGACCGCGCAGGCCATTTGACGAGTGCGACGACCTATTCATATTCCAGGAAAATTAAAATGTAACCATTGCCTAACAGCTAATGTACTATGCACATAAGCTACGTCGTGCGCGTACCACATGATTTCACGGATAGCTAGCGGCACCTCTTTAAGCAATATTTGGAGTTGCCCATTCAAAAATCTTTGATATTCGGCTGCACCAAGACGCGAATAAACGGTCCGATAAAATAATCTCCTATAATTCCTTTCCATACATTTAAACCAAAATTATGCTGAAATCTCGGTTTAGAAACTTGGTATGGGTTTTGTTCAGACCATAAGTAAACATTGTGATGGTTTACCAAACGATGTCCTTAAACTAATGCTTCATCAACAAATCAAATATTGGATAAAGTATTTACATTTTCTCTTGAGATATTCACATACCACACGTTGTTGGTGGCAGGGGTAAAAGAGATTATCTTGAAAATTGTGGTATGAGAAACATTGTACTATGCCGATAATTTCATTGTACTTGTCTCAGGATTATGATCTATGTCTCTACGTCTTCATTTTATCTCCGCAAAAGTGTTTCTACTAGGAACGTGGCGAATAGGAACTCAGGTGTAATAGAGTCTTAATTAAGGCAGCAGCACAATTCTTGTAACATTCAAAATAATGCTTGCTACATATCAACATTCTTGTTATTCCTGTAATTTGAGAGTTTTTCAATTCCAAACCTCTTTAATGTCGAAGTAAAAAGCAAATAAAACCAATTAACGCTTGACAATTTCTTAAACCGACTTTTAATAATTACTATTTATTATCAAATAACATTTATCTACTAGATTGCTTTGCTATTAAGTCGCCATAGCCTCATAGGTTTTTTTAGTACAAAAGAACTGAATTTTTTTATAAAAATCGTATAAAATTGGCTGGTCAGTCTTCATCAAGTTATACGGATTCATTTTATTTTCTGCTTCGTCACTTAAAGTATGTGGGGTTTCCTCAAACTCAAGCCTTGCATCCAATTTGGTATCATCATTACTCAGTGCATTAAAAGGTTTGCTTTTGTGTCTGCCTTATTTGTACAAGCTCGAGAAATTTCTTTATAGTTTTACTAATTGGCCCTTGAGATAAAGGCGGAAAATGGGGAAATGTTTCTGTAAATGAGCAAGAAATTTCAATCTGTGGTCGTATTTTATCTCTGTAACCAATCATGTGCAGACTTTTTCTTTAGCGCACGTCTGTTAAATTAACCATATTTCTGAATTGCAATTAACAGCTGACAACTACTTTTATGCGGTTACAATCACACCACTATGTTTCTTACGCGTTTTTAACAAACTAACATTGCCAACTATGAAGAATGTTCATACCTTTTCATGTCTTCTTTCCAACTGATACCGTCCAAAAAAGACGCGGAAATTGTTCTTGTTTACTTTCTTATTTTACCAGGAATCGAACGCGTTTAGTAATAAATTTTATAGTGCGTTGTAGCAAAGTTTATCAATCAGATGAATTTCTTTTCTTTTACTACTAATTTTTGCAATACAATTTCAAACTATACCATTTTTTAATAGAGAATGAACAGATATTTCAAACGAGGTATCCCAGCCCCTACTTTATATTTAAAAATTTGGGGGCAAAGACTCGAAGAGATTTGAATGTAGAGGTGAAGTTCTCACTTTGCAGAATGTCTTTTTAGTCTAAAATTGGCTTGTTTTAAGATTTTTTTTTTGAAATATGCACAAAAATTGAGAAGGTGAATTTATTTGATTTGACTGTTCCACAGTATCTCTCCCTTTCTCTCCTCTCTCTCTCTCTCTTTCTCTGTGTGTGTGTTTTTATAAAACATTGAGTATTTTGTTCTCTAAAATACTATATCCTTGAAACTTATAATTTATCTTTACAAAATTTAACTCACATTGACATTAAACAATAGATGCTATGTTCCAAAACTCATTTGTGTTGTGTGTATGTTTTGTTTATTTATCATCGGTCTATTTTCGCCATTATGGGCAATCAACGACGCCAGGCAGCAATTTCACCTCAATATCCTGAATATTTTGCCGAACGCCTGCCTTTCTGATCAACATCGCATGGACACGGGAAGGGCAAACATGCAGACATTCAAGTTGCTCAAATACAATGCCACAACCTCGATTGATGTTAATTTATGACAATATGTACCAAAAAAGTGAAAGGGGGACCCTGGAAATCGAACTCAGTACCCTTTGGTTCAGCAGTTATGTTGGGTAGCTGTAATTCATGTCTTTCCGGATTGAAATTTAACAGAATTTGGAAAATGCCGAGAATAATATTCATTGTTGTTAAAGTAAATAGAATAAGCAAAGCTGGATACATTAAATAATTTAGTCGTTGTCAGGGTCTATAACCCACGGAAGTCACACGATTTAAGTGACTTTTCATATTGCATTGATACAAAAATTAGCTACTTAAATTTAGTTAAACAAAAAGCCGTTTTTTCAGAAAATTAAAGGCGTAATAAAAATTTTTGGTCACATTTAGATACATAATGTGAAAATACGGACACGATATGAAGCAATGCATTCTGAATTTCTTAACAAATCGGTTCGTTTTGGACGTTAATATTCCTGAAGCTATAAATCCTAAATACTGATCTATAAAATGAAAAATATCTCCACAACGGTCGACTTAAATTATTTTTAATAAGTATACCTTTTTTGTTCAGAAAAATCTAATGTTTTATATTCTGTTACTACGAGCGCTGAGAAAAAAGTTAATGCATATTTAATGCATAACATTGCTTGTACTGTACGCGACAGTAACAAATGATTACTATATTATAATATTTTTGAAAACCCGAAAAAATGTTTTGTTATAAAATTTGAAATATGTGTGATCAAACCTTTAGCAATTATTGAGGAAAAACTTTTTTTTTAATTTTTCACCCTGACACACTGTGCGACTTGGGATATAGTTATAGGTTAAATCAACTTGTTTTCACAAAAGAAATCTCTGGTATCATTTGTGCCCCTTCATTTTAGTACACTCTGTACATATGGATACAACTTTCGATTGATATCTTAAAGTAAATCGAGAAAAAGTTTCCTTTAGCTCACAATATATGTGCAAGTCCCATGAATTCTCTATATGGACATGATGTATAATTAATTGACAATAAAGTATAAAGTGAAGTTATCTGGTTCTACCAGGAAACATTGTTTTATTTATAACCATTGTCTATTATATTATCATGAAATAAAAGGGAATAAACAGAAATTAATTTGTGTCGCCGTTGGGCAAGAAACTAATTCCGCAATAGCGATATATTATCTACAGACAAGAATTTAATTTCTGGTGCCCCAACACCAGGAATTGATCTCAGCGTCGATAGGCTAGAAGCTATTTCCTGTTATTTGAATAACGTGAATTCAGTTTCAACTATTAACAGCCCAGAACTTTTCAATTACGATTTATTGTTTTAAGCTTGTAAAGATAAAAAGTAATTACCTAATTGCTGCTTTAATTAGGGCAATTTAACGTTACGACTATAAATTTCGATTTTTAAGACTATGTGACCAGTGTGGTTAAAAAAGTACACTACATGATTTATAACCAGCTATGCTTGTGAGTAGCATCATAGTCAGTTGTTCAAAATGACAACAACGGAACAGACATAGACAAATACACAAGAAAATGTTTGTAAAAGGTTCTATTAAAAATAAGTAAGGGTTGGAAAAATTAGACTATTCATTACACGGCATGTTTATATTGCTATAATATATATATATATATATATATATATATATATATATATATATATATATATATATATATATATATATATATATATATTGTTATGTATGGAGTGTCTTGTGTAATAATAATAATAATAATAATAATAATATTTATTGTGGCAAAAATTACACAGCCTTTTCAAACAAATACCAACAAATGTAATGTATAGTTAAACAGTATAGTTATCTCAAAAAGTCCCACGTTTAGGGCGCTATTTTGTTATGTTATTACAGTTCTGTGAGATATATTACTACTATTATTATTATCTTAATATAATAAAAAAAAAACAAAGTGTAAATGTCCTGATTAAAATTTATATGGTGTATGCCATGCACTCCCCTTTGATAGTTCTCTCTCTACGGCTGACTCTCTCTTCTCAAGGTGTGGCTTCTACTCGATTCTGTACCTAGATTTAACTATATAATTGCCCTCTCATAAACTCAAATGTAGTAAAAGTTTCAAGGAAACACAAATATATTTTACACTAACCCTTATTCCGTGATCACATCTCTAACTCTATATAATATTATTTACTTAAACTATAAATACCTTTATACATTCTTCCATCATCCCTTATAATATTGATAGTTCTCTGTTAAACCGTCACAGATTTGCTTGACATTAGCTGACCTCGAAAATGACGCTGCTTTCTTCCTTCAACGACCTTAACAAAATTTTATTTTTTCAATTTTCTCTCTTAAATTCTCTCCAAACTTACTTGTTCTTTCAAATTTCTCTCTGGTCTGACCAAACTCACGTTTTTCTTCCAACTTCTTTCTAATCTCTCCAAACTTACTTTTTATTTCCCATTTCTCTTTTATCTGGCAGCTCCTTTCAAAAATTTCTACTTGTCCTTATTAAATTATCTCCAAACTGACTTTTACTTTCAATTTCTTAGTTAAATTCTCCACAAATTCACAATATCTCTCTAATCTGACATCTCCTTTTCAATCCTCCAAATTCTCTTCCTTTCAAACTTTCCGTTTCCATGACAGTCCGCCTTCTACTTATTATAGCTACTAATAAATACACTATATACTAATAAATACACTATAACAAATTCTTATGTCATCATATTTAACAAATTGTCGGTAAAACTTAACACCTACACTTTTTGGTCCGTATATACTTCACTTATTTACACCCTTTACCGCTTATTCTAGTCTTAATTATTTAATAATAACTAGTTATAGACGCATTTTTGGCTGTTTGAGTCCATGCTGTTTTATTGAAATTATTTTTAATTCGTTTTTTCTAATGAAACATACACAACATCGATAGTGCATGGCACATACTTTGATTTTAATTTTAATAAAAAATTTAATATTAGACGTTTCATGGCTATTAAATTTGTAATTAGCAAATTTGCTGCACCTTCTCTTTTAACTTTTTTTTATCGATAGTACTAATAATAATACCTATTATGTGTGTATTTACATATGTCTGTGTGTACGTGAGCCTGGATGATACTACAATATATATATATATATATATATATATATATATATATATATATATATATATATATATATATATATACATATATATATATATATATATATATATACATATATATATATATATATATATATATATATATATATATATATATATATATATATATATATATATATATATATTATCTAATTTTTTTAATTACACTTTCTGCTATGGGCATCTATCTCATCAGTAATACGTGTGTGGTTTATGAAAATAGTGCAAACCTTTATTTTTAAGTGCGACGGCGCTTCATCCTGCTGTAACCAAATAATTGATTCAAGTTTTTAGCTTAAAAAAATATAATTATGCAGTGTTGAAGTGTTTGGTTAGGTCTTCCGACAAATAATCTGGGTTTTAATAATTTCGAGCATCCTTTGACATGCAGAGGATACAAGATTAACCAGAGTACAAAAATCCTTCTTTATTTATCAGCTAACCTTTAAAATTAAGCTGTTTTAAAGGCTATTCTCAAAACACCAGTAGCTGGAATATTTATCAAATGTTGGCAAAAATTTTGTGAGTAAACTTATATCAAGCTGTGATTTTTGATTAACCTCATTGTCAGTTATACATTCCATGTCAACTGATAAAACACATTTCTCTGGGAACAATAATGAGACACACTTTAGCGTATAACAATAATAACAACGCAATAGACAAGCTCTCCACTCTGAAGTCTTAGATTGGTGCCACACACATATATACATATGGATAGCCAAATGGAATAAATTTAGTATCTCAGTTATTGTGCATATTTATGAAAAAGCCCAAAGCGCGTCCATTTTAGATTAAAAATTAAATTTTGCAACGCAAAAACGCCACCCCTACATTTAACTCCCCGCAAGTGACGGTTCCAACCCCCAATTGCTTAATTATGAAGTAGGGGCTTGTGATATACCTCATTAAAAAGATCTCTTTATTATCTATTGTTATCGTTAATGCTATGGTTTTAAAATCTATTGCAAAATAACAGTAAGAAAAAAACAAAATTAAGCTGATTGACGAACTTTGCTACAACACAGTAAAAAAAAATTACTAATTTTATTTAATTACTAATCAGGTTTAGTGCTTGATAATAATAAAAAAAGGCGAAATACATTAATATTATTGTAGGAAATGTTCAAAATACACGTCTCTGAAGCACCCTACTCGTAGAAAAAATGTGTTCTAACGTTAATCAACATCTAAGGCGTGACGGACCTAATCGCAATCGTTATATTTCTCCAAAGTTCATTAAATCGTGTGGTTTAGTTTTGTATACCATACTTTTCACATATACTTATAAGAAGTCTAATAGCGTAAGATCGGGTGATTGTGCTGGCCATTCCTTGGATCTCCGTCTCCCTATCCACCGATTTGGGAAAATTAATTCGAGCTCCTGCCGGACAATGATTTGGTAATATGCAGGTGCTCCATCCTGATGGATTCATATCACATTCGCTGAAACTTGTGATTTCGGTCGATCAGAATATAAGTTTGCCGAAGTTGGCACGACATTATTTTGGTGATCTTCATTCCAATTGACATCAATAAAAAATGGACCAATGACATGGTTTTCAACTATATCTGCCCAAACGTGAACCTTTTCAGGGTATTCTTCTCCCATCCAGTGCTGATTTTCTTTAAACCAGTAGCGACAATTTTGACGATTAGCATGACCGTGAAATGTAAACCAGCACTCATCAGAAAGCAAATCATGTTCTAGTTGGATAATGTTCTTATCCAACGTCTCCATCTTTTATTTACAAAAAGATGTGTCTCTATCAAAATCGTCTCCCATGACATCCTGCGTTTGTACCAATTTATAGGGAGGCATTTTTCCTTTTAATATTCGAATAATAGATTAATGGATAACATCCAATTTTGTGACTGCCTGTAGACTCGAAGTATGTGGGTTTTCCTCAAACTAAAGCATTACATCCAATATGATATCATCACGGAAGACATTATAAGGCTTTTTTGAATCTGCCTAACGTGTCCATACTTGCTAAGTTGCTTTTCAGTTTTGCTTGCGATATTGGTATATAGACGACAAATCGGAAAATTTTTCTTGAAACAGACGAGGAACTTTGATCTGTGATCGCGTTTAATCTCGGTAACCAATCATCTGTAGAATTGTTATTATATGCAATTATGTTTAATACACCATGTTTCTGAGTTGCAGTTAACAACTATTGTCATGCGGTTACAATCACACAGCAAGTTGCAAAGGCATTTTAAACAAAACGAAAACTGCCAACTGTAAAGAATGTTGATAACTTTGTATGTCCTTTTTCTTTAATTGATACCTTCAAAAAACCACACTGAAATTGTTTTTGCTTGTTTTCTTATTATCAAGAATGAAAGGCGATTGGTTATGAATTTTTTAGTGTGTTGTCGCGTAAGTTCGTCAATCAGATGTATTTTTTTTTCCAGTATTACTTTTTTCAGGGAATTTTAAAACCATACTAATTTTGAATAGAGAATGAAGAGATATTTCAAAAGCAAGTTTCATAACTCTTTATTTAAAGATTTGTGGTTAGTAACTATCATTCTGTACATACAGGGTATTAATTGAGTAAGGAGGCTTACCAATAATATTCAAGTCAATCAGTTTTTTTTATTAACAAAATTTAATTATTTTATCTAATAATGATTTGAAAAGGTCAACTAGCTGTTTTACTAACTATTGTTTATATTTTGCAACAGTAAGACCTATATTAAAAATTTAATTGTTAAGTTTTTGATCCTAAAATATTGATACGCATAGAAATTTGTTTTTCTTTATGTTAATTAGCACTTCGTTATTTTAGGGAACGGGGTGGTTTTGGATTAGCCATGATGCAGAAACGTATGGATGACAGCCCTGAAGAGTGTGGTATATCTGGAGATAGGGTAATATCCAAAAGGATCATAGGAGGCAGTGAGGCTAAATTTGCCCAATATCCCTGGCAGGCTTATATAAAAATAGCAACTTACCAGTGTGGAGGTGTGTTAGGTAATAAAATCATTTATTGTAATTTAATAAGTAATTAATATTTTATTAAAAATTAAAAAAATGTTGTGAAAGACAACTAATGAAGAAAACGATAAATTACACTGAGTGTTCGTTAGCAAATTACGATAAAGTACTTTTACCTCCGATGTTGCTTAGAATGCTACATGGCTTCCGGGATCGTTTGCCGTGATCTAAAGTATTTAATATAGACGTTTTGCCAAACATGGCTGCTGATTTAATGAGTAGCTGGAATAGAACTGCAATCCCAGCTACAGAAGAATCCGGTAGCTATGGTTCACAAAAGGTCTAGCAAAGCACAACAGTCCCAAAGTCATTTAGTGTATTATAATATTGTGTTTTAACGGCTGATTTATGTTACATTCGATAATTATTGATTCTTTTTCAGTTTCTCGTCGATTTGTTGCAACTGCAGCCCATTGTATTTTAGCGGCAAGATTAAGAGAAATATTAGTTTATTTAGGAGAACTAGATACTCAAGACACAGGAAAGGTCGCAGAGCTAGCACCCGCAGAGCTACATAGGGTAAATAAAAGTTTCTTTGATTTTGCGAGAATATTAATTTTATCCCTTTTTAGTGAATTTTTATTTAAAAAAATTCACTAATAGAGAGGTATCGATGGTGAGACTTTGCAAAAATTTTTTTAAATGAGCGCGAATTAGGACCCGTATCCGGGGTCAGTTTGAATTTTTATATGTTTATATATATATATATATATATATATATATATATATATATATATATATATATATAATTTTTAGTTTTCTTTCAAAAAAAAATTTTTTCCGAAAATTTCGATAAAATTTGGTCTTCATATTGCTTCGGGAAAGACCTAACTATGTGCCAAAATTAAGCTTTCTAGGATTACAGAAAATTGAGCTATTCAAATTTGAAACATTTATGTTTAAATCATAGATCAAGTTGTGGTTGCTGTTGGTTAGTCAATGACAGCTGCTATTATTGAAATTCATTTTTAAGTTTCAGAGAAATGTCAATAATACTGAATTCACTGATTGTTAATCATTGGCAGCATTTACGATTATATATAACCCTATTGTAATTTATTATCATTTATCACGTCCGTAGTATAATTATTTTTTTCCTTACAACTCGCATCGTTTTTAGTCAATTGTTGTTATTAATAGTCAATAGTTTCTTCCCGAACACACACGGCTTCCATTGACTGTTCTGCCGCTGTTACAGTCTTTTTAGAGGTCCAGTTGTAACCACTCATACAGCCAGTGTTTTTTACCTGACCTGACCTGACCTGACCTGACCTGACCGAATTCATTCCCAGTTGCTGTTGATCTACTCATATTCTCTGAATATGTTTGAAGATGTTGTATCTACTTCATTCCAAGTCACTATTCACCGACTATTTATGAAATCAAATAAGTAAATTAAATCGATTGTCATAAAATATGTAGTGTATTAAGACTAAGGGAAAAAGAAATAAAACATATATAACTGTGCACATTTTGATTATATTTTAGGGTGTGCGGCGCACACCTAGCTCACTAGGAGAAATCGCCACTGCTTGAGAGAGGTATTGTCACAGCATAATATCTTATTAAAGTTCATTTTTTTAATATAACCTTATTTGACCAAGGTGTGTGTGGCGTAGGGATGTGGCGACCTCACCGCCCGGGATTTTAATAGATCTCGCAATCAGCCAAACCGAGATAATCAGTCCCCACTTTCTAATCAACAGCTTCGGGTGGAAGAACTGGAAAGTGCGAAAGCACACTATTGTACTGGGGTTGAGAATTTGGTCCCAAAGGCGGAAAAATTCAGTTACTCTATTGTCCTGGAGTTGAGAAATTGGCCCCGATAGCGGAAGAATATGCTGATCAACAACATTAGAATACAGAATGCAAGGAGAATATACTGTATTAAAGATCCAGTTGAATATTTCTAGTAGAATTATAATGACTGAGTGTACGAGTAACACGGTCCTCAGTCCGAAGCAGATCTTAAATAACCAGAGGGTGCTCGGAATTTTCCCGTCAGCGGTGATAATCGCTATATGGAATGTAAAGAGTCTACTTGCATCCGGAAAATGAGATAATTTAGTTCTGGAAATGGAACACCTGAAAATTGACATCATGGGGATAAGTAAAGTACAATGGCCAGATAGGGGAAAATGCCCAACAAAAAAAATGGTATGTTGTACTACTCAGGTAGCAACGAATCAACTCATAGATATGGTGTAGGCATTCTAGTTAGCAAAAAAATCCGTAGTAGGTTTCGCCCCTTACTCAGAAATAATTATGATGATACAACTACAATCAAGTGAAGGGATGTCAAATATTATTCAGATGTATGCGCCTACAGCGGATAAGGATGATGACGTGATAGAAAAATTGTACTACGACTTAGAACAAATCCTGAAGTCAACGAAGAAACACCTGTTGTTATGAGTGATTTTAATATCAAGATCGGCCAAGGGCGGGTGGAGAATTACGTGGGTGAATACGATTTTTGTGAGCGTAGTGAACATGGAGACAGACTACTGCAGTTTTACCACACGGAGGATATGCACGTGGCTACCCATTTTTCAAACTACCAAAACGAACACTATTTACATGGAAGTCTCCCTTGGACGAACCTGGAAAAATAGTCATAAATCAAATCGAGTTTATTCTTGTTAAACGTAGATTTCGAAACTCCATTCTTTCAGCTAGGGCCTACCCTGGAACATATATTGGTTCAGACCATAACCCTGTAGTGGCTACACTGAAAACCAAACTCAAGAAAATAAAAAAGAAAATATTAAACAACTGAAAATAATGAGACTAGAAAACAACAAATAAGGGAAATACTACACGATACATGAATCTGAGACTGCAAGAGATTATAATATCAAATGAAGCAACATGCAATGTCAACCAAACGTGGACGAATATAAAACAGGTAATAACAAAAACAGGAAAAGGAAACTTGACACCAACAAGATCACAGCATCAGGAATTGATTACAGGGGAGATACTCATACTAATGGAACACAAGAGGTAACTTAAAACACGAGATCCAACCAACTACAAGTCAGCAAATCTATTGATAAAGAGAAAAATTAGGGAAGCCAAAGAGAACTGGTTGAGTGAGAAATGTCAGGTGGTTGAAGAACTAGACAAAAAATATGATACTTTCTACTTACATAGAAAGAAAGAGAGAAACTCTCAATAATATTAGATATGCAGATGACACCGTCGTATTAGCAGGCACAATAGAAGAACTACAACATCTACTACAAATACTTAATATTGAATGCAACAATTGCGGCTTAAGAATGAATCTCAAGAAAACCAAATTCATGGTAATAACAAAGAACCAGGGCATTAGAGCTAATCTTTTTTCCGACGATACACAATTTAAAAAATATATATTATCCTATAAATACTTAGGTGCATGGATCACTGACAATACCGGTCAAACGAAGGAGATCAAAACCGCATTGCCCGAACAGTATTCAACAAAATGAGAAAGATATTATACTGCTGGTACATCAGCATTAGTCTGCGCATCCGTATCCTGAGACGCAACGTTTTCCCCACTCTCCTTTACGGAATGGAAACTTGGACATTGACGAGCAGAAACATAAAAAAATGTAGAAGCTTTTGAACTCTGGTGCTACCGGAGAATTCTCAAAATATCGTGGGTGGATCGTGGGACAAACGCAAGCGTACTGCAAAGACTGAACAAACAACAAGAACTACTAAAAGCTATTAAAAAGAGAAAGCTGAAGTACTTGGGTCATATCACGAGAGAAGCGAAGTATGCGTTACTTAGAAATATCATGCAGGGAAAAATTAGAGGTAAAAGTAGGGTAAGTAGAAGAAAAATGTCGTGGTTGCACATTCTGCGAGAATGATACGGATGCAGCTCAAATGAACTTTTTAGGCGCGCAACAAACAAGATAAAATTGGCTACGATGATTTTCAATCTTCGATAGGAAGGGAAATTTAGACCCAAGGCTAGTCCACAGAGACTGGTAATTAATATACCACTTCTAGATCAAAAGAGCAACTTGCAATAATAAACTATTGTGACACTGAAATTTAAGTAAGTGTTGCTCATTTTTTTCATAGGTACGGAGACAAAAAGACAAATGCTTCCATTTTATCTATTTGTGAAGTAAATGTGAATGAAGCAACATTGTATCCAAATTTGTAGAAAAATCCATAACGGCTTCCATGTGGAAAAAAGTGGACTATCTTATCTTAAATATGTACAATGTGTCGAGATCATTTATAAGTGTTACTATTTTAATACCTTTTAAGACCCAACCTAAGTTGTGTGTGTGTTTGGGTTAAAATGGCTATGCTGAATACCTTTGATCACAGAATGTTACCAAATCTAAGTTTGACTCTCAGTTAATATAATAGTCGCTCATTAGACTGGATACATATTTTTTTTCAACAACACACCACGAGGCCTTACAGCCTAAATACTATCGTACTGTGGGTGTCGACAAGGAGGAAAGAGGCAACTTGTTAATTCTGGACTTGAAGGTTTGGAGGTTCAGAGGAGAAGGAAAAACATGTGCCGGCAAGGAATTCCACAACTTGGAAGTCCTTGTGACAAAAGAGCGGGCATAACAAGATGTTCTATGTCTGGTGACCTGGACAGCAAAAGGGTGCATTCGCTCTGTTCCCCTGGTAGATCTGTTGGGGCCAGCAGGTGAAGGAACTATGGAAGGAAGCTCCTCTGAGCAGTGCCCTTGCAGATATCTATAAAAGAGCGAAAGGTCACCAACGGCACGTCGGTGGGTAAGGGATGGCAGCCTTTGGGTGGGGGTAGGGTCACCAATGAGACGTATAGCTCTCTTCTGAATGGAGTCCAGGATATCGAGTGTAGAAGCGGCAGCAACACCCCAGATGTGGAAGCAGTATTCGAGGTTTGGTCTTATTTGTGAAGTATATAAGGTATAGAGATTAGCTGGTAAAAAGTATTTGCGACCCCGGAAGAGGAAACCTAATTTCTAATATAGGAAGGAAATTAACATACCTTAAATTATACACAGGACACTTTGCTTTGAAGCAAGTGCTAAAACGCTGTCGGTTCTACCAAATGATGGAGTGAGGTCAAAAATCAAATTTTGTAAGAGAGGAGTTTTTAGCTTAGCTGGGCAGTTATTGTATGCAATCTTAAAGGGGATTCGGCACAAGTTAAAAATCTATGCTGAGCAGAATGTTTAGTGTATAAAGAATAACTTCGATCACCAGAACGTCGACTTTGATAATGTCTGCCGCGGCTGCCTACAAACTACAAGATAGGAATACCAACAGCCAATGGTTTGTAATCAAGATACCTTGGGTACTGTTGCCGTGTATCTATGTTATATATATATATATATATATATATATATATATATATATATATATATATATATATATATATATATATATATCCTAGATTTTGTGCTGTAATTAAAATGTTTTTGTATTTTTTAGGTCCGCCGACGCATCCTTCATCCTAGTTTTCAGTTCCGCTCGACCCAACCTGACCGGTACGATTTGGCTCTTCTAGAAATGATAACGGAAGCTGGTTATTCTTACCATATTTCTCCTATCTGTTTACCAGACCAAGACCTACAATTAGCTGGTAGAAGTGCAGTTGTAGCTGGATGGGGTAAAATACAACCATCAAATGAACTCATGGGCACCAATGTACTTAGATCTGCCTCAGTACCCATACTAGGTAAGAAAAATATAATTGGGTTTAAACTGCGAAATTCATTATATACAGGGTGAGTCAATGAAATTAAAAATTACTGCTTAGCTTTTAATAATTGAGACAATTAGATTTTGTTTTAGTGAATTTTCTTTGAAAATAATTCACTAATGAGGAGATCCCAACTTTTGCATTTTGAAAAAATTTCTCCAAATGAGTGCTAATTAGGCCCCCCAGAACACATATCTGGGGTCAGTTTCAATTTTTATATGTAAATATATATATATATATATATATATATATATATATATATATATATATATATATATATATATATATATATATATATATATATATATATATATATATATATATATATATATATATATATATATATATATATATATATATATATATATATATATATATATATATATATATATATGTATCACACCGATAACTCAAAAAATAATGGGCCGATTTTAATTAAATTTGGCAAATACCTTCCTTTTGCAAGTGGCTTGGACAAGTTTGTTATCCAGGAAAATCGGAGTAAGTTTTCCCGGAAAATTTTGTGTTTTATTTCGAAAAAAATTATATCTCCGGAATTAACGGAGTAAGGGCAACCAAATTTGGCACGCTGGTTTATATCCTTATACGTAAGTTGCCTACCAAATTTAACTCTGTAGGTCAAAAGACAAAAAAATTGGTAACTTTTAGGCAAAGAACTTGAATCTAGTACGGACTATGGAAAGAAAATGTCTGAAGAAGATTGTTTTACAAACCCTGAAGTCTTAGTTTCAACCGTCATTGTCCAGAAAATTCATTTCAAATAGACCCTTTCCCTGATGCTTGGCAGTAGCCTTAGCTATAGAGTTTATGGTTTAATGGTATATAATTTTTGTCCAATTTTCGTAAAAATCAATAAAGCTATATATATATATATATATATATATATATATATATATATATATATATATATATATATATATATATATATATATATATCCGTTATTATAAAATATATGAAAAAAATGTGTAAATTAAATATAGGGTGTCTTGAGCTACATCTTAAAAAATTATTTATACAATCACAGGCTGGCGCATAAGACGTTGGTGATAAAATTTTTTTTTTTTAATCAAACACGCCTGTTATTGCATTTTCCATCGAAATATCATGCATGTTTGTGAGAAAAGAAATTCTGTACGCAGCAAGTGCGTTGTGGTAGCAAATTTTGATCAAATGATTCATATTTGAATAGCTCAATTTACTATTAACCTATAAGGTTGACACTTTAAGTTTACTTTCAGAAGTCTTTGTCCATTTTCAAACAAAAAAGTTATTTTGATCAAAGAAGGCACATTGCTTTTACTATATATGTTATACTGTAACCAAATTTGATGCCTGCTTTCTTAGAAAAAAAAACACACATATTTGCTATTAAAAACATTTGAATGAAAATTCACAACCATAACGCACTTGCTGCGTCCAGACTTTTATTTACTATATCAACTGTATTCCATTTACATATTATGAAAATACTAACTGATATATAGGCTGTCCCAATTGTCTGTTACAGACCCAAAAGCATTTTTTAAATAAGAAATTGTATTTTTTTGCCCATTTTCAGGTTCCACATGAAATGTTACGTACCTTATTAAAAGCATACCGTGTGTCAAAAATGAACCGTTTCCGAGCTATTTCATATTTTTTTTGAAACTCATTATAAAACTTACTTAACAATATTTAAATTAATATCAAATCATTTTGAGATTTTCTACAATTAATACCAGAGATTAATAATGAATTGTTAATTGGACTACCTTTCATAACGTCTATAGAGAGCTCAGGATTGGCCGACCAATTTAGACAAATTCAATGTCCAAAATTGTTATTTTAAATGAAACACCCCACATTTTATGATTTCATTCGACGCAGAGCTTAATTTTCTTTAGATCAGTAAGTATAAGAACACACTGTACTTAAAATCTACCGTTTTAAAGTTATATTTGGTCATATGGGCTTGAATTAATCTGACATACAATTTTCTTGTTGTTATTCATTGTTTATTATGGTTTGACAGTTCTGTTTTGAGGTTAGGTAAATTGCCAAGTTCACAGGCGCAAAGTCTGTCAACAGTTCAGTTCTTATGTCAAAAAATGTTGACATTTTTTGTCATAATAATTCAACTGTTGGCAGCTGCTGGCGCATGGTGAACTCAGCCATTGATTGTATAATATCCTTCTAAAATTTGAAACCAAAGAATACTAACGTGTATTCTTTATTTATTATCGTTTGACAGTTATGTTTTAAGGTTAAATCAATGCTTGTATATGCTTCTAAAATTGATAACCAAAAAATATTAACGTTAATATTAGCTGATTACTTTTTCAAGTAGTAAATTATTTAAATAATGAATAGGTATGTACCTTCTTGACTTTTACGAATTCAGGAGTAGAAACCTTTTATTTGTTTTCACTTGCTGTGTTAAAAAGCTATTAAAATGGATCTCAGAAGAAATTAGGGCTTATTTTATTATAATTGATTCTTGTATAACATGAGGCTCACAGAAAATAGCAAAAGGTATTTGAAGTAATCATTTCAGCAGAAATTTTTTAATGTTGATGTTAGTAAATTTTTATTAAGAAAATTTGCTAATAGAAGTTCTTTGAACAAAAAGCCTTTTTTGGTGTTGGAAAAACTGGTTCGATTGGCTTGGCTACAATGAAACCATCCAGGCGATTAACAAGAAAAAATAACTGCCACCTTCATAATTTCGCAGATACATTCCTTTAATAAACATGTTTAAGTTTGCTTCTGGACACTTTTGTAACTTTGATGAAATTTCTAATAAAAAGTTCTTTTAAAGAGACTTATACAGTACCTAGATTTACCAAATTTTAATTTTCCAGCTTAATGCAAAATTGAGATTTTGCCACTTAATTTTGTTTTGTTTAAAGAAGCCAGAACACAAAATTTGAATATTTTCATGATAATAGAGAGATATCAATGGTAGCACTTTCTAAAAATTCTTTAAATTAGCACGTAGTAGCTAAACCCGATCTTCAAGGTCTGTTCAAATTAAAAGTATCAATTTTAGTATAATGCTGTGCTACTAGTGTACAATTTTTATGATAATTCATTACTATAACGTACTTCCTGCTTCTGCACAAGTAAAAGGCCTCACTGTTTCTTTACTTGTGTTTGCTTTATTGGACTGGTTATATTAACTGCTAGTATGTATAAGTAGGTATAGCGTCACTTGGGACAGACAGTGACGTCACATGTGGTTAAGTATGGGATCTGCGTTACCGACATGACAGTTGACAGTTGACAGCTGCCAGTTACCGACCCAACAGTATATAGATAGGGGGGCCCCGCCCACAAGGACTCCGTCCCTTCCAAGATGGCCGACTTCCAAGATGCCCGACTTCCAAGATTTGAGCCAGACAGTCACATGTAACATGCAAACCTTCCAAGGTGATTAACCTGTTATTTCTAGGAAACTTTGTCCAGACAGTGACGTCACACGACTTGGGCCAGACAGTCACATTCCAAAGTGTCTAACCTATTACTTCAAATTATTATATTTTGAAAAAAACCATTTGGAGCAGGTGAGTTTCGAACCCGGGGCATTCAGATGGGAGGCAACGATGCTACCCATTGAGCTAAGCAGACGCTTGTTAATTTATTGTTTTAGGCTGGTATATATATACGACTTTTAATTACAAACAAACCATACATGTAACATAATTAAAGTTTTTGTTATTATTAGACAAATGGATGATTTACAAAATAATTAATATGTTTAATATTAGAGGCGGAACCAAAACGGAGGAACCAAAATGGCGGAATAAAAAAATGGCGGAATGAAAGATGGAAGCCTGTGATACCTTAAGCTGACATCCCTGACATTATAAAAATGGCGGCAGACAAATGGATGATTTACAAATAGAAATTAGCCGAACGCCACAATTGTTATATGGGTAGGTTCTAAAAATAACACACAGAGGTCGTTGTCAAACAAAAGAAGGAAGTTCAGAAACAAAATAGATAACAGGTTCAAATAGGAAACCAAATATCGTAGAGACAATAGAGGTCGCTGGCAAAACAAAGAAGCTCAGAAACAAAATGGACAACAGGTTCAACTCTTAAAAATAGGAACTTTTTTAGCCTTATGTGTGGGCACGGCAAGTAGTTGATTTTATTTTGAAAGAGATACAGGTTCGATTCCTGATATATGCTCATTGATATGGTAGCGTCAAATACAAAGAGGTACTGAATAACTAAACAGTAAGCTTAGAAACAATGGTTGGTTACAGGTTCAATTCCTTTCTTAAGCTAACCCCACGTGTTTAGTGTCATGTTACTCGTCTAAGTAAGCAGAAATAAAAAAAATGGCGACTAAAATAGGATAAAAAACTTAAAACCCTTATCGCTGAAGATCCGTGAGATGTACGATAGAACCAATACATGCACGGTGTTAAGGAGGCCAAATTAAATTGGAATATACAATAAAATGGCCACTTCCGGTCTAAACTTTAAATCGTTATATCTTTTCAACGGAAAGTGATAGAAATGAACTGACTTTAAAAAATGTATGTTTCATAACAAGCTCTACAAGAAAATGAGATAAAAAACTTTAAACCCTTATCGCGGAAGATCCGTGAGATGTACGATAGAAGCAATACATGCACGGTGTTAAGGAGGCCAAATCAAAGTGGAATATACAATAAAATGGCCACTTCCGGTCTAAACTTTAAATCGTTATATCTTTTCAACGACAAGTGATAGAAAGGAACCGACTTCAAAAATGTATGTTTCGTAACAAGGTCTACAAGAAACCGAGATAAAAAACTTTAAACCCTTATCGCGGAAGATCCGTGAGATGTACGATAGAACCAATACATGCACGGTGTTAAGGAGGCCAAATCAAATTGGAATATACAATAAAATGGCCACTTCCGGTCTAAACTTTAAAGCGTTATATCTTTTGAACGGAAAGTGATAGAAATGAACCGACTTCAAAAATGTATGTTTCGTAACAAGGTCTACAAGAAACTGAGATAAAAAACTTTAAATCCTTATCGCGGAAGATCGGTGAGATGTACGATAGAACCAATACATGCACGGTGTTAAGGAGGCCAAACCAAATTGGAATATACAATAAAATGGCCACTTCCGGTCTAAACTTTAAATCGTTATATCTTTTCAACGACAAGTGATAGAAAGGAACCGACTTTAAAAATGTATGTTTCGTAACAAGCTCTACAAGAAACTGAGATAAAAAACTTCAAACCCTTATCGCGGAAGATCCGTGAGATGTACGAGAGAACCAATACATACACGCTGTTCAGCAAAGCAAACTTTATAAGCATATTCAATAAAAATGTTACTTCCGGTAGACACTTCCGGTATAGCTATTCTTAGAGCTAGATACATGTGTGACACCTCAAAATCATCGTCTAACAGAAGAAATATAATATTTAAGTAAGTCAGAACAAGCTGTGTTAACACCTAAAAACAACACACTCTCTCTTAGACTTAATGAAGTTACTTTCAGAGAAAATTTCAACCATACCAGAAAGAACAGTATTAAATAGCGTATTGTTGACTACATCAAGTGTTGCGTGCTACAGACAAATTTTAGTACACCCTCTTAGACTTATTGAAGTTGACGGTACAGGCACCTGTCAAGCGTACCTAACAAACCAAAGTAAATATGTCTTGAAGAACAGTCTTCAATTACCCTAAACCAACACATCTCTATCATTTCAGAGTAATCTTAGCCATGTGACCAGTTAAACTAAATGTCTTGAAGTGTAGCTTTTATGTTTATGAGATATAAAATAAGAAAACCAAAGAGTTAATTGTCTATTAAAACAACAAGCAGAAGGGGTTGACTTGGTACCTACAGCTGCTACATACTTGGTAAAAATGGGTGCCACTAGCATTTCAGAGTAATTTTAATCACACAACACTCTAACTAACTGTCTTGAGATGTGGCTTTATGTGTTAATGGGTGGAAATAACAAAACTAAAGAGTTGATTGTCTATTACAACTGTCAGCTAAAGAAGCATTTAGGTAGCCGGAATACCGATATCCTAAATATTTCAAGAGTAATCTTAGTCATACAACACTCTTAACTAACTGTCTTGAGATGTGGCTTTATGTGTCATTGGTTGGAAAATAAGAAAACTAAAGAGTTGATTGTCTATTACAACTGTCAGCTAAAGAAGCATTTAGGTAGCCGGAATACCGATATCCTAAATATTTCAAGAGTAATCTTAGTCATACAACACTCTTAACTAACTGTCTTGAGATGTGGCTTTATGTGTCATTGGTTGGAAAATAAGAAAACTAAAGAGTTGATTGCCTATTACAACAGTCAGTTGAAGGAACATTTGCGGTATCGGAATACCGATATGCCAAATGTTCCAACCGAAGGAGCCCACTTAGAGACATCTCCAGGGGCTCGGAATACCGATGCCCTAGAAGTGTCGGAAGCAACATTTCAATTAACACCAACAACCGCTAAATACTTGTTGGACTTTAGTATGTTTGATATTAAATTCGATTTGCTACATAACCATTCATTTTTATGAAAAACTCAACAATTTTTATTTCTGCGTAAGCGAATTTAATCAGAAATATAGAACCAATCTTCAAGGAACCGAAGTAAAATGATAAGAACATTAAGAACAAACATTCCGATACCGAAGTGATCCTAAACACACCATATGATGCAAATTCTGTAAATCTATTTAACAGAAGAAAAACAGAAGTGAAACACCGTAAGACAAATAGAACCGACGTACATAACAGATGTGTCTGAGGAGAAACGTATTCAGAACCTTATTGAGTTTACTAAGTTTTAAGTATACGAACATAACAGTCTATGTACCAACCAACCAACCAACCAACTGTTTTTGAGGTGTAACCTTTATGTATGTATGTAATTTAATTTTCGATAGTGTAAAATAAAATTAAAAAAGTGTAATATATGAAAAAATAAGAAAACTAAAGAGTTGATTGCCTATTACAACGGTCCGCTGAAGAAACATTTAGGTAGCCAGAATACCGATACCCTAAATATTTCAACCGAAGGAGTCCACTTAGAGTCACATCTAGGGGGCCGGAATACCGGCCCCCTAGATGTGCCGGAAGCAACATCTCAAGTAACACCTAGAACTGCAACATACTTGGTAAAAATGGGTGGAGCTCAGATTGTAAACGACTTGATAGGTGGTACATATGTTTGCAAAGATTTCATTCTAAATTTAGCCTGTTGGATATCCAATCATTTCTATGAAAAGTGCAACCAACCAACTAACCAACCACCCAACCAACCAACCAACGTTGAGGGGCGTAGAGATAGCAAGCTATCTACAAGTGGACCCCTCTGAACCTATACACAACTGACTGTGTTGGTTAAAGGACCGAAGTTTAGCCTCGTGTTTATTAAAGACTAAAGTTTAGCAGGTACTATTTGTTTTCACCTTCACTGCTGGCTACCGACTGAACCTTAGCGGACGCTCCTCGTCTTAATATTCGACAAAACAACACAGACGACACAACTTATTGTTTTCACCTTCACTGTTGGTTAACGACTGAACCTTAGTGGACGCTTCACGTCTTAATATTCAACAGACAACAACGACAGCTGTCATACAGCTGTCTGACATGACAGACAGCTGTCATACAGCTGTCATACAGCTGTCTAACACAGCTGTGTTAGACAGCTGTGTTAGACAGCTGTGTTAGACAGCTGTATGACAGCTGTCTGTCATGTCAGACAGCTGTATGACAGCTGTCGTTGTTGTCTGTTGAATATTAAGACGTGAAGCGTCCACTAAGGTTCAGTCGTTCTGCGATAAGGGTTTGAAGTTTTTTATCTCAGTTTCTTGTAGAGCTTGTTACGAAACATACATTTTTAAAGTCGGTTCCTTTCTATCACTTGTCGTTGAAAAGATATAACGATTTAAAGTTTAGACCGGAAGTGGCCATTTTATTGTATATTCCAATTTGGTTTGGCCTCCTTAACACCGTGCATGTATTGGTTCTATCGTACATCTCACCGATCTTCCGCGATAAGGATTTAAAGTTTTTTATCTCAGTTTCTTGTAGACCTTGTTACGAAACATACATTTTTGAAGTCGGTTCATTTCTATCACTTTCCGTTCAAAAGATATAACGCTTTAAAGTTTAGACCGGAAGTGGCCATTTTATTGTATATTCCAATTTGATTTGGCCTCCTTAACACCGTGCATGTATTGGTTCTATCGTACATCTCACGGATCTTCCGCGATAAGGGTTTAAAGTTTTTTATCTCGGTTTCTTGTAGACCTTGTTACGAAACATACATTTTTGAAGTCGGTTCCTTTCTATCACTTGTCGTTGAAAAGATATAACGATTTAAAGTTTAGACCGGAAGTGGCCATTTTATTGTATATTCCACTTTGATTTGGCCTCCTTAACACCGTGCATGTATTGGTTCTATCGTACATCTCACGGATCTTCCGCGATAAGGGTTTAAAGTTTTTTATCTCATTTTCTTGTAGAGCTTGTTATGAAACATACATTTTTTAAAGTCAGTTCATTTCTATCACTTTCCGTTGAAAAGATATAACGATTTAAAGTTTAGACCGGAAGTGGCCATTTTATTGTATATTCCAATTTAATTTGGCCTCCTTAACACCGTGCATGTATTGGTTCTATCGTACATCTCACGGATCTTCAGCGATAAGGGTTTTAAGTTTTTTATCCTATTTTAGTCGCCATTTTTTTTATTTCTGCTTACTTAGACGAGTAACATGACACTAAACACGTGGGGTTAGCTTAAGAAAGGAATTGAACCTGTAACCAACCATTGTTTCTAAGCTTACTGTTTAGTTATTCAGTACCTCTTTGTATTTGACGCTACCATATCAATGAGCATATATCAGGAATCGAACCTGTATCTCTTTCAAAATAAAATCAACTACTTGCCGTGCCCACACATAAGGCTAAAAAAGTTCCTATTTTTAAGAGTTGAACCTGTTGTCCATTTTGTTTCTGAGCTTCTTTGTTTTGCCAGCGACCTCTATTGTCTCTACGATATTTGGTTTCCTATTTGAACCTGTTATCTATTTTGTTTCTGAACTTCCTTCTTTTGTTTGACAACGACCTCTGTGTGTTATTTTTAGAACCTACCCATATAACAATTGTGGCGTTCGGCTAATTTCTATTTGTAAATCATCCATTTGTCTGCCGCCATTTTTATAATGTCAGGGATGTCAGCTTAAGGTATCACAGGCTTCCATCTTTCATTCCGCCATTTTTTTATTCCGCCATTTTGGTTCCTCTGTTTTGGTTCCGCCTCTAATATTAAACATATTAATTATTTTGTAAATCATCCATTTGTCTAATAATAACAAAAACTTTAATTATGTTACATGTATGGTTTGTTTGTAATTAAGTCGTATATATATACCAGCCTAAAACAATAAATTAACAAGCGTCTGCTTAGCTCAATGGGTAGCATCGTTGCCTCCCATCTGAATGCCCCGGGTTCGAAACTCACCTGCTCCAAATGGTTTTTTTCAAAATATAATAATTTGAAGTAATAGGTTAGACACTTTGGAATGTGACTGTCTGGCCCAAGTCGTGTGACGTCACTGTCTGGACAAAGTTTCCTAGAAATAACAGGTTAATCACCTTGGAAGGTTTGCATGTTACATGTGACTGTCTGGCTCAAATCTTGGAAGTCGGGCATCTTGGAAGTCGGCCATCTTGGAAGGGACGGAGTCCTTGTGGGCGGGGCCCCCCTATCTATATACTGTTGGGTCGGTAACTGGCAGCTGTCAACTGTCAACTGTCATGTCGGTAACGCAGATCCCATACTTAACCACATGTGACGTCACTGTCTGTCCCAAGTGACGCTATACCTACTTGTATATTATTATTATCAGTTGTGTGTAGCTGTGGCTGTTCTAGACATTGTTGATGAAAATTCATTTTGATTTTTACTTGTAATTCTTGACAAGCTGAGGAGCCTCTGAATTTCGAAGATGAGGTCCATTACATGGAAAGTATTTGGCAGGGGTGTCTTTTATTTTTATGCAGGGCTTGGTGTCATGATTTCCACCGCAGTTTACGCAAGTACGAGGACGATTGCAATACTTCTTAGTTTGACTATACACTTGACAGCGGGAGGGTTGGACTAAGTGTCTGCTTTTGTCTGGTGGCTCAATGACAACTGATTTGCTCTGCAAATATCTTAGCTGATATATTTTCTTCTTATTAGGCGCTGGTTCCAAGTCAACAAAAAATAGTCCTAATGATTTATAGTTATCTTATGTTTAATATTAACTAAACTTCTGACTTTATAGCAAATGCTTTCTGATTTGTTTTGATGTTTTGATATGATAGACAATGATGCAGGTGTCGTATACCTATTATCTAGGGCCTTTCTCTCTTGATTAGATACGTATGATGAATAATATTTTTCTCTTGCATGTAAGCGACTAATTTTCTGTAAGGGTCAGGAGTGGTAGCTTTAATTTTGCCAACATTATTTCTTAAGTTTTTTTGTCATATATTGCTCTTCTTCAGAAATTGCCCTAAGGATTTTATCATTTCCGTATACTTTACAACTCCATGGACAAATATGGGTGGAGGCTTAGGTATTTTGCAAGTTGATGTTTGGATATTAGGTCTGCTGTCATCGATAGGGCTTGCAAGCGGTGCAAATCTATTACTCGTAAGTCCTGTGTATCTTTAGGTGATTGACTTTCTTGTATTTGTACTCTTCTTTGTTAACGGCTTAGTTCCACTTCTTGCCAATCATTACTTTTATTAAAAGAAGTAGGTATGTCAAATTGAATTGTCATTTTTGATCTCGTACAAAATGTACAATTCCGGCAAAAATATGGGAAGTTGAGAAAAATTTGTAGTTGAAAAAGTATTATGGGAGATCAGTATTTATTGTAAATGGAGGTATCGGGTGGAACATTAGAAGAAAGAATTGGAATGTCAAAATTTTAATGTAGTTGAATTTGGAGTGTTATCAAGCAGTTTTAGATGCAACTATGCATATAAAATTATGTTAAGATCCAGCACAAGTCTCAGACTTATTGAATTAACATTATGTATGATTTAAAGCAATAAAGGTAACAATACTGATTAAAATAATTTCGATTTTTTGCGAATTTCTCTGTCAAATGTTTTTTTGAGAAAATTGTTGTGCTGTTGATATATTTATGTCCATCGTAACGTTATCCGTGAATTGCATGTCTCACAATTATATATTTTGTGTGTGTGTGTGTGTGTGTGTGTTTTCTTTCTTTAACGTCGGCCTATTTCCGCGACTATGGCTAATCACCGACGCCAGGGAGCAGGTTTACTTCACCATCCTGGAAATTTTGCCAAGCCCCTGCCTTTCTGTAAGGAGGGTAGGGATCTTTAATGTGCCCGACATCGCATGGACATAGGACTGACGGTTTTACGCCCCCTCCGAAGGGCGGAACGTGCAGACATTCAACTTGCTCAAATACAATTCCAGAAAAGAACCTCGGTGGTTCAGGGGTAAGAACGTGTGCCTCTAAACCGAAGGGTACTGGGTTCGATCCCAGGGTACTCCTTTCACTTTTTCAGTACACACTGTAACATTAACATCAACCGAGGTTCTGGCATTGTACTACCATAACGCACTTGCTGCATCCCGAACTTTTATTACTTACAAAAACCTTTAACAATATTTTTACCTTCTAATGAGCGCTGCTGAGAATTTATCGGGGAATGCATTAGTGATATTTCAAAAATCCATATCTGCTAAACGAATAGAGAGAATTTAAAAAATAAAAAAGCAACATATGGGGAATGAAAAAGTCTTTTCACAGAGCTATGACATGACCCCCAGTCCCATTTGAAAAAATTTGAGGGATGACGCTCCCGCTTAGGAGGTAAAGTTTGGGCTTTACTTTTGGCGGCAAAAGTCATCTCCCTCACAAGAGAACTTGACGTGTTACAGGTTTTTTTCGACAAAATATTTTCCTGGCAGTTACGCATGCCAGCTCGTTTTCATTGGACCGCCCTATATATATATATATATATATATATATATATATATATATATATATATATATATATATATATATATATATATATATATATATATATATAAATTGAAACTGATCCTGAAAATGGGTTCTAGGTCTAGTTTGCGCTCATTTGAAAAAAAATAATTCAAAAGTCAGATCTCCCCATTAGTATTTTTTTTTCTTCGAAAATCCGCTAACAGCACGTTGTAAAATTCATGTAGATAAATAAATAAATAAATGTTCGGGACGCAGCAAGTTCGTTATGGTAGAGAATTTTCATTAAATGCTTCAAATTTGAATAACCTACTTTTCTTTTCTAATTTTTTTAACTAAAAATTCACTAACAACAAAAAGGCTTTAGGAATTTTTTTTGCTTGTTTGTACAGTGGATACTATCGGAATACACTGTAGACATATATATTTTCCGATGTATTTATTCACGCAGCAGGGATAAGCAAAGTTATATAATATAAAGTTTCTCTTGTAAAAATTTAGTAGGAAGACATAGAGGGTAAAACTTATTTTATAGAATCTACAAATTTGTTCGCAGAGAAACTGATGAAACATAACAAAGTTTATTTTCGTTGTTTCTAATAGTATTTGAAAGTTACGAGAGAGTTCTTCGTTAAAGTTAAAGCCTTCATCTCAGTCACTGTTGCTGGAAATAGCACAGCACTGTATTCGAGGGTATTACGGGTATAACTTGAACATTTTTGATATCTGTTAGAAAATTGATTTAAACAAAATCATATCTTAGCTTATATGGTATTGAAAATAAAAATACATAATAGATTGAGAAAGGTATAGCGTAGATGCATGTGTAGATAGTTCCGCTTGGGCTTCGCAAGTGTTTGTTTTGTTCTCTGCAAATGGTTTTACACAATTATGAATAAAAAATTGTTTCTACGTTATGGCATGTGGTCCAGTAATAAGAACTGCTGTAATCTAAAGGGTACTGGGTTCGATTCCCGGGGTTCCCCTTTCACTTTTTCAGTACATACTGTAAAATTAACATCAACCGAGGTTACGGCATTGCATTGGAGCAAGTCGAATGTGTGCAGGTTCCACCCTTCTATACATATGTATAGGGTGGCGCATTGAAAATAAACAGACCGATTTGCGTCCAGAGAATTTTTTTTTAAGAAACGCTGAAACACGTCAATTTTAATATTGAGGGGGACATATTTTGACATAAAACTCAACTTTGTAACATCAACCCCTTAAGAGTGGTGATAACAACCCTTATGTTTTAAATAGGGAACATGGGTCGAGTGTTACATCGTTTGAAAGCTATTTCTTTTCTGAATTCAGCACAGAAATTTTTTTGGAAGTTTTATCAACTCGTTTAAAAATTATTCACAGTTGGATTTGCAAGAACGTATTTCATTCATTGTGGTAAGAATGGTGGTAATTAGTCAATTTTTCGTTAAAAAAATAAAAAACAAAACCAAACGTTCAAAAATGTTTATTCAGTTAAGTAAGCGTTCAAATTGTTGACCACAGTTTTGTAACATATTGTAAAACACTTATTATATCTTATCTAGAAGCGCCTCCGTGGCCGTGCGGGAAAGTCGATTCAGACTTTCCAGTACGGACTCGGGGGATGACGGTCCGAGACTCACCGGCGGCGGATGATTGTTCAAATCACCGTCGTCGTTAAGATCGAGCTTAAGATGGAGGGTAGGTTAGTTTAGATGAGCAAAAAGGGTTAGCAATGGCCTAATTGCCAGTAAGCATCTTACCTTTATATCTTATCTTGTGTGACAATAAACCAGTAGTTAAATAAATAAAACCTAAAACCATTTTAAATGTGCAATTATCCCTAAAACCTCATAAAATATTACAAACTAGCAGCTATTATAGTTGACAAAATGTCTGAATCGATTTCGATAAAAGTTGGCAATAAAGTAAATTCATTATGTAGTCTATATGATTGGTGTTGAGAAAGGGGCGGCTGGTATTTACGGCCAAAACTGCAAATCCGCCACTTATATATATATATATATATATATATATATATATATATATATATATATATATATATATATATATATATATATATACACATCCGCATGCATATCCGTTTGTGTTTGCCATTTGATTATATTCAATTTAACTTTATTGGCTACCGAAACAGGGAAGTCTGTCAAAAGAGAGTTTATGGTTGGCTTTAAATTTCAGTTTGTGTGCTTTGTAATGTTTTATGAGCTCCAATATTTCATTGTTTAACTGTGCGTTATAAAATTTGTTAGATATTTTCGTGATATGATTCTTAATACAGGGTATCTTTGCAATGTCGTGAAGTGCTGTAATTTTAGTGTATCGATTCTTATACAATGCCAAACTTAGGATTTTTTTTGACTTTGAAGTTTTTTAATATGAGTTTTTGAACCACTACACCAGCCCGGAGCTGCGTAAGTTATCACTGGATGGAGTATTGTCTTGTAGAGTGTTAGTTTGTTAGGTGCGCTGACTTTACTGCGTCTATTTAATAAGGGATAAATATTTTCTAAGATACCGTGTACCTTTTGGGTAGAATTTTCTATCTGTTTTCTAAACAGTAGTCTTTTGTCGAGGTAGACTCGCAGATATTTGACATTTTTATTATCTTTTATAGCTTCCTGTTCATTTTTATAGGTTAAAAGATTTTAATGTTATTGAACTTTTTTACTGAATACAATAGCTTCGGATTTGTTTGCGTTAATATGAATTTTCCATTTCGAGTAAAAATCTTGGAGCATATTGTAGATGGATTTGGATTCGCTTAGCTGCGACCACTGCGCTGAACGAGTGAGAGTATAAAGCCGTGTCATCGGCAAACAAAGCCGTTTTGGTTTTAAAGAATTGAGGTATGTCATCAATGAAAATATTAAAAAGTTTTAGTCTTAATAATGAACTCTGAGGAACCCCAGCCATAATTTTCTTTTCCGTCGATTTGAAATTGTTGTAAAGTACTCGAGATTTTCTATCTCTGATGTATGAATTAATCAATTTTACAAGATAAGAGGGATAATTATTTTTTATCATTTTATAATATGAGTCCATCCTGCCATATGGTGTCAAACGCTTTTTGTATATCAAGCAGCACCATTACTGTTGTTTTATCGATGTTAGTTTACGCTTATGTCATTTACAATCCAAGTTACCTGTTGCACTGTGCTGTGTTTTTGTCGAAACTCAAATTGTATGTTGCAAGTAGGGGCGCTTTTCTTGTCAAACTTATGTACGCGATTATATATGATTGTTTCAAGAATTTTGCTTAGGCTATTAACCAGGCTTATGGGCTTGTATGCGTCACATTTGTTACCTGGTTTTTCTGGTTTATGAATTGTTGTTGTATCAGCTACTTTCCGTATTCTTGGAAAGTAACATATACAAGTATATATATATATATATATATATATATATATATATATATATATATATATATATATATATATATATATATATATATATATATATTATTGTATAATAATTTTCTGAAATAGTCAGGCTCTACGTAACCAGTCAACTAGTTAACCAATCGCAAAGTGAGAAGCAGCTGATTATTTTGTTACAATTAGATGTGTAAAGAACGAATGCTTTCTAAAATCTGTTTTGCAAGGGCTACTTTTCTTCATTTAAATGATATGTATGCAGAAAATTTATTTTAAACACACCCTTTTATCAGTTTGTAACAAAATGGTAAGTTCCTGGATCTGCAACCAGTTATAATAAAGGTAAATACAACATTCGGAAATTTCTAAACAAAGATTCTGGCACAAATAAAAAATAAATAAATTGCGCGACATAGTGTTTTATGAGTACTTAAAAGTATGTCTAAATTGTTTCCCCATTTTATTTGTCTAAATCGTGTGCAAAAAAAAGTATGCTTTCTCAGTCTCACAGGGAAAACTACAGAATTTTATCATGATCAAAAATCAAGCACCATATTATTGAATTGTCATCAACATAGTTGTTTATATAAAAAAATTGTTAGTTAATTATTTAATAGGTTTTGAAGATAAATTCTAAATGCAGCAATTACGTTGTGGTATCGAATTTTAATAATGGTATTGAAAATCTTGGTAACTCAGGTTCTCATTGAGGTAAAATTTTCAATTTTGACAGATAGTAAAGCCTCTATGAAAGCAAGATTTGTACAAAATTTTATAAAAATAACATAATAAGCTTCAGAGACAGTATTTAAGAAACGTTTTTTTTATAAACACGATTCGATTGGGTTAGCTGGAGTCTATACCTTATATACTTCACAAATAAGGCCAAACCTCGAATATTGCTCCCACATCTGGGGTGCCGCTGCCGCTTCTACACTCGCTATCCTGGACTTCATTCGGAAGAGAGCTATACGTCTCATCGGTGACCCTATCCTCACACAAAGGCTGCCATCCCTTGCCCACCGACGTGCTGTTGGTGACCTGTCACTCTTTTATAGATATCTGCACGGGCACTGCTCAGAGGAGCTTTCTTCCATAGTTCCTCCACCTGCTGCCCCCAACAGCTCTACCAGGGGAACAGAGCAAATGCACCCTTTTACTGTCCAGATCACCAGACATAGAACATCTTGTTATGCCTGCTCTTTTGCCCCGAGGACTTCCAAGTTGTGGAATTCCTTGCCGGCATATGTTTTTCCCTCTCCTTCGAACCTCAAAACCTTCAAGCCCAGTATTAACAAGTTGCCTCTTTCCTCCTTGTCGACACCCACGGTACGATAGTTTTTAGGCTGTGTAAGGCTGTGTTGTTTAAATATAAAAAAAATCCAACTCACCGAAGCGATTAATAAGGGAAAATACCAGCCATGTCTCTAAGTTGGCAGTTGCCTTTCTTTGTGTAAATAGCGTGAATAAGTTCGTTAGGTAGCTTGACGGCATCAGTTTCTCCAGGAAAAATAAATAAATTTCTGCTGGAAAACTTTATAACTGTAATGAAATCGATAACAAAAGTTTCCTTTAAAAAGACTACAGTACCTGCATATACCAAATTTTATTTTATTGTTTCGTCGAAAATGGCTGCCGCAAAAACTAATAATCTCCTAAAATTTAAAGTAATATGTTATCAAATATTTAAATACCCCACTGTTAATACTCAATGTTACCAAAATGTAGCTACTTTTTAATCTTTATTATAAAAGAATAACAAACCGTTTAAAATTCTTCTTTTTTTGGTTTACAGATATTGGAGAGTGTAAAGCATGGCATCAGATAAAACAGATTTCAGTGGAACTATACGAGGATATGATGTGCGCAGGTAACGAAGAAGGTCAACGTGACGCCTGCCTTGGTGATAGTGGTGGGCCACTAATTGTCCTGGAAAAGGGCCGATGGACACTTGCGGGCATTACTAGTGCAGGATTTGGTTGTGGTGAGCCACATCAGCCAGGAATATACCACAAAATTCCGGTTACAGCTGACTGGATCAGGGCTGTTATAAGAGGGAAGCATCATTGACGTTATTTATAAGTTTACTAGTGATAGGCAGAACAAAATCTTAGGCAAAATGCAACTTAAGTCAGTAGTTGAACCATTCAGTAGCAACGAGAAAAGAGAAAACTAGTTTATGGTACATATATAGACATGTTTATCAGTGTTTTACATCACAAAACTTCAGGTGCTGTTTTTTTATCATAATTCGACAATGAGCCTCAAACTAAGATGAACATTCCGGTCATATATACGTGGTGTTGTAGAACCTATGTTTGGCCATGATGGGAGTTTCTGTTGAGTGTTGCTCCGCTTTTCTGTGTAGTGCCTCCGACACAGGCTTTAGAACTGGAGGATGTCAATTCTGTGAAAGAATTCAATACGCAAATCTAACCTTGCAAACCACATATATTAAAAGCAAAGCTGGCTCTTTTTGAGAGATATCTGAAAAATAACTAAAAACTATCACTAGTGTGTAGGGTTTTACTAGTTGTCACATATCAAATGCATTAGCGGTACGGGACGGGGTATAATCCTCTAGAAAATGCCGTTTAACTGAAAGACAATTTTGTAATTTATATTTTGTTGCTGTTATTTTAATAAAACTACACAAATGCAGGGTCAGCGTGACAAAGGTAGAAAGGGGCAAAGTATTTTATACCTTCAAAATTAATTTACTATGAAATGTAATTTTAAAATTACCAAAGTACTGACTAAGGTAATTTGTACATGTATAGATTAGACTAGATATGATAATGGAGGGTCGGCAGCTAGTTCTTCCGCCTTGCCTGAGCCACATTTGACTGTTCTCTTAGAAAAAAAAAACCATTTTTCAATTAATGGTTTGTCTTAAGTTATTTGAATAAAGCTACAATGCAGGTGTGTTTGTGTGCCAAAGGTAGGAAAGAGCAAAATAATTTTTTTGCCTCCAAGATTGATTTACTCCGAAATGTAGATTGCAAACCACCAAAGTACTGGCTAAAGGTCTTCTTTACATTTAAAGATTAGAGAAGATTTAATTGTATGGAGGTGCGAGCTAGTTATCCGGCCTCTGATGCTGCTACCTTTGACATCTATTGTGATGTTCCTGTTGCATGTTTCCAGAGCACCCTGTCCAGCCTACAGCCTTGGCGTATGGATTCCTCTGTATAGCTTATAGTCTTAGTCTTCATGGAAGTGCCTGGTGCTTTCCAAGGCTTAATTTACACCCCACACTCTCGTTTTTCTACTACTTGATCAAAATACAAAGTGATATTGCTTGATAAACAGAACATTTGGCTAGTCTCTTCCACAAAATTCAACATGTTCTCCAATCTATGCGGCGCGAATTTCGCGCTGACAACTGCGAACTTTAGGCACCTTAGTTGATAAGAATATAGTTTGGTTTCAGCGAGATGATTTTGGTTGAAAACCAATACGGCATGCACATTTTAGAGATCTACAGAGAGCTTGCGTGTCATGTATAGAATTACACCTGGCTTAAAGAATAATAATAAAAACCGGTTTTGAGCAGGTACTGCTTCTCTTCTGCGGTCTTATATTTTGCAGCTACATCATCAGTGTCCTGGAATCCATTGATATTCGACACATCATAATTCAAGAGACTCAAAACTCTGTAACTACCTAAATTTAAAACCATCTCCTTCCATATTCCCCACCGCACACAACAGTTTGACGCGGGATAAATATCAACGATCAACTGTTAATTTAAATCTTATATTTAATTAGCTCATTTGTGTTATTTAAAGCGCTTTTCATACTATTGGATTTTTATGTTTGTTATAACTTTTCCCAAGTGCGGGAGTAATTAATTTGTTTTTAAATTTACTGTGACTAAAAGAACAAAATGTTCCTAAATATAAGTATAATTAGATTTAAAAACATTACATCTAGTTTTAAAGAAGAATTACTTTTTGTTACATTATATATATATATATATATATATATATATATATATATATATATATATATATATATATATATATATATATATATATACATACGTATTTTGTATAATTTAATGTACTCTGTAGATAATTAAAAATGTACACCTGCTTTATGATAATGGACACTGTAGACCTAAATATATGTTTTACAATGTAGTGTTGAAATATTTTCTGTGATTCTTGTATTCTTGTATGTTTGTATATTAAAGATAACTTATATATTGACTATAATTTTGTAATTAAATACACATGTAAAATTTGTACAGTTTAATAATATAAATACACTTTTTTTAACAAAAATTATTATCACTGTGTCTATATTTCCTGCAAATAAGTTCTTATGCAAAATAGGTTTATCTGACGATTAAGTAAGTAGAGTGATACTTGGTTTCTAAAGATTTGGCTGTCTAGGTAACCATCCCGATGGAGAGGTTTCCTGCCGGCTAGCACTTCTGGTTATAACGGAAATTGTTCACGGTAACTTCCTTCTTTTAAATGCAACGTCATATATATTTTTGCATTTTTAGATTACGCACTTTGATTGAAGACACACAGACAACGCATTGGTGGAGTGGACAGAGAGCTGAAATGAAAAACGTCTGTACCGGAGTCAAAAGTGGTGTAACAAAAATCAACAAAAAGCCAGATATAAATTGGAGAAAGAAAAGGTGAAATATAGGAGCATTATAAAAATGCAGAATCACTTTTAAAGAAGCCGTAAAAATCCAAAAAAATATTGGTTTAAGAACGCCGGTGGTATTAGCAGAAGTAGAACAAATGAAAATTCCTGAAGGTATATTTCCATCTCAACATACGTGTGTGACTTGGCCCAAAATGGCAGTAGAACCAGGCGACCTACCATGGATCACAGAAGATGAGAAGAAAGTGGGCCATAAAATAAAAACTTCTAAAGCGGGAAAAGCAGGTGGAATCTCCCAGAAGTAGTCAAGGCAATAGCGGATAGAATTTCTAAATTATTTAAAATTTTTTAATAGAATACTTACACAAGGCTTTCATTTGGAATGGAAAATATTCCAACTAGTTCTTATAGAACAGTTTAGCAAACTCAGCGAGGAAAAGGAATATAGACCGATATGTCGGCTAAATGCAACAGCTAAGTTACTCGAGAAAATAATAAATTGGCGACTCGGTAGTTTAGCTTCTGATCAGTTTGGATTTAGAGAAGGATAATCAACTATAGATTCCGTACGCCATACAAATGGTTAACAGCATTGTAGAAGCCAACATTTCTTTAAAGATATTTGTGGTCCGGACGAGGTTGTAAGTAAAAAACGAATGTAACCCAGCATAATGTGCTGCAAAATCAGCGAGTTAATCTTCAGAAAAAGAACACCATATCATTTGAAGTTACTTGGAACACAAACGATAATTGAAGAAAGCTTGTCTATGGATATGACATGCGGTGTGCCACAGGGATCAATCCTTGGACCCACTCTGTGGATTGTCTATTTTAACGAAATAATGAGGATATAATTGCCAGAAACAAGCACTGTTATATGTTATGCCGATGACCTGGCGATAGTGGTATCAGGTACAAGCAGAGAAAAAATCGAAGACATGTCTTGGACAATCAGGAGAGCCGCGAACTCGATGAGTACTAGAGGCGCAAAGTAGCTCCACATAAGACTGAAACCGTTGTGCTGATAGGTTGTCAACTTCTAAGAACAGTTAGTGTTTAAATAGGGGCTTTAGAGATTGTGTCACAACTATGTATCAAATAAATCGGGGTACTAGTTGCATATAAAAAATGCTGCTAAAATGGCAGAAAGTATTTCTGCGGCATTGAGCCAATTAATGCCAAACATTGGTGAACCCAAAGCAAACAAGAGGCTTATATTGTCCAGTGTGGTTAACTCTCTAATACTTTACGGAGCGTTTACAAGCCAGTATTAGAAAGAGTGCAAAGGAAATTTGCAATAAGAATTGTCTCTGGATGCAAAACCATATGGACCAACGCAATACAGGTCATAGCAGGCACCATTCCCATACAGTTCTTAGTTAAAGAATAATCTAATAAAATAACACGGGGGGAAGGGGAACGCCACATACAATGGCGAGATTGCAAGAAGAGTGGGCCTCAGAAACAAAGACAGCCCAGTGGACCAAACAACTAATCCTGGATATAAATCCCCTAATAACAAGATGGCATGGAGATATATATTACTATCTCACCAATAAGACGGTTGCCCAACTCACAATGCTAGGATCGTCAAAGTATTTTTGTACCAAAATTTTAATAAGAGTGTCATTTGCAACAATGGGCCACTTCAATGGTGTGCTTGAAGTCCTGATATAACACCCATGGATTATTATTTTTGGGGTACTCAGAAGAATGATGTGTATAAATTCGATCCACCACAAAATATCAATTAATTACGAAACAGAATCACGGAAGCTATAAATCATATTAACAAAAACACCCTCACCAGAGTTTGCAGGCATGTTTCAAAAAGGTGTATAAAGTGCATTGAACAAAACGGTGGCCATATTGAACAATTTTCTATTTAGTGTATTTTTAGGTTTCTATTTTATTACTTGTTGAGTTCCGTTTCTAATTGTGCTGTTTTGTGGAGTTTAAATTTCTATTTGTTATTGCCGGGTTTCGATATTAAACTGTTTCATATAATATTACCTAGCATTATTACCTAATTAAGTATTGTAAATTAAATGACAATATTTTTTTATCAGAATCATTACATAAGATTCTGTTAAAAGTAGAAGTCTATTGTTAGGCTCCATGGCCTACTCCTTTTTCAACACTTTTTTTTGACATTTGTTTGCTAGTATTGGATTTCATAGCCTACTATCCTAAAAACGGATTTTCTCAAAAATGTCAGTGCAATTACAAGATTTCTCAAGCACGTTGTGCATAATTGGAAAGCTCTTTTTACAGGCTATCACATGAGCAAAAAATCCGATATGGCTGCCATAATAAAAACAAACGGTGATACCTGTAGCTCAAAAACAAATGATAATCCAAAGTTGAGAATAGCACAAATCGATTACTCTCTAAAAAGTGTACTGATAATGTGCAAGTCTTAGACATGTCAGATCAACGCCTACTAAGATATTGAAGAAAAAAGAAATCGACAAAGTTTGTTTTTTTCAAAATAACTCGAAAACGAAAAGAGACAGGGCAAAATACAAGTCATACTTGGAAGCATGAAATTCTACAAAACATTGTTAATTCAGCCGTCTCCCTATCTCTAATAATAACGGAGATAGCAATTAATTCCCATCCAGTTTGAGACACACTGTATATTTAAAAGATACATTTTCCGCTTTTACTAAGAAGAACATCGATAACAAAATAATAAATCATGTGCAAAACCTGTACATATTAAACAACTTTAGAGACGCAGCAAGTGCGTTAAAATAGAGAATTTTCAAAAGAATTGTACACTATAATTATACGGAATATTAGTAAAGTTACTACTTTAAACGTACACAGATCTTGAATATCGATTTTGGAGGTCCTAGTATGCGCACATTTGAAGAATTCTTTCGATTGTGTTACCCTCGATATCTCTCTATTATCAAATAAATCATGCGTTCTAACCTCTTTTGAGAAAAATGCCGAAAACTCAATTTTATATGAAGCTAAAGAAGCAAATATTGCTACATCTGTGGATAGGTAGTGTAAATCTCTTTAAAAGAAACTTGTATTACAAATTTTATTAAAGTTAAACAAAAGATTCGCAGAAGGAAACTTAATTCATATTTAGAAAAGTAAACTATCTGCCAAATTATAAATGTAACAGATATTTTTCCTTGTTAACCGCCAGTATGATTTCGTTTTAGTCAACCTAATCAAACCGGTTTTTCAATATCAACAATAACAAAATTATAATTTCAGACTCAAAGGTGACAACCGTATGTATGCATTTTAAACAAAAATGAGATCTTGTTCAAAACGTATGAAATCTGTGCACCATTGTTTCTCCAAATGTGCAAATAAAACATACATTCATCAAGGTGGATTCGATCGCGTAACCTCCTGCTTAGGAGGCAAGCACGGTGCCCTATTAAATTTATTTTTAAAACATGCATTACAATTCAATGGAAAATGCAAATATGCAATAAAACATGCGGCGGGGGTAGCTTATGGGTCACCTGTGATTGTCAAAATAATTTTATACGACAAGTTTTCCTCGTATATTGTATAATAACGGATATGTTGAGCTTTACCGTAGAAATGCGTCACTCTGTATATATGTTAACAGATCAGAACTAAAACTAACGAAATATTTTCAAAATTCAAAAGTCGTTAGACGTGTAAACCATAAACTCTATAACTAAAACTACTGCCAAAGCATCAGAGAAAAGGTCCATTTGAAATGAATCTTCTGCAAATATTTTAGTAAAATACAGGTCGGTCGAAGCTGAAACTCAAGGCTTTGTAAACACATTTCTTGCCACATTTTGTCTACAAAATCCGTATTTGCTTTAGGTACTTAAAAGTTGCCAATTTTTACGTTCAAATCGCGACTTCGACGTTCTAAGAAGAAAAACTATAAAATTTTCAAAGTAATTTTTCTGGAACTTCTTGATCTTTTTGCAATATACACTAGATTTTGTTATGGGCATAATATATTTTGGTTTTTTGCGTTTCTCTGATAATCAGTGGCACCCAATTTCTTTTTAAACTCCTATAATTTTTTTCAGAGATCTGACTCTTAGTACGTACTATACTTTTTATAATATAAACCTGGATACCACATTTGGTTGTCGTAGATTTGTTACCGAAAATTAAAAAATTCCGAAAGAGAACCCAAAATTTTCTCATAAAAACTGGTCCCATTTTCCTACGAACTTGTCCAAGTCACTTGCAAAAGGAACGTACTCACCCAATTTAATCAAAATCGGCTTGGTATTTTAAAGTGATCGGTGTGATAAACACACGCACTCACGCATATATATATATATATATATATATATATATATATATATATATATATATATATATATATATATATATATATATATATATATATATATATAAGTGATACTGACCCCTGTTATGGGTTCTATAGGGATTCGGTTCCCGCTCGTTTGAAGAAATTTTTTCAAAGTTCAAAAGTCGGGCTCTCCCAATTAGTGAATTTTTCCTACGAAAATTTACTAAAAGGAAAAAATATTTTCAAAACTATGAAATATGCATACCTTTTTCTTGTGATATTTTTGTATGGTTTTTCTTCGGAATAGCACATATGTATGTATACAGTATAGGTGTTGGTAATTGGTGTATTGAAATAACACATAGAGTTAATTATAAGTCTGAAAGAATACTACAATATTTGTCAAATGTAAACTTTGTAGATGTAAAATTTGTTGTTCTAAATCTTGTGCATACATTTTTGGTATTATTATTACAAATTGTAATGTATTTTTATTGGCAAATAAGTAATAATAATAATAATAATTATTATTATTATGATTAGTTTGACTATCCACTAATACCTCTTGAATGGCGTAAAAAGGGGGAAAATAATAGAACAACTGCGTCGTGCGTGTGTGTGTTTTTTTTAATACCAACAACACACCACGAGGGCTTACAGCCTAAATACTATCGTACCGTGGGTGTCGACAAGGAGGAAAGAATAAACTTGTTAATTCTGGACTTGAAGGTTTGGAGGTTCGGAGGAGAAGGAAAAACAGGCGCCGGCAAGGAATTCAACAATTTGGAAGTCTTCGGGACAAAAGAGCGGGCATAACAAGATGTTCTATGTCTGCTGACCTGGACAGTAAAAGGGTGCATTCGCTCTGTTCCCCTGGTAGATCTGTTGGGGGCAGTAGGTGGAGGAACTATGGAAGAAAGCTCCTCTGAGCAGTGCCCGTGCAGATATCTATAAAAGAGAGAGAGGTCACCAACGGCACGTCGGTGGGCAAGGCATGCCAGCCTTTGGGTGAGGGTAGGGTCACCAATGAGACAGCTCTCTTCTGAATGGAGTCCAGGATAGCGAGTGTAGAAGCGGCAGCAGTATTCGAGGTTTGGCCTTATTTGTGAAGTATATAAGGTATAGAGCTTAGCTGGTGAAAAGTGTTTGCGAGCCCGGAAGAGGAAACCTAATTTCTTAGCAGCCGCTTCTGCAATTGATGTGACATGTTGGTGCCAATTGAGATTTCGATCCACAGAGATGCCAACAAGTGAAAATGACTCATTACTTTGAATAACTTGGTTGTTCACTGTGATGGGTCTAGGGCTGGTGTATCTTTCATGAGAAAGAAAGCTAGACTGCAATTTGGTGGGGTTGAATTGTACAAGATTTATACTTACCCAGTCTAATATTTTTTGGAGATCTACGGAGACAGAACCCTTCATGAGTCTGCGATCCTCATCTAATTAGGCCAACGAGACAGCCTTGGAATATTGTATATTTGAGTGGAGGGTGCTGTCGTACGCGTAACTGTGAATTGGGTTGGATGTGCTAGAGAGGGGGTCATTGATGTGGAGAAGAACAAAGTAGGGGCCAAAGCTGAACCTTGAGGAACTTCTGCATTAATTGGATATAGTTTAGAGAAATTGCCATCCACGACAACAGAAATACTCCGGTTGAAGAGGAAGTTTGCTGTCCAAGTACAGAGTTTTGGTGGTAGGGCGGAAGTTTATTAAGCAGCGCCGGACCTGGTCGATTGCTTTGGATATGTCTAGAGCGACAATCTAGGATTCACAGTGTAGTTCCAAAGACTTGTTCCAAGAATGGGTGACAAAGAAAAAGAGGTCGGCAGTTGATCTGCGCTGACGGAATCCATACTGCCTGTGGTGGATTAGACTGTGTTTTTCAAGAAATTTTAGTAATTTGGTGTTTATATACTTTTCCATCACTTTAGAGACGACTGAAAGGAGAGAGGTAGGCCTGTAGTTGCTAGGAAGTGCTTTGGATCCTTTCTTGGGGACGGGTTGTACTCGAGCAGTTTTTCAGTTACAAGGTAATATGCTTCTATTGTAAGATGTCTGAAACAGACGAGTCAGGACAGGAGCAAGTTATGGTGCGCAATTTTTGAGAAAAATTGCTGTGATCTCGTCAAGGCCAGAGGCTTTCCTTGTATTAAGAGAAGAGAGCATCTATCGTACCTTTTTAGTTTTGAAAATGATATCAGTCATTTTATGCGCGACATTGTGTTGCAGCAAACGCTTGACATCTTTCAGTGCAGTGCTGGATAGTCTCTGACACAAAGCTCTGATTTTTTTGTCGTCTCTGTTGATTCCCATGTAAATTGATAATAAACTGATATTCCGAAATTAAATAATTGGGTTTAATGTAAAATTATATTTATATATTTTGTTCTTCAATCAAATAATATTGCAGAAAACAACTTATCCCTTCCACTTTAAGTAAGAATCATGCATTTTCATCATGAATTTTTTCAAGCACCTGCCATTAAAAAATTAAATTTTTGTTATAGCGCTGAATAGAGAATTGGTTTTCTTTCAAAGAGATTTAACAAATGACCCACTTTCCATAGAAAACCTTTTGAGGGTACTTACATTTAAATAGGGTTAGGGGGTTGGGTGGGTAGAAATATTTTCAGTTTAAAGAGTGATATATAAAAAATCTATGTTGCCCCTTGTAGCACCAAAATTACTAGCACCACAGAAAATGAATATGTTCATGACTTTTGAAACGCACTGAATCCGCAAGTCTATCTTCCTTGGTGGTGTTGGAGATAAGGGGGAGGAAAAGCACGCATTCCCGTTAGGCGTAGACTCAATTTATCTTTTAACTCTAGTAGCTACGTAAAATTGAAATGCTATTTATAGAAACACGAGAACCACCAATGAAGTGATCAATGCAAGAAGTAAACACGTCCATTTTTTTAACCTAAATTTGTTTTTAATATGGACATCTCTAATAGATACACAACAGCAGTGTAACGTAAGTTGTCTACTCTTCAATACTTTGCAAGAACTGGATCTAATGTGGATAGGTCACAGCATATTTTTAGCGATTTTTTTTTAATTCGCTAATGAAGAGATCTGTGTTTATATATATATATATATATATATATATATATATATATATATATATATATATATATATATATATATATATATATATATATCCGACCGATAACTCAAAAAATAATGGACCGATCTTGGTCAAATTTGGTGAGTACCTTCCTTTTGCAAGTGGCTTGGATAAGTTCGTTATCCAGGAACATAGGACCAGGTTTTCTCGAAAAATTGTGTGTTTTCTTTCTAAAAAAAGAACAGAGTAAGGGCAACCAAATTTGGTACACGTGTTTGCATTATAAAGAGTAAACTCTGTATTAAAATCTAGGTCTCTGGCTTTAAAGGAAAGGAAGTTACGGGAAGTTATAGAAACAAATTTTGGAGTTTTCCTCAAAACGTCAAACTCGCAATTTTAAACGTCAAAATTGGCAATGTTTAGGCAAAGAACGTGAAACAAATACCGATTGTGAAAACCCTTAACTTTCAGATTCAACCGTCATTGCCCTTCATTTAACTAAAATATTTACAGAATATTTATTTCAAATAGACCCTTTCTCTGAGCTTTGGCTGTCGGTTAAGTTAAGTTGATACTTCCTATGTAGGTTTAGTGAAGTTTATGGTTGAACGGTCTGTAATTTTTGTAGCTAATTTTTATAGAACAAATTCGATAATGCATTCTTGGATTTTTTATCGAAATATGATGCGTTTGTAAGAAAAAAATATGGACGCAGTAAGTGCGTTTTGGTAGCGAATTTTCGGTAAATTTTCAGTTTAGCTCCCGAACGCTTTTCAAAAAACTGTTTTCAGAAACCTGTCTCCCCTCCCCCGGGATCCACAAACCCCAAGAAACATTTCTTGTTCACACCCCCCAAGGAAGTTACGTGACCTGAGGCAAATAGGGGTGCTGTGCGGGGTAGCCAGGATTTAGTGGGGATACAACTTCAAATAGACAGTTTTCAAGCAGATTTTTTTGCATTTTTTTCATATTTCCTTTTTACTACCTACCCCGCCCAGCACCCCTATTCACCTCCAGTCCCGTAACTTCCTTGGGGGGTGTGAACAAGAAATTTTTCTTGTGGTTTGTGCATCCAGGTGGGGTCCTAGTAATGTTTCTAAAAACAATTTTTTGAAAAGCTTTCAGGAGCTAATCTGCAAATTTACCGAATTTTCATTAAATCCTTTATATTTCAATAACTCAATTTGCTATTATCGTAAGCCTTGTTGGTTAGGTAACCAACATTTAAGTTTATTTTCGAAAAATTTCTGTATATTTTCAAGCCATAAGTGATTTTGATAAAACATACTACATTGTTTCTACTACATAGGCTATACCGGTAATCATATTGATGCCTGCTTGCATTTGCTATTAAAAACATTTTTATGGAAATTCACTTCCATAAAACACTTGCTACATCCAGACTTTTGAAAAATGTTTATATATTTTCAAACAATAAAGTTATTTCCATAAAATATGGTACATTGTTTCTACTATATAGGCAACCAAGTTTGATGCCTGCTTTTATCAAAGAAAGACATTTGCTATTAAAAATATTTTAAAGAAAATTGACTACCACAACGCACTTGCTGCGTCGCGAAATTTTTTATGCTGTGGATAGGTCTTCTTCTTGCATTGCATTCATATTGGCAGCAAACCTTGTGTTGATTAGTTATATAAGTGTGCGTGTGAATGCTCTGAAAAAAACTAATAATTTAAATAAAAATATATTAGAACCTTAGAAGTAACCACAAATAATTATCATGTTGAGTTATTTTTAGCGAATTTTCATTAGGAAAAAATCGCTAATAGAGAAGTCAGGTCAGGTCAGGTCAGTTAAAATTTATATATATATATATATATATATATATATATATATATATATATATATATATATATATATATATATATATATATATACAGGGTGAGCCACGGTGGATGGAGTATTAAAAGTATATGGAGAATGAATCAACCGATTGCTTTGAAATTTTGTTTACGGATGTAACGGAGTATGATCTCTCGACCTAAAATATTTTTGAAAATGCAGTGTTGCCACATATACGTAAAACTGGCAACATCTTCGTAATTTTAAATGGAACACCCTATATATTTTTGCATTTTTTGAATTGTCGTCTCTTTTTGAGTAACTTTTGTTGATATTTTCCTATACCTATCTCAAGTTGTTTTCGAGATAATAATTATTTTCTGAATTTATTACCAAAAATTTGACTTTCATTAAATCGTGTTTTCTCCTACCGACGAAGCGATTTAAAGATAATTTTTTAGCTACGGTTAGGCAAGGTCTAGGGGCATCTCCTCCATTAATCAAATCTTTAGAATATCATACAGGGTGAGTTAGAGAACGCTTTCTATAAGTGACTCGGAGAAATGCACGAAAGTCATTTTTTTTAAATAGAACGCCCTGTATATTTTCACACTTTTTGGATCGTCTTCTCTTTTTGAGTAACTTTTGTTAATATTTCCCTATACCTATCTCAAGGCGTTTTCGATTTATGGTCACTTTTCTCTAACCTATCCAAGATTATTGGTCTTTTTGTATATCATAATGGGTGGGCCATGAAATTTCTATTTTGTCACTTTGTCATGACAACAGACATGCTGTTTATCTAAATAAATTTGACTTTAGTTATATTGACATTCAATTTGAATAGCTATAGCACAAACATGACATAAAATAATTATACAAACACAGTTTTAATGGATTTGATTTTTATTCATGAACAGTGCAATAAGATTATCAGCAGAACTTGTAGAAGATTTAATGAGAAATATCCGAATTTGCCGCAGATGAATAACAGAAAGTTTCTACGAATTCATAGGAATTTTATAAATTTTGGTTCGTCGTTATGAGAACAATAACACTATCAGTATTTGGAAAAACTAATACCTAATCAGCGATAATAGTAAAAAAGGCCAAGTAGCAATAACAAATAATACCAATGACAGTAATAAATATGTATAAAAATCTTAAAACTATAATAATTGTTCGAAATGTTGACCGTTAACTTCCAGACACTTTTGTATACGATGATGCACGGCGTTTGTTGTAGCAGCTCTTATTTCAGCAGGGTCCAAGTTTTCAATCTCTTGAATCACTCGACGTTCTAATTCTGCCCTATTGTGGACTGGAGTTTTATAAACTCGATCTTTAAGAATACCCCAAAGATAAAAATCTAACGGGGTAAGGTCAGGGGACCTCGCAGGCCAGTTACACGGTCCCAAACGTCTGATCCAACGGTCATCGAAAAGCCGGTCCAACTCCATACTAATTTCGGATGTACAATGTGCAGGAGCCCCGTCGAGTTGATACCAACAAGTTCTATATGTTTCAATTGACAGATTATCAAGGAAGCCTTCCACAATTGTTCTAATTATATCTAAATATTTTCTGGAATTCAATTTTTCGTCATATATGTAATATTTTATTTCGTCATCCAATAACATACAAAAAACAAATTTGACTTGAAAACCAGCCTCTCTAGTAACGTGGGGGTTGTCTGTGGCCCAATAGTGACGATTTCGTGTGTTACAAATCCCCTCCCTAGAAAATTTGGATTCATCAGTCCATATCATTTTCTTTAAAAAATTGGGGTCCTCTTGCATACGCACAACTAACATTTCACACAACTCTATTCTCTGTAGATAATCCTGAGGCGTGAGAAATTGAACTCTTGTAAATTTATAATTATGCATTTTATGATTTACTAGTATTCTTCGAATGGATGAATATGGCAATCCTAAATCCTGTTCAGCACAACGTATGGAATACTGGGGATTCGCATGAAAATACGCTAGCACATTGATTTCATTTACCTCGTCAGATGTCACAGGTTTGGGTAGATTTCTTGCATCTCTTAACGACGCACCAGATTTTATAAAATTCCTATGAATTCGTAGAAACTTTCTGTTATTCATCTGCGGCAAATTCGGATATTTATCATTAAATCTTCGACAAGTTCTGCTGATAATCTTATTGCACTGTCCATGAATAATAAACAAATCCATTAAAACTGTGTTTGTATAATTATTTTCTGCCTTATTTGTGCTATAGCTATTCAAATTGAATGTAAATATAACTAAAGTCAAATTTATTTAGATAAACAGCATGTCTGTTGTCATGTCAAATTGACAAAATAGAAATTTCATGGTCCACCCATTATGATATACAAAAAGACCAATAATCTTGGATAGGTTAGAGAAAAGTGACCATAAATCGAAAACGCCTTGAGATAGGTATAGGGAAATATTAACAAAAGTTACTCAAAAAGAGAAGACGATCCAAAAAATTTGAAAATATACAGGGCGTTCTATTTTAAAAAAATGACTTTCGTGCATTTCTACGAGTCACTTATAGAAAACGTTCTCTAACTCACCCTGTATGATATTCTAAACATTTGATTATTGGAGGAGATGCCCCTAGACCTTGCCTAACCGTAGCTAAAAAATTATCTTTAAATCGCTTCGTCGGTAGGAGAAAACACGATTTAATGAAAGTCAAATTTTTGGTAATAAATTCAGAAAATAATTATTATCTCGAAAACGACTTGAGATAGGTATAGGAAAATATCAACAAAAGTTACTCAAAAAGAGACGACAATTCAAAAAAAGCAAAAATATATAGGGTGTTCCATTTAAAATTACGAAGATGTTGCAAGTTTTACGTATATGTGGCAACACTGCATTTTCAAAAATATTTTAGGTCGAGAGATCATACGCCATTACATCCGTAACCAAAATTTCAGAGCAATCGGTTGATTCATTCTCCATATACTTTTAATACTCCATCCACCGTGGCTCACCCTGTATATATATATATATATATATATATATATATATATATATATATATATATATATATATATATATATATATATGTATGTATCCGAGCGATAACTCAAAAAATACTAAACTGATTTTAATCAAATTTGGCAAAAATCTTGTTTGGGTGAAAACCGAGGTCGAGTTAGTTAATCAGCCGTTACGCTCAAGTTTTTCTGCTGGAAAATCGGGATTACTTTTTGGAAACGCTATATTTTTGTAAGTATCAGAGTAACTGAAATGAGACTTTACATGTGGCTATAAATAGTGCAAGTTAACCTTCTTCTGAATTTTAAGTAAGTTGGCACACAATAGTTAGAGTTTTTATCCAAATTAAAAATAAAATCCCAAAGACATGCGTTGAGACGACTTAGTGGATAAAGTCCAATGCCTGACAGACAGAGACTTTACATGTGGCTATAAATAGTGCAAGTTAACCTTCTTCTGAATTTTAAGTAATTTGGCACACAATAGTTAGAGTTTTTATCCAAATTAAAAATAAAATCCCAAAGACATGCGTTGAGACGACTTAGTGGATACTGCCACGCGTAGATTGATTCATACAACAGGTATAAACCATACGTCAACAGTAACAAAACTAAATACATACCAGCCATAAAACATACTGCCCGAACCAACAATCGTGAAATCTCGGCCGCAATTATGGAAAATGACAGACGATATGAAATTAAAAAGTCGCCAAGTGATTGTTATTTAACTGGGGGATTCAATCAATTATTAAAAGACACTATACTTGTAGCTGAAAGAACGGCCTCAAATACAGTTTCAGCGCAGCATAGATATATTATGCTGTTGCATAATATAGAAGAAATGTAGACAAAATCAAGCCAAGTCTCCATAAAAATGACTCTAAAAAATTGTTCCTTTTATCTTTAAATTTAAACATAATATGTCATATAAGACCGAAACAGTCGTGGGATGTGTTTCAATGGTAATTCTACTAATTCTGTAATTAATTGTTACGTATACTTTGAATATAATATCCCGGACATGAAGCCGATCCAATGTATCGTGTAAACAAAACGTGAGTTGATGTATGCCTAGATGGCTGAGAGGCGTCGCGCTTGCCTCATCATTTACATATTATATTAAAGAATATTAAATGTATGATGACATAACATAGTAACTGTGAAACTTCTATCCACTGGATTTATTTTCACAAGGTGTATTTTTCCTATATTTCGAAAAATATTTAAAACAGTTGCTCTGTTTGAGTTTACCGAAAAGGTGTAAAGGGAAAAGTTGTAGATAAATATGTTCTTAATAAAGCAAAAATATACAAATTTTAAAAAGATTTGTGATTTTTGAGTTATCACATAAACTTTGTTTTTTCAAATAGAAACCATAGTTGGTTCTGGCTTCATTAAAGAGGTCTTTTTATCTTTTCACATTGATATGAAACACTACATAATTATTTTAAGAACTAAAAATGTTACGTTAGTTTTCTTTTTTTCCAAAAAACATTGTTGGTTACCACGGAAACGGTTGTTTATTTTAAATAGCGAAAACCTGAATCTAAGTTTTCGCACATGGTTTACATAATATTTCTAATTAGAGATTTAACATAATAGTTAACAAAATAAAATTTTTAAACCAACTTGTGAAAAGTTTGATAAAAATTTAAAGAAAATGTCTAAAAGCGTTGAGTTATTACTAATACAACTAATTTTTCTTTGCAAAATCGAATCCGTCGCTTATTTCTTGAAACTTTTACCACTAATAGCAAAACAATCTAGGCCTGCTTTTTCAAGAGGTAGTCGATGTACATTTTTTATGTCAAATCTAACACATAACTGTGGACATAATTGTTGTTGACACTTTCAAATATTACTGTGACGTTTTCTTTGTAAAAAGCCATATCACAATTTGTAATATGCGTTTGAAATATGTGCCAAAAACGTGAGAAGTTGCAAAACAATTGAAACAACTCAAACTTCCTTACAAACATGCATTCTAGTTTGATGGAAAATACAAAAATGCAATAACATTGTGTTTTATTAAAAAATAAAATAAAGCGTGTATCACCAACGACTTATGGGCCTCCCTGTAATTGTCAAAATTTGTTTATAAGATACAGCTAGAGACACCCTATAATTAACGTATATACTTTTTGCTCATATCTTGTATAATAACGGATATATTGAGCTTTACCGTAGAAATGCGTCACCCTGTATATGTGTAAACAGGCAGAACATGAAACTGACCCCGTATATGGGTTTTAGGGGTTCTAGTTCGCGCTCATTTGAATAAATCTTTTTAAAATTCATAAGTCGCGGTCTTCTTAAGAACGATTTTTTTCTACGAAAATTTGCTAAAATATAGAATATTTAACCATGAACTCTATAGCATAAACTACTGCCAAAGCATCAGAGAGAGGGTATATTGAAATGTATTTTCCGAAAACATTTTAGTAAAATGAAGGACAGTGATGGTTCAAGCTGAAACTTGAGGCTTTGTGAAACACACTTATTAAGAGATTTTTTCGACATAAACCGTATTTTCTTCAAATTCGTTGTCTGAAAATTGTAAATTTTGACGTTTCAAATCGCGACTTTGACATTTCAAGAATACAATACTAATACTTCTTGACACTTTTGCGCCAAGAAAACTTAACCGTTGTATGTCATATTCAATTGGTTTTGTTAATCACACAAAATATTTTCTTCTTGTGCTTTGCTCTGATCACCAGTGGCACCTATTTTTTTTTCTTTAAATGCCTATAACTTTTTTTTTGTTTGTTTTAACTTAGAGATCTGAATTTTGGTGTGTAGGGTTAGTTTGATAGTAGAAACGTACAAGTCAGATTTGGTTGTCTTAGCTTTGTTATTTTCGGAGATAAAACCCAAGATTTTCCCGGAAAAACTGGTTAGATTTTCCTGGCTAACAAACTGGTCCAAGCGACTTACAAAATAAAGCTACAAACCAAATTTCATCAAAATCGGCCCAGTATTTTTTGAGTTATCGTGGTGACATATATATAATATATATTATATATATATATATATATATATATATATATATATATATATATATATATATATATATGTATATATATATGTATGTATATATATATATATATATATATATATATATATATATATATATATATATATATATATATATAAGCACAGATCTCCCCATTAGTGAATTTATCGTTTTACGAATAATTCGCTAAAATGCAGTGCGTTAAAGAGCAGTCATTTGAACAATATTTTGATCATCGCCAGCCCAGTTTGCCTGCATTTAAAGGCTTTATGATAATTTAGGGGCACGTAGTTTCTCCACTAGGCCAAGAGACAGAAAAATATCATTAGTGAAGTGTCACAAATAAACGTATTGGCCAGTGTGACCCAAAATGCTTCTACCTCAACTAGCAAGATCGCAGCAGAAGCCAGTACATCCCAACGTACTGCTGTTAGGGTAGTAAAAATGCACAAATATTATCCTTATAAAACATCAACATCGAAAACATTGCACAATGATGATCCTCCTAAGTGAATTGAATTTTGCACCTGGTTTCGAAATATGTGTGAAAACGACCCACAGTTTCCATATAAAATAGTTTGGACGGACGAAACTCCATTTACAAACTGCCGTATGTTTAGCAGACATAATGAGCATCTCTGGATGAAAGAAAATTCGCATTATGTTGAACAACGGAGACTACAAATAAAATTTGGGTTTAATGTCTGGTATGGTGTCATTGGTTCAAAAATTCCTGGTCCGTACATTTTTGAAGGTATATTAACCAGTGACCATTATCTTCAGTTTCTCCAGAATGACTTTCAAGATACTCGTGCATCACTACAGTGGTTTCAGCATGATGGAGCGCCGCCCCATAACCAGCTACAAATTCGAAACTTCTTAAACTAAACTTTCCCAACTCCTGGATCCAAAGAAATGCATGGCCACCTCGGTCTCCTGATCTGTCCGTTTTAGATTTCTTTTTTTGGGGAACTGTAAAAAATAAGTTGTACCGAGGGTCTTATGATACAGTCAACGATATCAGAGAAGCCGTATTATACAATTTTGCCAATATCGATAGACATTCTATTAAAAAAGCGACGGTCCCGAATGTGGACTGGCAGCTGGCGGTGGGCGTGGTTACGGATGGCTCTATAGCCTGGGCGGTGGGCGAGTTTGCTCCTTTTAAGTCCGCAGGCTGTGATGGGATTTTTCCGGCACTGCTCCAGAGAGACCTGGATACACTGCTTCCCAACATAAGGGAGGTATTTCGAGCAGCCTGGCGTGGGGCTACACCTCAAGGGCCTGGCGCCGGGTTAGGGGGGTCTTTATTCCCAAGCCGGGAAGGGAGGACTACACGCTGGCCAAGGCGTACAAGCTAATCAGCCTTACATCATTCCTACTTAAGGCGTTATAAAAGATAGTAGATAGGTTTATGTTGGGAGAGATCCTAAAGGATCACCCCTTCCATAAAGGTCAGCAAGCGTACCAGCGGGGGAAGTGGGCGGAAACGGCGCTCCATGCTGTGACGCGGAAGGTGGAAAGGGCCCTACACTACGGAGAGAGCACATTAGCTGTGTTCTTTGATGTGGAGGGGGCCTTTGATAAGGCAAGGACGGATACGGTTTGTACCGCCCTACAGGAAAGGGGAACGCCGAGGTCTCTAATAAGCTGAGTGGCGAGCATGCTGGAGGACAGGAGAGTTTCGCTGACCTTGGGGGGCCGGGGGATGGACGTCGGGAAGACGGGCGGCTGCCCTCAGGGCAGCTGCCTTTCGCCCCATCTATGGTGTCTGGTCATGGACGGCCTCTTGGAGCGGCTCTCCGAGAACGGTTTCTACGCCCAGACGTACTCTGATGATGGGCTGGTCTTAGTCACCGGCAAATTCCTCGGCGTCGTCTGTGAGTGCATGCAAGCTGTCTGTAGCATAATCGAAAGGTGGTGTGGTGAGCTGGGACTCTCCGTAAACCCGGCGAAGACGGAGATGATCCTATTTACCAAGAAGAGGAAGGTAGTGGGGTTTAGGGCTCCCGTGATGTTTGGAAACCTTTAGCTTTAGAGCGGGAGGTCAAATATCTGGGGGTGATCCTGTACTCCAAACTAACATGGGGGTCGCAAATAGAACGGGTTGTAAGGAAGGGAGTAGCGACTCTCTGGCACCTGCGTCGAGTGATAGGGAGGACCTGGGGAGTTAATCCTCAGATCCTTCACTGGAACTACACTGCGATCGTCAGGCTGAGAATCCTCTATGGGGCGTTGGTCTGGTGGTGCGGTGTGAACCAAACTACCAGCAGGAAGCTGGCCAAACTCCAAAGGCTGGCAATCCTGGGCATCACAGGCGCTATGAGGACGACACCCTCAGCCGCGCTAGAGGTCCTGTTGGTGCTGCCAAAGCTTCCCATCTGTGTCAGGAAGGAAGCGATGGCGTCGCATCTCAGAATTCGAGACGCAGGAAACTGGTGCAGAGAGGGAGCAGTAATAGGGAATGCAAGAGTCGCCAAGGAGTTCGAAAAGGAAATTCCCATTTACGCCATAAAGGTGCGAGATGGCGAGGATGATATTAGGTTGACTAGGCCATACACCCTCAGGATCCCCAGTAGGGATCAGTGGAAGGAAAATGAGGTTGAATTCCAGCCTGCAAGCCTGGTCTCTTTCACCGACGGATCGCGGCTGGAGGACCAGCAATCCTCCGGGGCAGGAATATACATCTAGAGCCTGGGGGTGCGCGAGAGCTATGCCCTTGGCGCATATACCAAGGCATTTGAAACAGAGGTGTGCGCTATCCTGTCTGTGGCCAACAGACAGGATGTGAAGAGGAGTCCCGAGAAATTTGTGTACATCTGCTCGAACGGCCGGGCAGTCCTCCGCGCAGTCTGCGCGGCCAGAGTCAGGTCAACACTGGTTCAGGAGTGCGCTGACGCTCTCAGAGGGTTAGCCAGGACAAAAGAGGTACAAATAGTGTGGGTTCCGGGACACTGTGGCGTGGCGGGGAATGAGGTGGTGAATAATCTCGCAAGACTCGGTTCCCGGCGGCCGTTCTGTGGCCCGGAGTCTACGATAGGCATAAGTAGGAAGTCGGTCTCCGTCGCCTTAGACAGGTGGACCGAGGTAGCAATGAAGAGGCACTGGGGGTCGGTTGGTGACTGCAGGCAGGCGAGGGACTTCGTGGAGGGGCCGGACAGAGATAAAGCTGTCTGGCTACTCGGAAGGAGTCGACCTACGCTTCGCCGCATTCTTGGGGTGCTCACAGGCCATTGCGCCCTTAGAAGACATCTCACATTGATAGGCGTAGAGAGGGATCCCATCTGCCAGGAATGCGGCGAGGATGAGGAAACGTCTTACTACTACCTGTGCGAATGCGAGGCTTTTGTGAATCTTCGAGCAGAATTGTTCGGATCGAGGACTCCGGAGGAATCAGGTAAGTACCGCCAATTGAACACCGTCACGGCCTTCATCTCGAGGTCGAGGCGGTTTGGCGACGGAACCGAGGAGGAGTAGAGCATGGTTGCTGGGTTGCTGGGGTTGGCAAAAAGGGCCCATGGTGGCCTACTTGCTTGGCGTTGGCCTCCCCACCACTGCTACTACTACTATTAAAAAAGCAAAAAATTCAGTTTTGCGTAGGAGTGTCTCGTGTCTCCATAATAATGGAGACTTTTTTAACATCTGCTCAGAACTTTTGTTATAGTTTCTATTTTAATTTAAAAAATATTTTGTTAATTATTATGTTAAATCTCTAACTGGAAATGTTATATAACTATGTGTGACAACTTATATTCAGGTTTTCGCTATTTGAAATAATCAACCGTTTCCGTGGTAACCAATGTAACTTTTTTTCTAAAAACAAGAAAACTAAATACAATTTTTATTTCTTAGAATAGTCATATCGTGTTTCATATCAGTGTAAAAAAGAAAAAAAGCGTCTTTAATGAAGCCACAGGCAACTATGGTTTCCATTTAATAAATACAACTTAATGCCAAAACTTAAAAGTTACAGATCTTTTTAAAATTTGCATATGTTTGCTTTATTTAGAACATATTTATCTATAACTTTTTTCCTTACACCTTTTAGTAAACCCAATACTAACGCAACTAAATGCATTAAAAAAATCTCTGGACGCAGCAAGTGCGTTATGGTAGCGAATTTTCCTTAAAATATGTTTAATAGCAAATGTCTTTCTTTGATGAAAGCAGGCATCAAACTTGGTTGCCTATATAGTAGAAACAATGTACAATATATCATCGAAATAAATTTATTGTTTGAAAATATATAAACATTTTTCAAAAGTCTAGATGCAGCAAATGTGTTATGGAAGTGAATTTCCATAAAAATGTTTTTAATAGCAAATGCGAGCAGACATCAACCTGATTATCGGTATAGCCTATGTGGTAGAAACAATGTACTATATTTTATCAAAATTACATGTGGTTTGAAAATATACAAAAAAAAATTCGAAAATAAACTTAAATGTTAGTTTTCTAACCAACAAAGCTTACGTTAATAGCAAATTGTGTTATTAAAATTTGAAGGATTTAATGAAAATTCGGTAAATTTGCAGATTAGCTCCCGAACGCTTTTCAACAAATTGTTTTCAGAAACATTACTAGAACCCCACCTGGATGCACAAACCACAAGAAAAATTTCTTGTTCACACCTCCCAAGGAAGTTATAGGACTGGGAGTGAATAGGGGTACTGTGCAGGGTAGGCAGGTTTTAAGGGGGATATGGCTTCAAGATGTGAAAAAGACAGCTTTCAACCCCGCTTTATTCAAATTTTCTGCTCATATTTCATCTTTACTACCTACCCCGCTCAGCACCCCTACTCACTCCTGGTCCCGTAACTTCCTTGGGGGGGGGGGGGGGGGGACAAGAAATTTTCCTTGGGGTTTGTGGATCCAGGTGGGGGGTCTAGGCAGGTTTCTGAAAACAGTTTTTTGAAAAGCGTTCGGGAACTAAACTGCAAATTTACCGAAAATTCGCTACCAAAACGCACTTACTGCGTCTAGATCTTTTTCTTACAAACGCGTCATATTTCGATAAAAAATTCAAAAATGTTCTACGAAAATTAGCTAAAAAAAAATATACACCCCTACTCACTCCTCGTCCCGCAACTTTCTTGGGGTGTGTAAACAAGAAATTTTTTGGGGGAATATGGGTGCTGTGTGGGGTAGGCAGGGTTTAAGGGGGATATGGCTTCAAGATGTGAAAAAGACAACTTTCAAGCCCGTTTAATCGCATTTTCTGCTCATATTTCCTTTTTACTACTCACCCCGCCCAGCACCCCTATTCACTCCTGGTTTCGTAACTTCCTTGGGGGGTGTGAACAAGAAATTTTTCTTGGGTTTTGTGGATCCAGGGGGGCTCTAGGCAGGTTTCTGAAAACAGTTTTTTGAAAAGCGTTCGGGAGCTAATCTGCAAATTTACCGAAAATTCGCTACCAAAACGCACTTACTGCGTCTAGATCTTTTTCTTACAAACGCGTCATATTTCGATAAAAAATTCAAAAATGTTCTACGAAAATTAGCTAAAAAAAAATATACACCCCTACTCACTCCTCGTCCCGCAACTTTCTTGGGGTGTGTAAACAAGAAATTTTTTGGGGGAATATGGGTGCTGTGTGGGGTAGGCAGGGTTTAAGGGGGATATGGCTTCAAGATGTGAAAAAGACAACTTTCAAGCCCGTTTAATCGCATTTTCTGCTCATATTTCCTTTTTACTACTCACCCCGCCCAGCACCCCTATTCACTCCTGGTTTCGTAACTTCCTTGGGGGGTGTGAACAAGAAATTTTTCTTGGGTTTTGTGGATCCAGGGGGGCTCTAGGCAGGTTTCTGAAAACAGTTTTTTGAAAAGCGTTCGGGAGCTAATCTGCAAATTTACCGAAAATTCGCTACCAAAACGCACTTACTGCGTCCAGATTTTTTTCTTATAAACGCATCACATTTCGATAAAAAATGCAAAAATGCATTAACAAATTTGTTCTACGAAATTTAGCTAAAAAAATTATACACCGTTAACCATAAACTTCACTAAACCTACAAATAAATATCCAAAAAGGCACCAACTTAACTAAACTGACAGGCAAAGCATCAAAGAAAGGGTCTATTTAAAATGGATACTTTGTAAATATTTTAGTAAAATGAAGGGCAATAATGATTGAGTCTGAAACTTAAGGGTTTGCAGAACACTCTTCTTGTAATATATATATATATATATATATATATATATATATATATATATATATATATATATATATATATATATATGTATATATATATATATATATATATATATATATATATATATATATATATATATATATATATATATATATATAAACACAGATCTCCTCATTAGAGAATTTTTTTTTAAATTCGCTAAAATCGTCAAATATCAGTTTTTTTAAATATCTAGTAATCCGTGAAATTTTGTATGGAAACAAAAACAGTTCTCAATTACACTCATAAAACTGCAGTAGCTTACGAGATCCCTGTACTGTACATCGAAAAAAACTTACATATATATATATATATATATATATATATATATATATATATATATATATATATATATATATATATATATATATATATATACTTATGCCTATGCGGAAGTAGCTGGACCAACCGTGCAATAGCTGGACGTCCAGCTATTAACATGCTGGTATTAATATGTACATGCGTTATTGGCTGGACCTATTTCATGAGAACATTAAAAGTAAAAATTAATGCGCCTGTGCGGTGTTGCCAAATGCTCAAAATATTAATTCTATTTAAATATTTACATGTTTTAGTGAATTTTATATACACTAGACCGCAAAAAGCATGAGGTTACTTAAGACTTTATTTAATAATAATATCGTCAGGATATTTCTTACGAATTTCTGGATTAAAATACTATTCATGTAATATAGCAAAAAATCAACAGGTGGTTTGTAAAAATAATGTTTTGGAAGAGAAAAAATATGAATTATTTTTTGATATTTGCAGTCGATGTACCAAAATCATAAAAACACAAAATGATTACTAAGGCCCTAGTGTATAATAAGATTGCAAATTATATTTTGTCACCCTTTGCAAAAGTGAGAAAAATGCATATGAAGATCGGGATAGCAATTAAGACCTTTACGAAATATGAATTATTTTTTGATATTTGCAGTAGATGTGCCAAAGTCATAAAACATAACAAAAAATGATTACCAAGGCCCTAGTGTGTAATAAGATACGCAAATTATTTTTTGTCACCCTTTACAAAAGTGAGAAAAATGCATATGAAGATCGGGATAGCAATTAAGACGTTTTCCAAATATTTATTATTTTATCGCATTTGCAGTTAATGTGTCAAAATCATAAAAACAAAAAATTATTACTTAAGCCCTTATGTATGAAAAACCATGCAAATTATTTTTTGTCACCTTTTTTAAAAGCGAAAAAAATGCATATGAAGATCGGGATAGCAATTAAGACGTTTCCGAAATATGAATTATTTTTTGATATTTGCAGTAGATGTGCCAAAATCATAAAAACAAAAAATGATTGCCAAGGTCTTAGTGTATAATAAGATATTCAAATTATTTTGTCACCTTTTGAAAAAGTGAAAAAAATTCATATGAAAATCGGGATAGCAATTAAGACGTTTTGCAAATATGTATTATTTTTTCGCATGTGTCAAAATCATAAACACCAAAAATGACTTCCAAGGCTCTAGTGTATAATAAGCTATGCAAATGATTTTTTGTCACCCTTTGCAAAAGTAAAAAAAAAATGCATAAACAGATCCGGATAGCAATTGAGACGTTTCCGCAATATGCATTAGTTTTTGACATTTGCAATTTTTAAAACAGGAATCTTTTTTTTATATTTACATTTAAAATCATAAAATCACAAAACTATTACCAAAGCCCTAGTGTATAATACTACAGCATACACAACTCTCAACTCGGACAGTTTTAGAATGAATTGAATATGATTCTATTCCTATTTTTCAAGTTGCAGATTTTTCAACGCGCTAAAATCTAATATACAGTCACAGCATAATAATTGATTGATTATGCTGTGCTACAGTTACTTTTTAATTTTTGTAAACATATGTTTGACAGGTCAGGTAAAAGCTTTGAAATTTACAAAAGGAGGGTACAGAAACAGAGCTGTAAAACTTTCTGGGATCAACCTCGTAAAAGCGGTATATCAAAGCCCAAACGTTCTTTATCTATGCGACGCTTTTATATACAAATACATCATATTTGAGAAAAAACGCTAGGTTTAATATTTGAATATGACCAGCCACTAACTGCTATACTAGAATGACTAACATTAATTAGATTCTCATAATTTTTATGTTGCATTGTTCAAGTATGCAGTACAGCATAAGAAGCAGTCTTCTTATGCTATGTAACCAAGATTTATGCCACTAAAAATAAGTTGCACTTTAAACCTAATTTATAGCAAATTTATATAATAAACATATTCTTATAACGAGATTGGGGTAGTTTCTTTGTATACACAACATGTTTATTAAATTTATTTAAATTCATCATTTTTCCAAAACATAATAAAAATAATTTGTATCACTCACTCACTGACTGAAGGCAAAATTGCTTAGTAGTCGCAACGATAGGTTAAAATAAGGTAGTTTCCCGTTGCCTTTCATGTGGCACATTGACTGAAAAAAAATACATTCTTGGAAAACCTTTTAACTGCTATCCCCATGTTTAAATTCTTTTTTTTTTCTTACTTTTGCAAAGGGTGACAAAAAATAAATTTGGTGTAGTATTACATAATAGGGCTTTGGTAATGATTTTTGGTTTTGTGATTTTACCACATTAACAGAAAGTATCACAGAATCATTAATGTTGAAATGAAAAACGTGGTAGTAACTATCCCGGTGTTCAAATGCATTTTTTTTATATTTCCAAAGGGCGACAGAAAATTATTTACATGAGCTTTTATGCGTCAGGCCCTTAGCGATATTTTTTGTTTCTATGAATTTGGCACATTAACTGCAAATGCGAAAAAATAATACATATTTGGAAAACGTCGTTATTGCTATCCCGATTTTCATATGCATTTTTCTCACTTTTGCAAAGGGCGACAAAAAATAATTTGCATATCTTATTATACATTAGGGCCATGGTAATCATTTTTTGTTTTTATAATTTTGGCACATCTACTGCAAATATCAAAAAATAATTCATATTTCGGAAACGTCTTAATTGCTATCCCGATTTCCATATGCATTTTTCTCACTTTTTCAAAAGGTGACAAAAAACAATTTGCATATCTTATTATACACTAGGGCCTTGGTAATCATTTTTGGTTTTTATGATTTTGGCACATCTACTGCAACTATCAAAAAATAATTCATATTTCGGAAACGTCTTAATTGCTATACCGTTTTTCATATGCATTTTTCTCACTTTTGCAAAAGGTGACAAAAAATAGTTTGCATCTCTTATTATACACTAGCGCCTTGGTAATCATTTTGTGTTTTTATGATTTTGGCACATTTACTGCAAATATCAAAAAATATGACATATTTCGGAAACGTTTTGATTGCTATCCCGAATTTCTTATGCGTTTTTTTCACTTTTGCAAAAGGTGACAAAAAAATTATTTGCATGGTTTTTCATACATAAGGGCCTTAGTAATAATTTTTTGTTTTAATGATTTTGGCACATTAACTGCCAATGCGAAAAAATAATACATATTTGGAAAACGTCTTAATTGCTATCCCGATTTTCATATGCATTTTTCTCACTTTTGCAAAGGGTGACAAAAAATAATTTGCATATCTCATTATACACTAGGGCCTTGGTAATCATTTTTGTTTTTATGATTTTGGCACATTTACTGCAAATATCAAAAAATAATTCATATTTCGGTAACCTCTTAATTGCTATCCCGATCTCCATATGCATTTTTCTCACTTTTTCAAAAGGTGACAAAAAACAATTTGCATATCTTATTATACACTAGGGCCTTGGTAATCATTTTTGGTTTTTATGATTTTGGCTCATCTACTGCAAATATCAAAAAATAATTCATATTACCGAAACTTCTTAATAGTTATCCCGATCTTCATATGCATTTTTCTCACTTTTGCAAAGGGTGACAAAATATAATTTGCAATCTTATTATACACTAGGGCCTTGGTAGTCATTTTGTGTTAATATTATTTTGGCACATCTACTGCAAATATCAAAAATTAATTCATATTTCGGAAACGTCTTAATTGCTATCCCGATCTTCGTTTTTGTGATTTTTGCACATCTACTGCAAATGCGAAAATATAAACGTGGTAATAGCTATTTCGATCTTCATATGTATTTTTTTAACTTTAGCAAAAAGTGCCAAAAAGAAAATTGCATGAGTTATTATACATTAGGGCTTTGGTAATAGTTTTGCGGTTTTATGATTTTGCACATTAACTGTAAATATCAAAAAATAAGTCATTTGAAAAAACTTAGTAATAAGTATCTCGATGTTCAAATGACTTTCTTTTATTTTCCAGAGTGTGACAAAAAATAATATGCTTAGGTTGCTATACACTAGGTCTTTCGTAACTTGTTTTTGTGTCTATTTTTATATTGGGACCTTGGCTTTATTGTCCAATATTTGTCATTTGGGTACATGTAACCAAAATAACAAATAATACATACTAAAATTTAGTTTTCCTCTATGACTATGTTAATAATAAACGATTGGTTTGGTGTTATTATGTTATTGCAAAACACTTAAGACAAATTCTTTTTTCTTCGGTAAGGTGTAGTAGCATATAGTAATATATGGCTGGCATCTATGGCTAGCCATAAATTTACTACGTTGAATCCGCTTCACTGATATTGTGATCGCGACGATCCATCCCGCTTTCTGCTGACCCTACGTGTAAATCTATGGCTCGAAATTTATGGATAACTTCACGCAAACTTTATCCCAGTTATATTCAGCAAACATGTCTTATCTCTGCTGCATCGAACATGATGCAAATGCAACTATGTGAATCTTAAAATGCAGCGGCTTTCCAGAAAATAAAGCTTTTCAGTTATTTACTTACCAATGCTACTATTTATACCGCTACGACTTTTTATTCATAATAAAAAATATGTACATTGTTTGCCTAAACCTGCCAGTATAATTTTTTGACAGCTATATACATATAGCGAGAGTTTAAAACATGGAATAAATTCAGTTAATCAGATACAGCTATCTTCTTCCAATAATTCGCAGACATGTCGATAGACATTTTATGTTGCGGGTTTTTCAAAAAATAAAATAGATATCATACAGTGTGTGCCAAATTTAAGGTACGACCTCATCGATATTTTTTTTAAATCCTACCCTAGTTTGTTTTTGTTAAATAGGTTTAACCTACACATTAATTTGAAAAAAACAGCAGATTTTAAATTTTTATTTATTTATTATTATATATCTAAAGGAATTAGTAGCACTAATAAGAAATGAATGTTGACTTATTTTCCCAAGATAACCAGAAATGTATAAAACGAATTTCAATTCCGTTTATACTACTAACAAATAGTCAATCGACAACAACCTAAGTATTTATTAAAGAAAATTGATTTGGATTATCTATTTTTTATTTCTGTTTTTAAAATAATATAATGTATATTTTTGTGGTAAGGAATATAAACTTGGTGGTTTAGCATAACTTGACATGTACTTTAGAAATAGCCAACAAAACAGTAGGATTGTCGGTTAAACAAATTATCGTCGTCATATCTCAAATTTGGGACAACTTCATATTATCAAAGAAAGATCACAGCTTAAAAACCACTAATTGACGTTTTCGCGCATTTGAAAAAGGTGTATTTGATTAACTGAATGTATTCTAAGTTACCAACATGCATTGTGTAATATGGCAGTAATAATGCTGATAATTGTTTATCTTTTTTGTCTTTTCCTCAACGGTTACGTATTTCTGCGACTATGGCCAATCACCGACGACAGGGAGCACTTTCAACTCACTTTCCTTTAAATTTGGCCGAACCCCGTTTTTCCTATAAGGAGGGTAGGGATATTCAGCGTGCACAACCTCGCACGGTACACGGGACTAACGACTTCACGACTCCTCAGTGAATCGGAACCTGCAGAAATTCAACCTGCTCCAACTAAATGATAATTTTACAGTAGGGACTGAAAAAATGAATGGGGAAGCCTGGAAATCGAACCCAGTACCCTTGGATCCAGCGACATACTTTCCTACCACTGGATAACTCAGGCTTTTTGATAATAATTGTAAAATATCTTTTGCAACAATTGGATACAATAATCTAAAATATATAACTCTATAGCACTAAAAGTAGATCTCGTTAGTTTATAAAACAACAGTCATTATACACCTTGTCCTATTTTCGAATTAAGTTTTTGTGTTATATTCTAAAAAAGCAGGAGTTGGATTAATTTTAATTCAAAATACTATATTACAAAACAAACAAAAAAAGGTACGAAAGATGCTCTCTTCTCTTAATATCAGGAAAGCCTCTGGCCTTGACGAGATCCCAGCAATTGTTCTCAAAAGATGCGCACCAGAACTTGCTCCTGTCCTGATCTGTCTGTTTTAGACGTCTTACAAAGAGGCATATTCCCTAGTAACTGGAAAACTGCTCGAGTACAACCCGTCCCTAAGAAAGGATCCAAAGCGCTTCATAGCAACTACAGGCCTATTTCTCTCCTTTCAGTCGTCTCTAAAGTGATGGAAAAGTATATAAACACCGAAATACTAAAATTTCTTGAAAAACACAGTCTAATCCACGACAGGCAGTATGGATTCCGTCAGCGCAGGTCAACTGCCGACCTCATTTCCTTTGTCACCCATTCTTAGAACAAGTCTATGAAACTACACGGTGAATGCCAGATTGTCGCTCTAGACATATCCAAAGCATTCGACCAGGTTTGGCACGCAGCGCTGCTTAATAAACCTCCGATCTATGGCCTACCACCAAAACTCTGTACCTGGACAGCAAATTTCCTCTCCAACCGGAGCATTTCTGTTGTCGTGGATGGCCATTCTCCTAATCTGTATCAAATTAATGCAGAAGTCCCTCAGGGTTCAGCTTGAGCCCCTACTTTGTTTCTTCTCCACATCAATCACCTACTCTCTAGCACATCTAACCCAGTTCACAGTTACGCAGACGACAGCACCCTCCTCTCAAATATACAATATTCTAAGCCTGTCTCTTTAGCTCAATTAGATGAGGAACGCAGACTCATGGAGGGTTCTGCCTCTGTGGATCTTCAAAAAATATTATACTGGGGAAGTAGAAATCTTGTACAATTCAACTCCACCAAATCTCAGTCTTGCTTTCTGTCTCATAAGAGATGCACCAGCCCTAGACCCATCACAATGAACAACCAAGTTATTCAAAGTAATGAGACCTTTACACTTGTTGGCATATTTGTGGATCGAAATCTCAATTGGCACCAACATGTCACATCAATTGCAGAAGTGGCTGCTAAGAAATTAGGTTTCCTCGTCCGGGCTCGCAAATACTTTTCACCAGATAATCTCTATACCTTATATACTTTACAAATAAGGCCAAACCTCTAATACTGCTCCCACATCTGGGGTGCCGCTGCCGCTTTTACACTCACTATTCTGGACTCCATTCAGAAGAGAGCTATACGTCTCATCGGTGACACTACCATCACCCAAAGGCTGCAATCCCTTGCCCATCGACGTGCCGTTGGTGACCTCGTTCTCTTTTATAGATATCTGCACGGGCACTGCTCAGATGAGTTTTCTTCCATAGTTCCTCCACCTGCTGCCCCAAACAGATAAACCAAGAACAGAGCGAATGCACCGTTTTACTGTTCAGGTCACCATACATAGAACATCTTGTTATGCCCGCTCTTTTGTCCCGAGGCCTTCCAAGTTGTGGAATTCCTTGACGGCACATGTTTTTCCTTCTCCTCAGAACCCCCAAACCTTCAAGTCCAGAATTAACAAGTTGCCTCTTTCCTCCTTCTCGACACCCACGGCACAATAGTATTTAGGCTGTAAGCCCTCGTGGTGTGTTGTTGAAAAATTTAAAAAAAATAATAATAACCCTTTAAGTACGTTACGCCCCAACATCTACTATAATTACTGAAAATAGTTCAGGATCAGTTTGACTGACTTATTAATTTAGACACCATGTCGATTTATAAATTTCGGTCGGAATATTTTTTGAGAATAAACTTTGGCAGAAAATTTTTAAAACAAGTTTCATTTCTTAGGCAGACTAAATAGTTGTAAGTTTTAAATTACCAGTGCTTTCTTTAGACAGAGCGTACAATACGTTTTGTTGGTGTACTCATTAATCAAATGACCTTGTGGTTAGAAAACATTTTATGTCCGAATTTTCTCAAAGGGTTTCTTAAGCAATTACGGAGCAAGGAGGTTGGATACTGCCCACTAGACGATGTGCGTTAACTAAACGTTTATTATGAGGCTACTATAACAGTTAAATAATGTAAGTAGATATATTTATAATCTCGGAACCAAGACACCCTACAAAAAGGCATTATGGGAGCCGAGACTATAAAGTAATGTGTGGGAAATGTCATCCTTGCATTTTGTATTATAAAATACATATTATCGTGTCGGATGAGACTCCTCCCCTGTTAGATGGGATTTTATGGGGTGCATAAAATTTAATTTGCAAAAATTTATATTCTAAGGTAAAACATTTAAAATGATCAAAAATTGAAAACAATTACATCAATAGATCAATAATTCGATAAAATTTAGAGAATATAACATATAACATGGTTATTCTTTAGGCAAAGGAAAAGCCTTTTGTTTGCTGCATTTTCGTTAACCTGTACGGAAATTTAAATATCAAGTATTTAAAGTTAACAATAAACAATGATTATGAAACACCCGTTAAAAGTAGCTTCCGCAGTATACACTCTTTCACTGTTGCACTTCTTACTATAAGCTTAGCATAAACAATATGCTACTGTTTTCCTCTAGGTAAAGGAATAATGTTTTCAATTTCTGCGTCTTCCTTAAACTAATTTTTTAATTTTTAAAATTTGAAGAAACTAAGTTTATTTATCCCCTTAATGACGCTAACTTTGTTAGCGAAACGATCGTCGGGTCAAAAAACTGTATTGTGATGAATTGGGTTCTCCAAATTGTACTTATCAGTGCTCATCACAGGTTCCAATCTTCACCCATTGTACAAAGCTAATTTCTATGATTATTGTTTCACAGCAGCACGACCAAGAAGGAGTTTTCCTCAAAGAGAAGCAGTTAAGGAGACCATTAGAAGACATTTAAAGGACGGAAGCAACCCCTCGCAAGCTGAATGTGAACTTCTGATTGAAAATTGTCCAGTGTTAAACAAACGAACTCCCCAGTCTCTAAAACCTTACATTTCTAGTAGCACGAAAAAATACAGACAATATGATAAATATTTCTTTTTAGCCATATTAAAATAAAATAACATAAAAATACATCAATGACTATTTATATTACATTTTACAAATTTGCCTACTTTGTACAAATTTTCTTCTACTAAATTCCTGAGTTCTCCACTTTTTCTGCATTTTCTATTTATTTACGACAACTATTTTCACTGATTTATCAGGTTCAATTCAAACCATAACACAAGAATTGTGTTTCATATGTAACTTATGCAAAAGCTTTGGTCATCATAGTTTTATTAAGAGTTTGAATTATGTTACTTCCATTATGAAAACAGATCACATGCAATGTATTCAGATCCAGATAACTAATTACAATAATTTTGTTTTCTAGGAACTCAATGTATTACATTTTGAGATAAAACACGTGTGTTTTTAGACAAGACTGTCATAAATACATTTTTATACACAATTTATTTAATTTAAAATAACTGGTAAAAAATTACAACACAAAATTTGTCTTTTATCATTTTTCTGCTTTACCACACCGTTGTGATAATTTATGTAGGCAAATAATTTAAAAAAAATTCTGGACGCAGCAAGTGCGTTATGGTAGTGAATTTTCATAAAAATATTTTTAATAACAAATATGTGTGTTTTTTTAAGAAAGCAGGCATCAAATTTGGTTACCAGTATAACCTATATACTAAAAACAATGTGCCATGTTTCATCAAAATAACTTTATTGTGTGAAAATATACAAAAATTTCCAAAAGTAAACTTAAAGTGTTCCCGAAAAAACACGTTTCTTGGTCAACCTTATAGGTTAATAACAAATTGAGCTGTTCAAATATGAAACATTTGATCAAAATTCGCTACCATAACGCACTTGCTGCGTTCAGAATTTCTTTTCTTACAAACATGCATTATATTTCGATGGAAAATGCAAAAATGCAATAACATAAGGCGTGTTTGATTAAAAAAAAAGGAAATTTGTATCACCAACGACTTATGGGCCACCCTGTGATTGTATAAATATTATTTTAAGATGTAGCTCAAGACACCCTATAATTAATATATACAAATTTTTTTCGTCTCTTATATAATAACGGATATATTGAGCTTTATTGATTTTTCACGAAAATTCGACAAAAATTGTGTACCATTAAATGATAAACTCTATAGCTAAGGCTACTTGTCAAGCATCAGAGAAAGGGTCTATTTGAAATGAATTTTCTGCATATATTTTAGTAAAATGAAGGACAATGACGGTTGAAACTAAAACTTTAGGGTTTGTAAAACATCCTTCTTGAAACATTTTATTTCTATAGCCCGTATTAGATTCAAGTTATTTGCCTAAATGTTGCCAATTTTGACATTTTAAATCGCCACTTTGACGTTTTGAGGAAAACCCCAATTTATTTTTCTTTAAATGCCTATAACTTTTTTGTCTTTTAAGCTACATAGCTAAATTTTGGTAGGTAACTTACCTATAAGGATATAAACCTGCGTGCCAAATTTGGTTGCCCTTACTTTGTTGATTCCGGAGATATAATTTTTTTTCGAAAGAAAACGCAAAATTTTCCTGGAAAACCTAGGCAGATTTTCCTGGCTAACGAACTTATCCAAGCTATTAGCACATGGAATTTTTTCACCAAATTTAATCAAAATCGGCCCATTATTTTTTGAGTTATCGGTGTGATACATATATATATATATATATAAATATATATATATATATATATATATATATATATATATATATATATATATATATATATATATATATATATATATATATATATAAATATATATATATATATATATAAACATATAAAAATTGAAACTGACCTTGGATATGTTTTCTGGGGGGCCTAATTAGCGCTCATGTGAAGAAATTTTTTCAAAATTCAAAAGTCGGGATCTCCCCATTAGTGAATTTTTTTTAAGAAAATTCACTAATAATTTGTAGTCACTTTTTATAATTTTAATATTATTCACGAAGTGCTTCACTGTAAAACTGTCAAGGTAAAGAGAATAAATAATGTATTAATTAAAACATATCATCTTTGTATACTAGCAAGCAGACCTTAAAACCGTAATGCTACATGTTTAAGCGTACAACATAAAACTAACCAGAAAATTTTTATATATCCTACTAAAAAGTGCGGCAACACTGTGAGGTTAGGTCCAGCTACTTCCTTTTGGACATATGAATTTTTATGACTGAAATGTCCAGCTACTTCCTTATAAACATATATAAATCCCAAGAGAGAAAGGTCCAGCTACTTCCGCATAGACACAAATATATATATATATATATATATATATATATATATATATATATATATATATATATATATATATATATATATATATATATATATATAGGTACACGTTGTTCCAATAAGCACTCTTCGGTCCATTACTTATGAAAAAATTCTTAATAACACTTTGAATGTCTTTGCTACAACCCAAAATTATTGTGAAGTATACAGGATGTGTCAAAAAAGAGTAATACCAAAAATTATATTTTTCATAAATGGAATACTATATTTTTTTATATGGCAAATGAAGCTCCTGTAGGTTTTATATTCAACTAGAAATTTATAAGATTGTTAAGTGTAGTGTTGCTGAGTAATGAATTTTTCTTTAAAACTTTAATCAAAAGCATACTTTTTCATACTGTTATATATCTGCCACTGTTCGTTTATTTCCCTGAAAAATTGACGTATAATCTAAATTGGCCTAGTTTATCATGAACTATCTTTACTTTTGGATTCTTCCATACATGGTGTTCAACAATTCTCTTTGAACATATATACATCCACCTTCATTTTAATTGAATTTATTAAATACAATACCCTGTATATTATTTTGCCGTTGCATAAAGTGTGCTCATTCAGAAAGTACCATGTTTGGTGGATCTATCTCAACCTACTTTTGAGATATTAAGTTTTTTCCAAAAATTTACACAGAAAATGAGAAACATTACAGACGGCAGGGCACAAGATAACTGCTGGTGACAGCGAGTCTTGGTTGCGTCGACAAAACGACATTGCCTGTAGACTGTGATGATAATAATAATAAACACGGACCTCCTTAACATAAGAAAATAATTATAACTGTAATAACTCAAAGCTCCCTGTATGGATACGTTCTGTAAACAGAGAAGAAAGGTAACGCATGTGACGTCACACACCAGTCATGGTACTTCCGTTTAACCCCGGAGCCGAGCTAGGCCGGCACGGAATGACCGGACCATACAGAGTACACAGTATTTGTGATCTTGTCAGTCCCCTTGGCAGCTTTCTCCGCATTCCTTGTAACCTTTCTTCGTGAAAGTGTGTCACCAAGATAACCTTAACCTACACACGCCTCAACACGCTGCATATAACAACTGTGTTCGGATCATTTACCGTGTTGAAATTGACGCCGATATCATTTTAATTTGTTTGTTGGTAACTGTTGTTATATAGAAAAGAACACAATAGACTGAGTTTTTATAAAAATGATAATATAACAAATTTGTTGCTCAAACGATAGAGATACTTATGAGTAAGGGTGTGGGGCTTTCTGACAATAATGTTTACTTAAATATGTAGTTCAATTATGAATAAAACTGAATATTGATCCTATCATAATATAAATAAATATGATAATCCGAGTGGCCATCTAAAACTAAAACAAGTGCGTTATGGTAGTGAATTTTCATTAAAATGTTTTTAATTGCAAATATGTGTGTTTCCTTTTTAAGAAAGCAGGCATCAATTTTGGTTACCAGTATAACCTATATAGTAAAAACAATGTGCCATGTTTCATAAAAATAACTTTATTGTGTGAAAATGTACAAAAATTTCCAAAAGTAAACTTAAAGTGTTCCCGGAAAAACTCGTTTCTTGGTCAACCTTATAGGTTAATAGCAAATTGAGCTATTCAAATTTGAAGCATTTAATGAAAATTCGCTACCATAACGCACTTGCTGCGTCCCGAATTTCTTTTCTTACAAACATGCATCGCTGAAAAATTCAAAAATGCAATAACATAAGGCGTGTTTGATTAAAAAAAAAAAGAAGAAAATTTGTATCACCAACGACTTATGGGCCATCCTGTGATTGTAGAAATATTTTTTTAAGATGTAGCTCAAGACACCTATAATTAATATATACAAATTTTCTTCATATCTTGTATAATAACGGATATATTGAGCTTTATTGATTTTTTACGAAAATTCGACAAACATTATATACCATTAAACGATAAACTCTAAAGCTAAGGCTACTGCCAAGCATCAGAGAAAGGGTCTATTTGAAATGAATTTTCTGGAAACATTTTAGTAAAATGAAGGACAATGACGGTTGAAGCTAAGACTTCAGAGTTTGTAAAATATCCTTCTTGAGACATTTGATTTCCATATCCCGTATTAGATTCAAGTTCTTTGCCTAAATGTTGCCGATTTTGACGTTTTAAATCGCAACTTTGACGTTTTAAGGAAAACCCCAATTTATTTTTCTTTAAATGCCTATAACTTTTTTGTCTTTTGACCTACATAGCTAAATTTTGGTAGGTAGCTTACCTAAAAGGATATTAAATAGCGTTACCCTTACTTTGTTAATTCCGGAGATATAAATTTTTTTCGAAAGAAAACACAAAGTTTTCCGGGAAAACCTGGGCAGATTTTCCTGGCTAACGAACTTATCTAAGCCATTTGCAAAAGGAATTTTTCCACCAAATTTAGTCAAAATCGGCCTATTATTTTTTGAGTTATCGGTGTGATACATATATATATATATATATATATATATATATATATATATATATATATATATATATATATATATATATATTTATATATATTTATATATATATATATATATATATATATATATATATATATATATATATATAAACATATAAAAATTGAAACTGACCCCGGATATGTGTTCTAGGGGGCCTAGTTCGCGGTCATTTGAAGAAATTTTTTCAAAATTCAAAAGTCGGGATCTCCTCATTAGTGAATTTTTTTTAAGAAAATTCACTAAAACAGAACTGACAATAATGTAAACTTAATTATGAAGTTGGATGATGAATAAAACTAAATATTGATCTGATCACAATATAAATAAATCTGGTAAACGGAAACTAAAACTAAAAAAATTCGGGATGCAGCAAGTGCGTTATAGTAGCCATTTTTCATAAGAACTGTAAATTATTATTATACGACATATTAGTAAGGTTATTACTTTAAACTTACACAGACCCTTAAGATCGATTTTAGAGGTCCTAGTACGCGTACATTAAAAAAAAGTCTTTCGAAAGTGTTACCATCGATATTTCTCTATTATCAAAAAAATCTTGCGTTCTAACTCCTTTTGAGAAAAATGCCCAAAACTCAATATTATATGAAGCTAAAGAATTAAATTTTGTCATATCTGTACCTAGTGTACGTCTTTTTAAGAGAAACTTGCATTACAAATTTCATTAAAGTTATACAAAATATTTCCGGAAGGAAACTTAGTTCATATTTAGAAAAGTAAAGTATCTGCCAAATTATAAACGTAGCGGTTATACTACCTTATTAATCGCCAGTATGAGTTCGTTTTAGTCAACGTAATTAAACTGGTTTTTTTTAATATCAACAATAACAAGATTATAATTTCAAAGGTGACAAAATTATCCAGGCGTCTTAAACAAAAATGAGATCTTGTTCAAAACGTGTAAAATCTGTGCACTATTGTTTCTCCAAATGTCAAAATAAAACATAAAAAAAGATACATTCATCCAGCTGGATTCGATCACGTAACCTTTTGCTTAGGAGGCCAGTGCGATGCCCCCGGCGCCATCTAAGCATACTTCAAATAACGTTTTATTTGCGTGACACTTTAGATCGGCTTTATGCCCCAGATATTATTTTCAAAGTATACGTAACAATTAATTACATAATTAGTATAATTACCATTGAAACACATCCCAAGACTGTTTCGGTGTTATATGACGTCTTATGTTTAAGTTTAAAGATAAAAGAAACTATTTAAAAATCATTTTTATAGACTCTTGTCTTGATTTTGTTTACATTTCTCATATATTATACGACAGCACAATATATCTCTGCTGCGTTAAAACTGTATTTGAGGCCGTCCATAATGCTACAGATATGGTCTCTTTTAATAACTGATTGAATCCCCTAGTTAAATAAAAATCAGTTGGCAAATTTTTAATGTCATGTCGTCTGTCATTTTCCATAATTGTGGCCGAGATTTTACGATTGTGGGTTCGGGTAGTATGTTGCATGCCTGGTATATATTTAGTTTGGTTACCGTTGATGTATGGTTTATACCTGTTGCATGAATCAATCTACGCCTGGCAGTTAACTACTCTGTCTGTCTGGGCATTGGACTTTAACCGATAAGTCGTATCGAAGCATGTTTTTGGGATTTTATTTTTAATTTGGAAAAAACTTTAAATATTGTGTACAAAATTACTTAGAATTCACAATATAGGCTTATTTGCACTATTTCCAGCCACATGTGAAGTCTCATTCCAGTTTTTTTTTTTTTTTAAATTTAATATTATTGGCTGCGGCATCTAAGTCCATTAGCACATTCATTTCCCATCATTTAATATTTTTACCAATTTTCCAGACAAAGTCAACTTGACTCGCCCAGGAATCGAACCCGGGACCTCTCGCTTAGCAGGTAGGCACCTAGCAACCTGCGCCACGAGGGCGTCATCTCATTCCAGTTACTCTGATACTTACAAAAATATAGCGTTTTCAAAAAAAATTCATGATTTTCCACCGCAAAAACTTGAACATAAAGGCTGATTGACTCGACCTCGGTTTTTGCACAAACAAGATTTTTGCCAAGTTTGGTTGAAATCAGTTTAGTATTTTTTGAATTGTCGCTCGTATACGTATATATATATATATATATATATATATATATATATATATATATATATATATATATATATATATATATATATATATATATATATATATATATATATATATATATATATATACTTATAAACATTTTAACGGCTCTTGGTTTTGGGTTCTAGGGACCCAAATTCACGCTCATCTGAAGCAAATTTTCCGAAATATATTTCTGCGAAAACACTTCGTTGGATGACGTATTTGAAGCACTTTGGGAACATTTTGAGTTTGCGTTTGATGCAGCCTTACCCGTTAGAAAAGTTAACATTTTAAGTGACATGGGCCTGATGTATCGTCTAAGCGCCAATTTCGTAGTTTAAGCTGTGAACCTCAACGATTTAACGTAAAACGTATATCAGCGATGAGCTCAGGCATTACTATATGACCAGTAGCATGAGACTGGACAGATTGATAGATCATAAAAGAAGAAACTATTTTTCACAATTGGTGTATAATTCCGATATAAGCTTTGAGATTTGGTAAATTTAGCAAGGAATGATAACCTATGGAGCTATAGTTTGGTCGCCCAAGACACTTCGTGGTATCGCGTGGACCAAACTGGCTCAGCTGTAGAGAGAAGCTTGTTTGATGATAACGGGCGTATAAAGCACCGCTCCATCAGCAGCTTTGGAAGCCTTCCTCAACATTCCACCTCTTCACATTTGGCTGAGGGCCTAGGTGGACAACGTACAGACTAACACAAACGGCTGACAGCATGCCGAAGACAATCAGTTTGGGAAGGACCGGACTCCTCGATGACATTGAGAGTCATGGGGTTCTGGGAATGGTCTCAGGCCTGATACCTACGATGATCAATAGATATATGTCTTTCAAGACCGTCCTGCTGGAAAGATAGGACTGGGGACGAAACCAAACGGCCCTATTGAGGGCAGATCTCTGCTGCTACACTGACGGCTCCAAAACCGATAGGGGGCAGGAGAGGTACATGTGGGAGCAACAACGACGCAAGAATATCATCTAGCCTCGGATAGTATGCAACCATACACCAGGCAGTAGTGTATGCCATCGAGATGTGTGCGAGGGAAATTATGCAAAACCATTGCACACACAAATCGATAGCGTTATATTCAGAGAGCCAAGCTGCAATAAAGGCACTCGGTTCCTACCGTTGTTATTCAAAGACGGCACGGAGCTGCAAATCTGCCCTCAACGAACTAGGCAGCTGCAATGAGGTGCCGCTGGCTTGGATACTGGATCACTCGGACCTTGATGGCAATATAGCGGCTAACGCGCTTGCCGGGGGTGGTGCCCAGGAGGACTTTATCGGACAAGAACCTTTGCTGGAGGTATCATCATGCACCGAAAAACACACCTTAAAGTCCTTGACAGATAGAGGGACAATCCACCAATGACAAAATCTGCCAGGATTAGCACACCTTAAGGCATTCATAAATGGCCTATCAGAGTCAATGGCTAAAAAACTTCTAGCGCTAAACAGACAACAACTGAGAACTCTGGTCGGCCTGTATACAGGACACTGCCGCTTGCGTCACCACATGCACCGAACTGGTCTCGTCCAAGAGACAGAGTCCCGGCTGTGTATGGAGAGTGAAGAAACAGCAGATCACGTGATATGTTCCTGTCCGGTAAGGCAAAAGACAAAATACCCTCTCTTTGGCAAGACACAGCTTGCACCAGAAAGTTTGGGACAACTTTCGCCCACAAAAATTGTCGATCTCTGTAGGAGGCTGGATTTGTTGGGTGAAATATAGGACAATTAGGCGTGAGCCACAATAGAACTTAAGGTCGCAGTGCACCGTTATGGCCGACTCACAATTTAACCTAACCTAACCTGACACGGGCCTGAGGTATCGTCTATGTGTCAATTTCGGAGTTCAAGCTGCGCACCTTATAGATCTAATGTAAAAAACATAGCAGCAATGAGCTCAGGGATTACTATAGGACCAATAGCATAAGACCGAACAGATTGATAGATGAGAAAAGAAGAAACTATTTTCCACAATTGGTGTCTAATTCAGATAATAATCTTAAAACGCTTTTAGATTGGTAAATTTTGCATGGAGGAAAAGCGTAAGGTATTTGAAGGTTCTCTCACTCATGGTGGTGTGAAAATAAATGACCCTACAGTTGTGGCTAATATGTTTGCTGATTATTTTTCTATATGATATTATGGAGGCCTATACTTGATGTAAATCCATTGTCAACTTAGATAAATGAACAAATTAATTAACACTATTTTTTGAACGTATAACTGCAGTTTCGCTGATGTTCTCAGCTTTGTTAAAAACAGAGCAATTTCGATGAAGTTCTCAGCTTTGTCAAATACAGAATGTTCTGTATTTAATAAAGTTGAGAACTTCAGCGAAACTGCAGTTATACATACAATAAAATAGTGTACATCAATTTGTTTATTTATCTAAGTTGATTATTTTCTACTGTCGTAACTTCTAAATTGAACAGTCATTTTCAAAATGGTCTTTCTGATCATTGTACTATGTCGCCTGATTTTTCTCAGTCATCAAAGTTTGCCCATAAAGGTACTGAGGATGCAGTTAGAAATATTATTCTGGGCTAAAAAAATAAATAATCACGTGGGTTAGATTGCATCCCATCATTTATTTTCAAAGTGTATGAGGAGTTATTAATGCCTCTAACTACATTGATCAATCTGTCGTTGCTTTGGAGTAAATCCTCCATTGGGTTGAAAGTTGCTGCTATCATAGCTCTACATAAATTGGCAGATAAAACCAATATCAATAAATATAGGCCTATTCCGTTGTTAAGTAGAAAAATATTTTTTCAGAAAATACAAGAATACGTAGACGGAAACAACTTAATCTCAAACCGACAATACGGTTTCCGTAAAGGCTCTCCGCAGTTTTGACCGATTTTGTGCACGCAGCCCCAGAAAAAAATGGTTTGAAAGAACACACGGTGAGATTGGTTTCTGATCTGTTCTGTGTTTTCTATACGATAAATTCTAACATTGTTTGTGACAAACCGAATTATATGGGAATTAAAAAAAGTTTGAATCAATGGATTTGGTGATTCCTGTATAAAAGAAAACTTGTTTGGATGGGCAATGCCTTATCAGACTCAAAAGTAATATACTCTGGCGCCCCATAAGAAAGCATTTTGGGTCCGCTACTATTCCTGCTTTATTCTAATGACTGACCAAAATATATATCGACAAGTCATATGTGGCACAACATATACAGAGTGTCCCACGTAAATCTTCCATTAGCCGTTTCTGGAGTACGGCTCACAATTGAATTCTCAAAATTCACGCACGTGGGTTTCTCGAAATTTCCGGTTCACTGAAAATGTTGACGTTAGGATGGGACTTTCGGTTATACGAGAAGTAGACGTCAACTTTTTTATTTCAAATCTAAGATGCTGTTTTTTTTTAGGGATCTAGATTGCTCGTCATACTTTATGATAGGCTTTACTAACATGTTATGTCATTATTCTCAACCATTTTCGAGATATTTGACTTTTTTCAAAAATTTCTTAAAAAACATTCTCACATTTACACACCTGTATCTCTCTTATTTAACAACCTGAAGAGTTGAAATTTTAAAATCTAAATTCTAAGATGCCACAAAATATTTGGTGTACAAGTTAGATAGCATGTCCGAAATAGACCGGTCAATCGTGACAACTTTAAAACCTAATAACTCTTTTATCTTAAATAGAACACCCTATATTTTATAACGTTAGTTGATGTACTTTTTTCTGTTATTTCGATTGGTATCAGTATTCCCTATACCTATATCCCACAGATTTGAAGATATTTGAACATTATTTGCGATAAGAAATAATTTTTAGTCAGTTTATCAGGTTGTCTAGGAGATGAAAATTTTAAACGACACCTTCCGACATAAGTAAAATATGCGACGACTTTTGAATGTAACTATTATTGACGAGGAGTATAATCGAATTATTAACAGAAGATGTCGTGTGGTTTCAAACAGATTTCCACATAAACACAGATCAACTCGTTACATATTCAGAATACTACTAAAAAAATTCTAAGAATAGACTTTTTCGTCCAAAATTTCATAAGCGTAAAGCATTATTAGGGAACAAAGAGATTTGTGTGTTATCACTTCAGAATAAATGTTCAAAATTTGTACTGTTCACTTCAAGGCATTCGATGGCTCTGTTAATTATGGTAATCGTGGCTCGAGAAAGGCAATCTTGCTCCATTGCGTTGAAGGCCTCTTGTTTTATCTTGTTGTGTAGTAGGTGGTTCCTGGTAAACTTTGTTCTTAATGCACGCCCAGATACTAGAATCTAGTAGAGTCAAGTCTGGTGAGCAGGCCGGCCACCGATGAGGACCACCGTTAGCTATCCAACTGTCTTCAAATGCTTCCTGCAGTAAGTCGCTTACTATCTGTGAGTTGTTTCGTGGAGCTCCATCTTGTTGATACCCAACTTCTGCAGCTTCGTGTTCATGCCGGGTGTTTGGCGCTGATATTATTACTTGCTGCAAAATGCTACAAAATCCAGGACCTGTGAATACTGCACGTTTAGATTTCGTTCTTACATTTTTTAATCTTACTATTATTACTGATATGAATAAAAGGGTCATATTTTCAAATTTAGTTTCAGCGAGTCTAATACATATTTTAATAACATAATGTACTAATACGCAAATGAAATTCAATATTGCTTAATATTATTGGTACCAACCTGTTAGGTTCTTATCGTACATGTTAAGGGCAAAAATTCGATTGTATTTTACTGCGCAAAAAACACTGAAACTCCAACAGTCCTGGAAATTTCGTTCTCTAGTAATGTGAGGATTTTTGTCCGACCAATAGTGACTGTTGTGACGACTGAACATGCCCCTCTTTGGAAATTTTGACTCATTGCCCCATATAACTTTTCTTGAGAAATTTTCATCTTCTTGAGTTTTCAAATTCTAAATGGTGTATTTAAGTGAACCAAAATGGTGTCCATTTGTTAATTTTTAGAAAACTGTGAATAATTCCTCTTGAAAGATGCAAATTTCTACTGCAGTATCTGATTGACGCATGCGGATAAGCAGTAAAAAATACCAAAACATTTATTTGTGTCTCTTCATTGTCCAATAGCGGTTTATTTTTATTACCTTCTGAACGAAACTTTACATTCTCATAACAATTTTTAAATAGTCTTCTGATTTTGTTAGGAGTTAGTCTATGTCTACCTGGAAATCTCTCTGCAAACACACGACATCTTCTGCCAGCAATTCGATTACACTCCCCGTAAATAATAATTAAATACAAAAAGTCATCGTTTGAGTGATTAAAGTGTGCCAATATTGTGGAAAATACTATCTTTTATTAAAATACAATTGACAAACATACTTTGCAGTACAACCATCAAGTTTACTGTCGGAAGATGACGTTTAAAATTTTCATCTCATAGGCAACCTGATAAATTGACTAATAATTATTTCTTATCGCAAATAGTGTTTAAATATCTTGAAATCGGTGACACTTAGGTATGGGGAATGCTGATACCAATCGAAATATTAATAAAAAGGACATGAACGAACGTGATAAAATATAGGGTGTTCTACTTAAAAAAAGCAAATTTCTAGGTTTTAAAGTTTACTAGCTTTAGTAAATTCCAAATTTTTTGTGGAATTTTAGAATTTGCACTTTAAAATTTCGACTCTTCAGGTTGTAAAATAAGAGAGATACAGGTGTGTAAATGTGACAATGTTTTTTAAGACGTTTTTGAATAAAGTCAAATATCTCGAAAATGGTTGTGAAGAATGACATAAGATGCTTAGTAAAACCTACCATAAAATTTGACGAGCAATCTAGATCCGTAATAAAAAACACCATCTTCTATTTGAAATAAGAAAGTTGACGTCTAGTTCCGGTATAACCGGAAGTCCCATACTAACGTCAATACTTTCAGTGAACCGGAAATTTCGAGAAACCCACGTGCGTGAATTTTCAGTATTCTTCTGTCAGCCGTACTCCAGAAACGAGTAATAGAAGAACTACGTGGTACAGGCTGTATATGTTGTGCCACACATGACTTGTCTACACTACCGTATCTTAAATGAGCGAGATGTTCACGTAATCTAGTACCTATATTTCTCTTACTCTGCCCAACGTATTTAAGATTACAATCTTTATAACCTATCTCATAGATACTCGACATTTCAGTGGCTTTACGTTTATCTTTCGTATTACCTAATAAATTTCTTAAATAATTTTTTGTCGAAAAAGTTAACTGCAAATCGACTTTCCAGACCATTTGTTATACGTGATTCAAAAGATAGACAAACAAAGTTTTCCTCTATTTTATCTTTCCTGAATGTCATCCATTCCGCTATTTAGTTCAGAATTCTAAAAGGCATTGTGAATAATAATAATAATAATAATAATAATATACAAATAATTGAAGACAGGATTAGATTTGAAATAAACAATCTGAATGCGAATAATGAAGCCATTTCCGGTGTAATTATAAATGTGAGATTATGTTATCAATTATGCATTGACAATAATGGTGGAGACATCACACATCTTATATGAGTCATCATTTATTTATATTTAAATTTCCAAAATACATTTTTGGTATCTATTTTGTATAAATATTTGGACTTTTCCTGCTTCACTGTAAACCATTATCATTATTTGATTAAAGAAATGTCACTTATCAAACACAATAGCTTACATTTTTAAAGCTTATTTTAACAATCTTAACTTTTCCATGTCACTGAATGAGTTCAAGTCGTAGTCAGAACGTACAGAAAAAAAACCTTTTCCACATATACAGTAACTAGTTTTACTTACATATTTGACGTTTAATAACTCAAAAGGGGTATTAGTTAATGGTAACATATGGTACATTTTTGAAATCAGGAAAAAAGATCATTCTAAAAATATAATATACAAGATATCCCATTTCAAAAATATTTTTTGTATGCCCTAAAATCTGCACGCCACTATACATTTGATAACATTATAGCAAAATTCAGTCATAACCACCCAACTTTTTTAGAACTTTTTTTCTATAGGTGATAATTTTCATGATAAGGAGTGGGTAAGTAAGGCTAGATGCATCCTCGCACCAATAAGAACCGTTGACCGGTTTCGCTCTCATTAGAGCTCTTCAGTACGGCATACTAATTGCAGCGAAAATACACCTATAAAGTAATACGGCTATAGTAGCCAGCCTTTCAACACTCAGTGAGTGGTGGACGTGCCGCCATCTAGTTGCGGAACCAAGTAGTATGTTGTCACGCCAGCTCCAAATAACACAAAGTGTTAAACATAGAGACTGTATACAACCAAATAACAATTTAGTAAATTGTTAGTTGGTTCTAATTGTTGCGAGTATGCATCTAGCCTTACATACTTTGTCCCTATATTAGGGTAGAAATGGGCCAGGGCTGACAATTTACTAAATTGTTAGTTGGTTGTATACAGTCTCTATTTTTTTAACACTTTGTGTTATTTGGATCTGGCGTGACAACATATTACTTGGTTCCGCAACTAGGTGGCTGCACGTCCACCACTCACTGAGTGTTGAAAGGAGTGGGTAATTTATAAGGATTAATACATCAAGTAATATGTTTCAGTGTATAAAACGGAAAGCTGGACTTTTAATAAGCAGCTCATAAGGAGAATCGGTGCTTTTAAAAGGTGAAGCTTAAAATGTTTCAGATGCCAAAGGCAGGGTACACCGATGGGAAGACAAATAAAAGTGGGTTAGAAGAGGTGAGATCGCCATATTTGTTAATTTTTTTTATAAAAGATACAATAAATAAGCTGAAGAAAAAGATAGCGGAAATCAAAATAAATATGCAAGGGTTATATTTCAGAAGATACGCAGTTCACATAGCATTGATAGCATAAACGGAAGAAGGATTACAAATAATACTCATTTTGTTGAATAGTATATTTAAATGAATTAAATTAAAAACCAATCTGGAAAAAACACAGAAGATATGAAGAAAAGTAAAGATATCACTGCGAAACTACATGTAAAGCTAAACAGGCAATAACTTAACTAAATTGAAATGTTCACGTACCTTCGGAGTATTATCACAGATGATGCTTAATGTAGCAAAGATCTGAGCAGAAGGATTGCGATGGCAAAGCAAGCATTCAGTAAACGAAGTATTCTTTTTACTAATAAACATTTGAAATTTCATCAGGCTATACGTATGGAGGCTGGTAGTATACAGGGCGGAAACATAGACTATGACTAAGCAAAACATGAAGAGAATAGAAGCTTTTCAAATGTGAATATAAATAAAATGACAAAGCCACCGTACAATGATAGCAAGACGAATAAAAATGTGTTAGAGAAAGTGAGACAAGAAAGACGCTTGCAGAAATAGATTGAGAGAAGGAATGTCAAACTTATTGGACTTGCTCTGAGACATAATAAATTTGTAAGAAGAGTATTTGAAGGGACGAACTTCGGTGCTTCAGGGGTAAGAACGTGTGCCTCTGAACCTAAGGGTACTGTGTTCGATCCCAGGGTTCTCCTTTCTCTTTTTCAGTATAAACTGTAACATTAGCACCAACCAAGGTTCTGGCATTATATTTGAGCAAGTTTAATGCCTGCACGTTCCATCCTTCGGAGGGGGCGTAAAGCCGTCGGTCCCGTGCCCATCCGATGTTGCGAACGTTAAACATTACTACCCTCTTTACAGAAAAACAGGTGTTTGGCAACATTTCCAGGATAGTAAGGTGAAATTGCTCCCTGACGTCGGTGATTTGCCATAGTCGCGGAAATAGGCCGACGTTAAAGAAAGAAAAGACAAACACACAGTATTTAAAGGATACATACTTGGAAAAAATTGAAAATGTGGATAAAAAGGGACACTTCTGGAGAACTTAATAGATGAAATGCGAAAGCTATAATGGAATGAGAATAGGTGCGACATCGCCTTGAGGCTTTGATAATAATAGAATATGTTGCGCCCGTAATTTAGCTGTTTTCTTAAAAAATGTTACTGTGAACTTTTTAAATGTCCCAAAATAATAAGTGAGCAATTTTCCCAAAACATTACAACTTTTAAACCTTACTTGAATCTAGCCCCTAAAGAACACTGACTGCTTTATGTGTTAGAATAAATATGTATGAGTAGCTACGCAGTATTTATTTTACAGTGGTTCTTTTATGAATAACTATGAAAATTAACTTGACACTCATTACTTTGTTCTTTTCCTTTAAGCCAGGGGCGATGGGTAATTACCATATTTATCATGCCTTTACGTTGTTTATTTTGATACCATTGATCTTGTTTACTTACAAGCGAAAGTTTTTGTTTTCTGAGTGTGTTGTTTATACTTCAATTCATTAACAAAACGGACTGCCCGCAAATACTGAAATATGCAGCAGCTTTTTGCAATAACTATGAACGGGTATGGGTGGTTCAGTAAGAATCAGTAAGAACATGTGCGTCTGAAGCCAAGGGTTGCAGGTTAGGTTCTTAGTAGAAACGTGCTGTCACATCAATATTATTTCCACATCGTCTTAAACGTGTGGACGTAAGAGAAAGAGAAAAATCTAAAAGAGTCTCAAAACATGTAAAAAAAACATGCTTTGCGAAAGGAAAAACATTTGTGTCGGTTAGTCGGTCTGTCTGCCTGTCGGTTTGTAGGCCGGTCTGTCTATTAGTTACCGCGGTAATTTTCGAAGGGATTGAGCTATCAACTTTAAATTTTGACAATCTGTTTTGACAAATGTCAGATAAAACATTTAAGTTAACAGACATAGTAACCTATATATACAGGATGAGGCGCCAAGAGTTTCTATTAGGAGTTTCTCAATAACCGAACCGATTTTAATTCGGACAATTTCGATTCAAAGGTTTTCGGCCAAGTCCAATTAAAATAAAAATTTTTGCTCACGTGACACTTCCGGTTCTACCAGAAGTGTCCATCAACTCCGTTATTTTAAATACAGTATGCCACTTTTTAATAGAATTTTGTATTCTACTCATAATTTAAGGTAGACACTAGAATACTATGTGTCTAAAATAAAAAATTTAAAATTTTCAAAATATTTCGTTTTTTCGAAAATGTTTGCAATATCCTCGTTGAACTTTATACCTGATAACTTGAAGGAAAAATAAGCTACAAGATTCGTCTTTTGCACACAACCCACCAGTAGGTGTATCTTCACCACATGTATTACAGTTTTGCGTTACAACATACAGGGTGATATAAGTTGACTTGGCAACTTGACAAAATTCAACTGATCAAAACTTACGTTTTTCAAATAGGACACTCTGTATTTTATTAACTAAGCTAATTGGCATTTAGAATCTCTTTCGATTTACGTTAGCATTCTCTATACCTAATTCTAACCGTTTTGGTTATAAATACATATTTATTCGAATCGGGTTGCAAACTTGTAACAATAGTAGCCTTTGGAATTTAATTTGTCAACCAAGTGACGTTTGCATACTAGAAGTGCACGCGGTGAAGTTTGTTATCAAAATTACAAAATAGTCCCTGAATAGTGATGAAAATTACCAATTTAGGGTATACAATCTATGATTTTATGGAGCTATTAATAATTTTTGGTAAATGTCATTAAATAATTGTTTGCACATGTCGTGCTTTCTCCAAAAAGTACCCAGATAGACCGAAGTCTAGTCCGGACACAGCAAAGAGATTATTGAAGAATTGTTCAAGTTACGGGAGTTTTATCCCCAAAAGGAGAAACCGAAGCGAAGTTGATAATGAGGTAAACGAAGTCAATATCACATGTCACTGCTGAGCCCAATTCATGTCCCAGGGATTGTCAAAGAGAGTTGGGTTTATCAACAACAACCATCCACAGAATATTTAAAAAACACAACCGGAGACCCATCTCCTATCACTTAATCCATAGTTTACAGCCCAGTGATAACTCCAAACGTGTTGAATTCTGTGAATGGGTCCTTTTAAAAACACAGGAAGATGGAGCTTTTTGCGAAAAAATTATATGGTGTGATGGGGCAAAGTTCTGCAAAAATGGATTGTTCAATCGCCATAATAACCACTTTTGACCGAATGAAAATCCTCACGTCACAAGAACCAACTATTGTCAAGACCGTTAGTCATTTAATGTATTGTGTGCCGTAATAAATCATTCGTTTACCTCATTATCAACACTTGGTTTGGTTTCTCCTTTTGGGGATAAAGCTCCCTTAACTTCAATAATCTCTTTACTGTCTCCGGATTACGCTTCAGTCTATCTGGATACATTTCGGCGAAAACACGACATGTGCGACCAATTATTCGATGGCACTCACCATAAATAATTCCATAAAATCATAGTTTGCATACCCTAAATTGGCCATTTTTATCACTCTTAAGGACCTATTTTGTAATTTCGATAACTAACTTCACCGCGTTGCCTTCCAGCACGCAAACGTCACTTGATTGACAAATTAAATTCCAAAGGCTATTGTTACAAGTTTGCAACACTGATTCGAATAAATATGTATTTATCTCCAAAACGGTGAGATTCAGGTACAGGGAATGATAATGTAAGTTGAAAAAGATTCGAAATATCAATTAACTTAGGTAATAAAATACAGGATGTCTCATTTGAAAAACGCAAGTTTTGATCAGTTGAATTTTGTAAAGTTGCCAAGTCAATTTCTATCATCCTGTACGTTGTAACGCAAAACTGTAATACGTGTGGTGAAGGTACACATACTGTTGTGTTGCGTGCAAAAGACGAATATTGTAGCTTATTTTTTATTCAAGTTATCAGGTATAAAGGGCAACTATGATTCTGCAAAAATTTTCGGAAAAAAAGAAATATTGTGAAAATGGTTAATTTTAGATACATAGTATGTTAGTAAAAGTCGTCTCTAAATTACAAGGAGAATACAAAATTGTATTGAAAAGTGGCATATTGTATTTAAAATAATAAAGTTAATTAACACATGTGTCACGTGAGCAAAGATATTTTAGTTTAATTGGGCTTGGCCGAAAATCTACGAATCGAAATTTTTCGAATTAAAATCGGTTCGGTTATTGAGAAACCCCTAACAGAAACTCTTGCCGCCTCACCCTGTATATCTGTGTGTGTGACGTCAGATTGCACTGGCTGCGGTATGGTTACCATTCGCACATTTTAAAAGCCTTTTGTTACAACTAGTATGTGAATTCAACAGTTGATATTCATTCTGTCATGGTGCATTGAAATTTGTTCCAAGATGTAGTTTTGGATATTTTTTATTTTATTTATTTGTATAATAATATTAATAGTGGTGATTTTAGTGAATTTTCGTAGAAAAAATTCACTAATGAAGAGATCCCGACTTTTGAATTTTGAAATTTTTTTTGCAAATGAGCGCGAACTAGGACATCTAGAACCCATATCCGGTGTGTGTGTGTGTGTGTGTGTGTGTGTGTGTGTGTGTGTATCAAACCGATAACTCAAAAAATAATAGGCCGATTTTGATAAAATTTGGCATGTACCTTCCTTTTGTAAGTGGCTTGGACAAGTTCGTTAGTCAGGAAAATCGGATGAGGTTTTCCGGAAAAATTTTGAGTTTTCATTCGAAAAAAAATTTTATCTCAAAAAATAAAAAGGCTATGATAACCAAATTTGGTGGGTAGGTTTACGATAAAAAGTAAACTATGCACAAAAATTCAGATTTCTATGTTACAAGAAAAAAAGTTATAATAAAATATTTGGTGCAGATCATTTCTATGAAAATTTACTACCATAACGCACTTGCTGCGTCCAGACTTTTTTATTCTTAAGCCTACTTCAGATCTAGATACTACTTAAGGAATTTAGACAGGGCTTCATGCCAATGGGGCCTATCATGGCAATTTTTCTCTTTGACATACAGGAGGGTCACTAACGTCATGGGTACATATAAAGGATATACACAAATTACACATAAACTTAAAGCCTAGTTTTTTCTTTATATTTTTAGTTGGAGTTTTTTAATTAACTTATATATAAGCAAATATATGTTTTATTACTTTCCAGTTGTAGAAGTTGTTCCAAATTAAAGGGTTTCTCAACCACCCTGTATCTCTGACAACCACAGAAATATTTACTTGCTGTTCGTCTTAGTGTATGATGGATGAAAGAAGCATTCGATAGTTAACAGTTGAAAACTCAGAGCTCAGAAAACTCATGTATATATCACACTTGTAATGAGTAATTATAATTATATAGTCACGAATATGTAATAATAATGTTATCTAACTTTCCTTGCACAAGCAACTGAACTTGGCTTTTTAGTGAATTTTCGTAGAAAAAATTCACTATTAGGAAGATCCCGACTTTTGAAAATTTTTTTTCAAATTTATATATATATATATATATATATATATATATATATATATATATATATATATATATATATATATATATATATATATATCACACCGATAACTCAAAAAATAATGGGCTGATTTTGATAAAATTTGGTACGTACCTTTCTTTTGTAAATGGCTTGGACAAGTTCGTTAGTCAGAAAAATCGGACTAGGTTTTCCGGAAAAATTTTGAGTTTTCATTTGGAAACAATTTTTATCTCAAAAAATACAAAAGCTATGATAATCAAATTTGGTAGGTAAGTTTACGATATAAAAAGTAAGCTATGCACCAAAACTTAGATTTCTACGTTACAAGAAAAAAAAGTTGTAATAAAATATTTTTTTCCAGATCATTTCTATTTTCCTTACAACTCGCATTGTTTTTAGTCTATTGTTATGATTAAAAGTCAATAGTTTCTTCCTAAAATTTTCTCTTAGCGAACACAGGTGGCTTCCATTGTCTTCTGCTTCTGCCGCTGTTACAGTCTTTACTCTTAACATGACGCTCTGCTTACTCTTACTGCTAAACTATTTTACATACGTATCACCCTACAAAAACGTACTTGTATTCCACAGCATAAGATGTTCCTGTAGTAGCTTCACTTTCGGTTTATTTTCCTCTCTTTCTTCTTTATGATTTATTTTCAAAGCTCACTAGTCAGTTCTATCGAGAATGAAAATTGTAGAATAATCCGCTTACTAGGCATCGTGTGTCCATTTTCTATGATTGTATCTTTAATTTACACTGTTAGTCAATGATTGCTCTCTATGTAACTTTAATTTATGTGACCTAACAAATTACTTGAAATTTCCATGCAACATTTCTTTTTACGTACCTCACGTGGTCTCCTGCTACATTAATCACCTTTATAATGTGAGGCCACTTACCATTACATTTCCTGTTCCCCTAGTTTAATTATCATAACGAGCAGATTTCGTCTTTGTAAATAGCTATTAGTCAATAATACATTTTGCAGATAACGTACCATTTCTGCCTAACATACACGGTTTCGACCGTCCGTTAGTGAATTTTCGTAGAAAAAATTCAATATGGGGGAGATCCAAACTTTTGATTTTTGAATTTTTTTTGCAAATGAGCGCGAACTAGGACCCCTAGAACCCATATCCGGGGTCAGTTTCAATTTATATATATATATATATATATATATATATATATATATATATATATATATATATATATATATATATATATACTTTATTTGTTTGCTGTACGTTTGTGATTTCTTATTGGTTTGCGTGGACTGCAGTTTCGAACCGTCCCGGTTCATCATCAGCACGCTACTGGCTGCTATCGCTCCTGTCTGGTCTACGTCGGAGATTGTAGGTGTTTAGGTATAGTGATGTCTGTTTGTGTGGGTTTTCTGTATATAAACACTCACTACACCCACATACACACAAAATGGCCGCATACAGATACTTAATAAACAGAATGCTAAATATACCACTTCATAACGACGAACGAGAAAAGGAGTACAACATCATAATACAAATAGCAGAAAGAAATGGATACAACAAAAAAACAATAGAAAAGCTAGTAAAACAAATCAAAAACAAACAAATCAACAAAACCGAAAACAAAACACCGGAAACAAACACAAAATACACAACATTCACTTATAACCACCACATCAAAAAAATAACACAAACACTCAAACAATATGACTTAAAAATGAGCTACAAAACCAATAACAAAATAATAAACAAAATAAATAAAAAACAAGAACACAACCCACATGAATTAAACGGAATATATCAAATAGAATGTAACACATGCAATAAAAAATATATAGGAATGACAAAGAAATCAATAGAAACAAGATTCAAAGAACATATAACAGCATTGGATAAAATCCACATACCTAGCTACAAATCAAACGTAGCTACACACATTCACGACACAAAACACCAAAAACCAGACATCACCCAATTAAAAATAATGAAACATGTTAAAGACCACAAAAAAATGGAAATCTGGGAACAATACTACATTCAACAAACAAACAATAGAAAACAATTAATGCCAGAACAAATCCAAGTACAAACATTTAAACAAAACTTAATAAAGGCCATACAAATAGACAAATTATTAAACCACAGTGATCAAGACAGGAGACCGATACACACGACACAGTCCGAAGGCACAACCAATCAGAGAACAGGAAACCGACCACTAGAAGCTCACGGCGCGTGCGCCACCTACAATCTCCGACGTAGACCAGACAGGAGCGATAGCAGCCAGTAGCGTGCTGATGATGAACCGGGACGGTTCGAAACTGCAGTCCACGCAAACCAATAAGAAATCACAAACGTACAGCAAACAAATAAAGTGTATATTTAAAAGTGATTACAGTGTAGTGCAATATTCCTAAAGATATATATATATATATATATATATATATATATATATATATATATATATATATATATATATATATATATATATATATATATATATATATATGTGTGTGTGTGTGTGTGTGTGTGTTTGTGTGTGTGTGTGTATCACACCGCTAACTCAAAAAATAATTGTCCGATTTTGATAAAATTCAACATGTACCTTTCTTTTGTCAATGGATTGGAAAAATTCGTTAGTGAGGAAAATCGGACGAGGTTTTCCGGGAAAATTTTAAGTTTTCATTAAAAAAAAAGTTTTCTCAAAAAATAAAAAAGCTATGATAACCAAATTTGGTAGGTAGGTTTACAATATAAAAAGTAAACTACACACCAAAACGTAGATTCCTATGTTACAAGAAACAAATATTATAATAAAATATTTTGTGCCAGATCATTTCTATGAAAATTCACTACCATAACGCACTTGCTGCGTCCAGGCTTTTTATACTTTATATAATTGAAAGGGTTTTTATTTTGAGTAGGTACCGAATCAATCAAATGAACTGGTCTAAATATGGAGCACTGATGAACGATTCTAAGCTCAAAACTATCGAAACAAAACTTGAAACAAGGTTCTCGTCAACACTCTGTAAAATATTTACAATTTCCATTATTTCTCTACACAATTTGCAAGATTTCTGCCGGGATTCCTATTACTAACTACTTTTCAGGTGATGCAAACTCTGAAACTAATATGTCAATTGACATTACAGTCGATTTAAACATTTGCGGGAGTCGAGAGAGAGATTCTAATTTATTATTTTTTTTAATTAAAAAAAAAGACGCACCGACCATGAAATAACATATAAGCCATTTCTCCATCATTATTACTTACTTGTGACCCCTGTCCTTTTTGCTCATAGATGCATCAATGAGTTCTTCAAATTCCCTGTTTCTCTTATAAGGCTCTGTACAAGCACAAAAATGTTTTTAATAGCAAATATGTGTGTTTTTTTTTCAGAAAGCAGGCATCAAATTTGGTTACCAGTATAACATATATAGTAAAAACAATGTGCCATGTTTCATTAAAATAACTTTATTGTTTGAAAACGTACAAAAATTTCCGAAAGTAAACTTAAAGTGTTCCCGGAAAAACTCGTTTTTTGGTCAACCTTATAGGTTAATAGCAAATGAAGCTTTTCAAATATGATGCATTTAATCAAAATTCGCTACCATAACGCACTTGCTGCGTCCAGAATTTCTTTTCTTACAAACATGCATTATATTTCGATGGAAAATGCAAAAACATAAGGCGTTTTCGACTAAAAAAAATTATTTGTATCACCAACGACTTATGGGCCACCTGTATTGGTAGAAATATTTTTTTAAGATGTAGCTCAAGACGCCTTATAATTAATGTGTATAATTTTTTTTCATATCTTGTAGAATAACGGATATATTGATTTTTATGATTTTTTTACAAAAATGTGACAAAAGTTATATACTATTAAACGATAAACTCTATAGCTAAGACTACTGCCAAGCATCAGAGAAAGGGTCTATTTGAAATGAATTTTCTGGAAACATTTTAGTAAAATGAAGGACAATGACGGTTGAAACTAAGACTTTAGGGTTTGTAAAACATTCTTCTTGAGACATTTTCTTTCCATAGCTCGTATTAGATTCAAGTTCTTTGCCTAAATGTTGCCAATTTTGACGTTTTAAATTGTCACTTTGACGTTTTGAGGAAAACCCCAATTTATTTTTCTTTAAATACCCATAACTTTTTGTCTTTTGACCTACAGCGTAAAATTTTGGCAGGTAATTTAGCTATAGCGATATGCAACGATGTACCAAATTTGGTTGCCCTTACCTTGTTATTTCCGGAGATATGAATTTATTTATAAAGAAAACTCAAAATTTTTCGGGAAAACCTCGGCCGATTTTCCTGGCTAACGAACTTATCTAAGCCACTTATAAAAGGAAGGTATTGAGCAAATTTGTCAAAAACGGCCCATTAATTTTTGAGTTATCGGTGTGATACATATACATATATACATATATATATATATATATATATATATATATATATATATATATATATATATATATATATATATATATATATATATATATATATATATACATATAAACATATAAAAATCGAAACTGACCCCGGATATGTGTTCTAGGGGGCCTAATTAGCGCTCATTTGAAAAAATTTTTTCAAAATGCAAAAGTCGGGATCTCCTCATTAGTGATTTTTTTTAACAAAATTCACTAAAAGTTCGGGACGTAGAAAGTGCGTTATGGTAGTGAATTTTTATAAAATGCTTTAAATTTGAATAACTTAATTTTCTATAAACGTAGAAAGTTTAAATTTCGTGCGTAGTAAGGCCATTCCCAAGGTAATATATTCGCCAAATTTCATTAAAATAACTTGGTACTTTTCGGAGAAAAACAATTTTTTTCAAATGAAAACTCAAAATTGGAATAACTCAATTTTCTATAAACTTAGAAATTTGAATTTTGGCACGTAATAAGGTCTTTCCTAAGAAAATATATCCACTAAATTTCATTAAAACAGCTTTGTAATTTTCGGAGAAAATAATTTTTTTTTTGAAAGGAAACTCAAAATTTTTCCGAAAAACCTTCTCTGATTTTCGTGGCTAACGAACTCATCCAAGCCATTAATAAAAGAAAGGCACTTGGCAAATTTAATCGAAATCGGTTAATTATTGTTTGAGTTATCGGTTGGATACATACATACATATATATATATATATATATATATATATATATATATATATATATATATATATATATATATATATATATATATATATATATATATATATATATATATATATATATCTATCTATAAACATTGAAACTGACCCCGGATATGGGTTCTAGGGGTCCCAGTCCGCGTTCATTTGAAAGTTTTTGTGTAAAGTCTCATCATCGATACCTCTCTATTAGTGCATTTTTCTAATAAAAATGCACTAAAATGAAACATGGCGTTGCTGATCTCACGCGTCGTTGACAAATTAACACTTTGTCGTACGTGTGACCACAATTTCTTCGTAAATAAGACAACATGTGTTCATGATTTTACCAAAATAACTTTTTATTTTCGGACACCAAAAATTTCCTGGAAAAATATTAAATGTTTCCCAGAAAAACTGGTTCTAACATGATGGGTAACAAAGTTATCCAAACTATTTATAAAATAGAAGGCACCTACCCAATTCATAATTGTTCCTTTGTTATTTGCTTGAATGAGTTCGCTAGCCAAACCACTCAAACTAAATTTTCCAAAAACAAAGTTTTTTGATAATTTTTGAAATTAATTGTTTTGTTATTAAAAAAATTATATTGTTTTAAAGAAAATTTGCTACCATGATGGACTTTGCTGCGCCCAGTAATTTTTTTCAGGAATACTTATTTATTGCGTGAGCCTTGCATATTGTCTTGCAATTAAAAGTACAAACATAAGATAATTAACAAAAGTACAATAAAGATTATTATTATTAAGCAGCGTAAATGATTAAGATCTGCACTAATACAAACAGTGTTTCACTTTTTCATAATAGCCTACATTTTTAAGTTATAAACGACAAACAATAAACTTTCTCATTCAAGAGAAATGAACGTGAGCTCCAGTATTATTAATAATTACTTTGATTGTTGTTATAAAAAAGTTTGTTGCGGTGAGAAATCTGCTAAACGACTTACTATTTTTACTTTTTGTTTATATCTATTTTAAAGTTTTAGGTGACCTTTGCTTCTCTAGTACATGACAAGAAAAATAAATTTTCAAAATTATTGAGAGCTTTCTCATAATACCTGCGTTCTAACATTTAGTACCTCAGGGGCCTCGGTGGTCTAGGGGTAAGAACGGGTGCCTCTGAGCCGAAGGGTACTTGGTTCAATTCCCAGGGTTCCCCTTTCACTTTTAGTACATTTTGTAAAATAAACATCAACCGAGGTTGTGGCATTGTATTTGAGCAAGTTAAATGTCTGCACGTTCCTCCCTTCAGAGGGGGCATAAGGCCGTCGGTCCCGTGTCCATGGTTTGTTGGGTACGTTAAATATCCCTATCCTCTTTACATGCAAGCAGGGGTTCGGCAACATTTTTAGGATAGTGAGGTGCAACTGCTCCCTGGCGTCGGTGATTAGCCACAATCGCAGAAATAGACAGACCCTAAAGTATAAAAAAACCAAACATTTAGTATCTCGTTTTAAGACTGGGAGTTCTGATAACCGTTGATTTGTTGTGACTTCAGGTATTATAGTAAATTCATTGATTGTTGTTGCCCTTACTTAGTGACACTTGCCCATACTACATAAGGACTTAGAGACTGCTCCTCTGGCTTCACTCTTGGTTTTCGTTGGTGAAGGACGTGGCCAGCGCGTAAGATAACTGGAGCAAGTGGCCCCTACGAATTCTGGATGTTCTTCAACGTTTCTGTGACTATAGTTTCGCTGATTGACAGCATTCTCAGACAGATTAAAATTGAATTAGTACGAAATTATGACAACTACAAATAAAGATCTGTTGCTATGTTATGATATGATGTTTTGATCAAAAAATTTATCAACTGTAGCTATAAGTAGGGACGCATATAAAACTAAAATTAATGATTTTATTACTACACAAAATTTAACAGAAATTAAGAGAGACCCAACAAACCCATTTCAGACAAAACTAAAAAATTAACTTAAAAATGTGTCTCTGTTTAGTCAACAAGAAAAGAAATATATTTTATATAAAAACCCACAACCACCAAAAATGTATGGCCAACTGAAAATTCATGAGGCAAATATACCGGTGAGGCCAGTAGTTAGCTATGTTAATACACCTTATCATAAGATAGCGAACAAACTGGTTTCACTTATTAGAGAATACAATTATTTTCCAAAATATTCAGTTAAGAATTCTTATGAACTTACACAAAAATTAAATAACTTAATTATTCCCACAAATGGTAAATTAGTTTCATTTGATGTTTGTAGCATGTATTCTAAGATACCCCCTAGGGAATGTTTACCTCTATTAGAAAATGTTTAAATAGAAAATAACGTAAATGTCATAAAAAGACAAGAAATAATTAATCTTTTTAACGAATGTATAAAACAGATCGATTTTAAATTTAATAATAAAATTTATATGCAAAATGAAGGTCTACCTATGGGTAGTCCATTGTCACCCTTATTAGCCAACATATTTATGGAAAACTTAGAAAACCAAATTTGAACATCAGAACTTTCGCATAATATTGTCCTTTGGTACAGATACGTAGATGATATTTTAGCATGTTTTCAAGGTAGTCATACAGAATTAAATGAATTTTTGAATTTTATTAATAACTTTCACACAAATATTAAGTTTACTTTAGAAGAAGAAGCTAACAGTTGTATAACTTTTTTAGACTTAACAATTAGAAAGTTAGAAAATAATTAATTTGACTTTTCAATATATAGAAAACCAACTTATACTGACACAATCATACCATACGATTCATGTCACCCTTTTTTACAAAAGCTGTCAGCCTACCATTCTATGATACATCGTGCATTTTCGATACCTGTATCACAAAACAATTTTGAAAAAGAAATTTTAATAAGTGAACAAACAGCATTTAATAATGGCTACTCTGTTAAAATAATAGATAAAATGATCGAGAGAAAAGAATACAGCGATTAATTTAATTTATCCAAATATTAGACAAAAATAAGACAACAGATACGTTTCGATAACTTATTTTGGTACTATTTCAGAAAACAATACCTGTACAAATACAAAGGTAGCTTTTAAATCTTACAACACGACGCGTGATTTACTATTTAACGCTTAAGAAAGATCGTGTTTCCTGACAAAAGCTGGAGTTTATAAATTAGCTTGTACACATTGTAACGCAATCTACATAGGTCAAACTTCTAGAAATTTTAACACCCAATACAAAGAACATATTTCTGCATTTAGAAATAACTACGCTGGCAAATCTACATTTGCAAAACATATTATTGATACTTAGACCTACAGTAAAGAACCGTATACAACCACAACATTTTTATAATGACAAGCGTAAACTAGACTTTTTTGAAGCTTTGGAAGTCAAAAAGCACACAGGACAATAGCTACCTTATTTTAAACGAGCGAACTGATTTAATGAATTCCCCTTTCTTGGATTTTCTTCTTTCTAATTAAAGAAGTCAAAGAAAATAAATTTAATTATTCTTTAAAAAATGTTGTAATAAGGTAATGAGTTGATGTATGTCGATATTTTCGTTGTATAGAGACTGCTTTTATACTGTCATTGTTTAGTTATTTCATTGTTGTAACTGTTATCATAGTTATTATAGGCTAGTTCCATTTTTATGTTAAATATTGACATACATCACGTAGACATTTTGAAAACCTCATATGTCATCTGTGTTTCATTTTTATTTTCAATTTGATAAATGTTTTGATCAAAACATCATATCCTAACATAGCAACAGATCTTTAGTTGTGGTTGTCATGATTTCGTACTAATTCGATTTTAATATGTCTGAGAATGCTGTCAAGCAGCGAAACTATAGTCACAGAAAAGTTGAAGAACATCCTAGAACATCCAGAATTCGTAAGGGCCACTTGCTCCAGTTAGCTCACGCGCTGGCTACGTCCTTCACCAACGAAAACCAACAGTGAATCCAGAGAAGCAGTCTCCAAGTCTGTATGTATTATAGTAAACTTACGAGAAGTCAAAAAAAATTAAGGAAATTTATACTCCTCTAAATGTTAAGCAACCGGATGCTGTGTACGAGTCTCGCGAAAAATTCTTGAATTTTCATCATTCCAGTAGCGGCAAATGTGGCGGTTAACTTGACCATTCAATTGGAACGTACATTCATCGGAAAAACAGATTTAGTACAAAAAGGTTGGATTCATTTTGGCATGATCACTCATTTCTTCACAGAACTACAAGCAGCGACCGGGATCGTTTTCATTAAGTCCCTGTACCATGTTAGTTTTGTATGGGTGATACTTATGACTTTTTAAGACCGGCGGCAATTAGTTACAGAAATTTAGGAAGTACCTGCAAGTTTTCTGCGACTCAAATTTCGTTTCATTGCGATGTGACCCAGGGCAGCTACCTGATTACCCCCATTACGTACGACCTGCCCACCTTGATGCTTTCTGTTTGCAATCGATCTAGTTTCCCAAAATTTATTCACAAAATCCAGGACGTACCGATGCGACGTGTTTTTCTTAGGATGACGATCTTAAAAAATGTGTGCTGCATGTTGTGCACAGTTGTCGTTTTTGTAGAGAAAACTAATTATTTCGACTTTTTTTAGCAATTGTATAAACCTTTTTCACGAATTGGAATTCAGTCGACTTTGTGGTGATTTCGGGGATATTTTATTGTTTCGCTTAAAGCAAAATAGGTAAGAATGTTTTGTTGATGAAGTCTATTAAGAGATAAATGAAAAATCATAAAATAAATATTTCGTCAAGGAAAAATTGTCTCAGATAACGCCCGAAGTTATCGAGATGTTTGTTTGAAAGTGGAAGATTTTATAAATTAGATGGGAGTGAAGGCAAACTATTTGAACATTTAACAAAATAACATTTTTGCATGCATTCATATTTCGTCTCATTCTTTATTTGGCATACCAAGAAAAAAATTGAAAAGGGGTAGGTTGTCGTGAGCACAATTAATAACTTTTAAAAGGAGGTGTCACACAACATAGGGTGCCATGTAAAATTTAAGGGTCCTGTCCGTCCCTGCCCAAGTGGTAGGTTCCACGACACCAAAGATTGCTCCATCATGTGTTCTCCTTGAAAACAGAGAAACAAAGTCGAGGTGTATCAGGTTTTTTTTAATTTTTTTATTACGATATTTTCCAGGTGGAAGTTTCAATTCGCACACTATATATATATATATATATATATATATATATATATATATATATATATATATATATATATATATATATATATATATATATATATATATATATATATATATGGTGTCTATTATAAATGATACCACTCACCACAAATTAATTTGATTAGGGACGGTATGTCGAGTGGGATCTTTTGTCTGGAGGCAGCATGTGGGTTATGGAGGTGAATTTTCATAAAAATGTTTTAAATTGCAAATATGTCTCTGCAAGCAGACATCAATTTGGTTAGCGGTCAACAAACCTTAGGTTGATAGCAAATTGAGTTATATTTGAAGCATATAATGAAAATTCCCTACCAAAACGCACTCACAGGCTCTTGATGTTTTCTTACAAACATGCATCATATTTCAATAAAAAAATGCAAAAATGTATTAATATAAGGGTGTTCAAAAGAAAATTGTGGGTATCACCAACGACTTTTGGGCCACCCTATGATTGTCAAAATCATTCTATAAGATACCGCTAAAAGACGCTATAATTCGCGTATAAATTTTTTTCTCATATCTTGTATATATATATATATATATATATATATATATATATATATATATATATATATATATATATACGTATATATATATATATATAGATCAATTGAAACTGACCACGGATATGGGTTCTAGGGGTCCTAGTTTGCGCTTATTTCAAGAATTTTTTTCAAAATTCAAAAGTCGCGGTCTCCTCATTAGTGAATCTTTTAAAGAAATATCACAAAAAACACATTACTACATAACTAGATAATGCAAATCTCATAATGAAATCTTAGCTACATTTTATTTGTGTGCTTAAAATTGTCATAGAGATCTCATTCTTTTTATTTAGTTAAACAAACTAACAAAACTTATACTAACATTTATTAGACTGTGTAACCGATTTTGCTGGACGTAAGCTTTACCAGATAAAGGCGGATTACAATCTGAATACACCACGTAAATTCTACTCTTTAAATGGCTCCATAGAAATAAGTCTAAAGGAGTTAAATCCGGTGATCTAGGGGGCCACTCAATAGCACCTCTACGCCCAGTCCATTGTCCTGGAAACTCTCTGTTCAAAAACTCCCTAACACGTTGTGAAAAATGCTGAGGAGCTCCATCTTGTTGAAACACTAATTGATTTTGTTGATAGAGTTCATCATTTTCAACACTGTAAATTAGTAGAGGGTAAACGATATCTTTTAGTAACTCCAAATACGTTTTAACACTCAAATTGCCATCAAGAAAAATTGGTTCGATTAAACGGTCTCCAAAAATGCCAGTCCAAACATTCAATTTCTGTGCAGTTTGAGTGTGGACTTTGTGAAAATTTCTTATATTGTTATCTGCCCAATAACAACAATTATGACGATTGACTAGTTTAATAAAAACGTACACTCGTATGAAAAACAGATATTAAACAGAAAGTTCCCGTTGTCAGCTATTCGTGCAGTCATAACTTCACAAAACTTCAGCCGCCGATCAAAATCATCTTCATTCAGTTGTTGTACAAGATGAATTTTTTACCGGTGAAACTTATGATGCTTCAATATTCGCTGAATAGTTCTTCTTTTGATGTTTGAAACAGTGGCCAATTTTCTCGTGCTCTAAGTTGGGTCTGCAGCAGTTTGTCTTAAAACTTCAATCACAGTAGTCTCATTTCTAACCGGAAATTCACGTTCAGGATCCCGTTTTTTGTTGGGTACTGAACCACTTTGTCGAAACTTTGCAACTAACTCCAAAATCTATTTTCTGTTAACATGTCTTTTCGGATGTCGTTCATTAAAGAAATTTGCGGTACGGTTGGCACAGTCATTGCTTTTGAAAAAAATAGTAATTATTTCAACTCTTCTACAGAATACACCATTGTGAAATTAATTAGCGGTAATACTATCAAGTATCAAACCGACCGATAAACTGAAATAATAAACCGCATTTTTCTCATTCAGATAAGAAATGTTCTGATAGTCAATTTTTTGTTTACAAACCAACAAAACATTGACTATCAGCACATTTATTATCGGAATGAGTGAAATGCGTCTTTGCATCTTCAACTGTTAATTATTTTTAAACGAGTTAAGAAAACTTCAAAAAAAAATTAGTGTGCTGAATTCAAAAAAGAAAGAGCTTTGAAATGATACAACACTCAATCCAGGTTCCCTATTTAAAATATAAGGGTTGTTATCACCACCCTTAAGGGGTTGATGTGACCAAGTTGAGTTTTATGTCAAAATATGTCCCCTTCAATATTAAAATTGACGTGTTTCAGCGTTCCTTAAAAAAATTCTCTGGACGCAAATCGGTCTGTTTCGTTTTCAATGCGCCACCCTATATATAATTATCACACTGATAACTCACAAAATAATAGGCCGATTTTGATGAAATTTGGTAGATACCTTCCCTTATTGAGTGGCTTGGATTAGTTCATCAGGCAGAAAAATGAGACCCGCTGTTCCGGGAACATTTTGGGTTTTCTTTCGAAAATAATAAAGCTAGGGCAACCAAGGAATACTACGCATTAAAATATAGATCTTAAAGTTGAACGAAAAAACTTATAGGCATTTAAAGAAAAAAATTTAGATGCCTCTGGTAATCAGCGAATGGCACAGAACCAAAATATATTTCGTGGGTAACAAAATCTATTGAATATTACAGACAAACGTCTCTTGGCGCAAAAAGGTTACGATAAACCAAAAAAGTTACTTTGAAAATCTTTGTTTGTCTCCTTAAAACGTCAAATTCACGATTTGAAAGATCTAACTCGTCCATTTTTAGACAAAGATGCTAAAACGTATGCGGACTCACTATGTAGAATAAATTTCGTAAGAAGGGTATTTTGCAAAGCGCTTAGCTTCAACCGCAATTGTCCTTCATTTTACTAGAATATTTCCAGAAAATTCATAAAAAATAGACGCTCTTTTTAATGATTTGACAGTTACTTTAGTTGTAAAGCTTATGGATTAATAGTCTATAACCTTTCGTAAATTATGGTAGAAAAAAATCACTATTGAGGAGATTGCAGCTTTTAAATAATAAAAAAAGATTTACTCAAACGAACGCAAGCTAAACCCTCCAGAACACAGATCCGTGGTCCGTTTTAGTTTTTATACGTTTATATTTATACAGGGTGGTGCATTTCTACCGTGAAGCTAAATATATCCGTTATTATAAATTATACGATAAAAAATTATATAGGTTAATTACGGGGTGTCTTGAGCAGCATCTTGTACAATTATATTGACAATGGCAAGGTGTCCCATACGTTGTTGATGATACAAATATTTCTTTGTTTAAACGGAATACCCCTTAAATTATTGCATTCTTGCATTTGCCATCGAACTTTAATGCATGTTCTTAAGGAAAAAAATGTATTATCGTTTACCGTTGTCGAATTATTTCCATTATTTTGCAACTTTCCATGATTTTGGCACATATAAAAAATCGTGAAACGGCGTTTTTATCAATAGAGAGCGGGGTTCCATAAAAATAACGGCTTCGGGAAAGTTTCATTTATTTTATATCGAAAAAATCGAGATGTCAGATACAGGGCCGCTCTTAGATAGTGGCTGACGTAACTCATTAAAAAATACCCTGTATTGTATGTTTCAGAAGTGAAAGGCATGCCGTCTGCTTTAACTTTTGTACATTACTCCCTACACCCTATTTCTCTAGTTTTGGAAATATTTACTTTTAGAATTGCATACCATGATTTATATAGGGATCAATTTTAATCTTTTGTGTGTGTGTTTTATTCAGTTCTAATAACTAATCAGATTGTGTGATTACTTAGCGAATTTTTAAACAAAAATATTAAAATATTTAAACTAATAAGGTAAAGGTAAGATGCTTACTGGCAATTAGGCCATTGCTGACCCTTTTTGCGCATCTAAATTAACCTACCCTCCACCTTGAGCTCGATCTCAACGACAACAGTGATTTGAAAAATAATTCGCCGCCGGTGAGTCTCGAACCGTCGACCCCCGAGTCCGTATTGGAAAGTCATCGACTTTCCCGCTCGGCCACGGAGACGCTAAATATTTAAACTAAATCTGAAGACAAGGCAAGACATTAATAAATTGATAGGATTATCTATGTTCACATTTTTATAATATATAAGTAGTTTAATTGTTTTTATATGTTTTTGCAAATATCAAATGAAACTTCAAAGTGATAGACTTAAGTAACGTCCTTATTTTGAACGGCTTGTGACATGAAAATATAAGTATCTTTTCGTTTATATATTTTTTTAACTCCATGGGTTCAACTTTGCGTGAAACGTCAAAAAAGTAACATTTTCACATTTTATTTTAATTTTTTTTATTTTAAATACAAACTGTAAATAATTTGCATTTGATGTGTGTTTCAGCAATTTGTTTTAATATTTAAAGAGTTTTCCCAGATATGTTTTCGTAGATTAAATTTTTAGTGAATTTTTATTAAAAAAATTCACTAATAGAGAGGTATCGATGGCGAGACTTTGCCAAAATTTTTGCAAATGAGCGCGAATTTGGGCCCCTAGAACCCATATACGGGGTCAGTTTCGATTTTTATATGTTTATTTATATGAGTTTTCTTTCGAAAAAAATTTTTTCTCCGAAAATTACAAAGATATTTCGATAAAGTTTGGTGCACATATTGCTTTCCCAAAAGACCTAACTATGTACCAAAATTCAGCTTTCTAGGGTTACAGAAAATTGAGCTATTCAAATTTGAATCATTAATGTTTAATATGACCGCCTTTCACTGTCAAGAACTTTTACGAGATCTAGTATGTTGTTGTCGTGGTAACGAAACATTTGATATTTTTGCCCAGGTCTGTTAGACGCTGTAACTGACATTTACGGTATGATATGAGATCGAGATCGTTTATATGTTTATTTGTTTGAGTCGACGAATTATTTGTGTCATTTGGGAAATTTTTATATACAAGTGCAAATTATTCCTTTATTAATGTTAGTGGGTGGATTGAACAGTGTTTGTTATGTTTTATCTACACATATAAAGGATCGAAGTTTTACAAAAGGGCTGATATTATACAGGGTGACGCGTTTCTACGGTAAAGCTGAATACAATTATTATTATTATTATACAAGAGACGAGAAAAAATTGTATAAGTTAATTATAGGGTGTCTTGAGCTGCATCTTATAAAATTATTTTGACAATCACCGGCTGGCCCACAAGTCGATCGTTGGTGATCCCTACAATTTTTTTCGAACAGCCCTATTTTATTGCATTATTTATCGAAATATGTTTGTAAGAAAAAAATCACGACGCAGTAAGTGCGTTTTGATATCAAATTATTATTAAATGCTTCAAATTTCAATAACTCAATTTGTTATTAATCTAAGATTTGTTGGTTAGAAAACCAACGTTTAAGGTATATTGTCGAAAAATTTTTGTACATTTTCAAACAATAAGTTATTTTGATAAAATAGCACATTGTTTCTACTATATAGGTTATACCGGTAACCAAATTGATGACTGCTTGCATTAAAAAGACATATTTGATATTCAAAGTATTTTTATAAAAATTTCACTGACATAACGCACTTGCTGCGTCCAGAGTTTTTTATGTTAACATTTTGTGAAATGTTGGTAATTAATAATTAATGTTTAATAAGTAATGAATGAAGTAATGATGTATATATATATATATATATATATATATATATATATATATATATATATATATATATATATATATATATATATATATATATATATATATATATATATATATATATATATATATATATATATATATATATATATATCCCAATAAAAATATTTTTGTGAATATTCATTATCATAACAAATTTGCTGCGTCCAGACTTTGTTTGAGTTCCTCTGAGACCAATTTTTTTCTCTTTAACGCTCATCACTCTTTTAACTTAAAGATCTGAGTTGTGGCATAGTTTATATGTTTTATCAAGGCAACTTAATGACGAAGAAGCTCGGTGACCATAGCTTTGTTATTTCCGAGGATACAAAGACTTTACAAAAGAAAACCCCAACATTTTCTGGAAAACCTTTTTTTCGTTGAGGTACTTATCCAGGCTATTCGGTAAAGAAACGCGCAAGCCATGTTTTATCCAAATTGATTCATTGTTTTTTGCGTTATTGTGGCGTATATGAAAACATATAAAGTCTAAAAACGACCTCGGGTATGAGTTTAACGGCGGGTAGTTCGCCCTGTTTGAAGACATTTTTCGACCCTCAGAAATCGCGATCTCCTATTAGAAAAGCTTTCCTACCAAAAATTGTCAAAAAGATTTATATTTTGTTGCCTTGTAATAAACTGTCAGTTGCATTCTATTGGTTGTGGTAATATACCCTTTCTCAGACTAAGAATTTATCTGCCACAATAAAATATGCAAGAACGTCGCTATAATCGGAAATGCGTTAATAATAAAAAAATTAAAATAATTATTTGCTTAAGGGTTAATTGTAAATTACATATATTTATATTTTTTAATTTAATGTAAGGTAAGAAAGCCTAAAACCTAGTCAATCTTCTTTACGTTAACTTTTCTTAAAGCCCATTTTAAAGTCTAAGAGTTGAGACTGAAAGTCAATCTAAAACGTGCATGTGTTATAATATTAATTATAATTTCTTTGTTTCAAAATCCGGAAAGATCCATGAAATATTTTATAACGTTAAGCAAGTAATTTCTGAATAGTTACAAAATTAGTCCAGTAGAACCCTGATCCATTACTTTATTTCCTTAAAATGCTAATAAAAAGTAGACAGCTATTTATAACACAACATATAAGTATTGTGTAACTTGCCCAGAACCAAATTGAGAAAACTTTTAGTTTCTACGGAGCAATCGATATGAATCTGGTCAAGTAATCATCATGCCCTGTCATCTACAAGAGAAGAAAGTTGCTTGTAGTCTCGGTTTCATTTGCGTTGATTCTACTAACACTCGACCTTAAACTAGACATACTTAAGAAGCTCTCCACGCTTCATTTAAAAGAGAAATGATTGAAAAATGAGAAGAGTACGTTTTGAGATGACCACTGGTCTAAAAATTCAGATAAAATTTCTCCGATGTAAGGCGGACTTTCTGTATCTACACAACGAGCTCAGTTAGTCGTTTCTCGTCTTTCTAAGAACGTTTATGGTCATTTATCCTTGGTAATAGAACGACTGAGGATTTTTTCATGAATCCGTGAGTTTTGAAATCTACGGGTGACCCATGGTGTCGCGTTCGGTTTCAGAATCGTCCGGTTTTCGTGGCAACTTGAAGAGTTTTACTAAGAGAATAAGTGAAATCATAACTACGCTCTAGTTCTCGAGGAAAATGATGTTTAATTGTTCGATACAATTAGTGCTATGGTTGTTGTTAGTGGTGATAATGGAATGCTCTGAAAATGAAATTAGAGGTAAATAATGTGACGATGTTTTACTAGGAGTTAGTTTAAAGAAATTAAAAGGATCGTGCTTGTTATATAATGCGTTCTAATTGTCTAATTGTGCAATTGTATTATAATTAATTAGCAAGGTATGTGGTGATGATGTGAAGAATGTTTTATAACAGGAAGCATATTATGCATGTCATATTAACTTTCTACTTTTTTGGATACTGTTTTGACACCTCTCACTTAATCTAGATTTGGATCAACATTACTTGTTAGCGAATGTTAATAGAAAAAATTCGTTATTGACGAGATTCCGACTTTTGATTTTAAAAAAATTGTTTGTATATATATATATATATATATATATATATATATATATATATATATATATATATATATATACAGGTGTCCCACGTCGAGTAGTGTATTAGATTATTTCCGAAAATATACATTTTTGAGTGCTGAAAATTTGTATGCGGAGGTTTCCAAAGATGATCTATTTAATAGAACTAATTTACAAAATGGCGGACTTACGGTTACACCGTAAATAGATATAAACATCGTTATTTCAAATAGAACACCCTGTGTATTATTGAATTTTTAGAATACTCATCTCAATTTAAGTTAAAAGTTATTAGGGTATGCTCTCCCTCTCTTCAACTGTTTTCAAGTTATGTCAATTTATTTGAGAATTCTGTTCAAGGGGAGGCTGACGTAATGAAGGTGATTTCGTGTCGTGTTAGGATGCTGAAATTTCTTTAATTTGTCAGACACGTCCCAAGGCCAATAAGATTTGACATAATTGTGAGGAAAAATTGTTTCATATACAGAGTGTTTTGTAGGATGCATTAGAATTTAGTGTGCTTTAAACTAGAATAACTCATTTATTTCAAATAGAACATCCTGTATATTATCTTCTCACTGAATAGAGCAGATAATTCTCTTTCAAACTTTATTAGCATTCCCTATACCTAAAGTTGATAATTGTCGAGATATTTGCAGTTTACCAAAAAAAGATTAATTTAATATTTATGAAATTTCAACAAATAACAAAGAATAACCAAAAGTATTGAAAGTTGAAAATGATTATGACTAGCTAAGAAACATTGTTCAAATTGTTTACCATTCGCACTAATACATCGCTCTAAGCGTATTTCAACTCCTCCTGCTCAATATTATCCAAACAATTACGGACTCTATCTTCGAGTTCTTCACTAGTGTTGACTGGAGTCGCATAAACATCTGATTTCAATTTACCCCATAGGTAAAAATCCAGAGGAGTGAGGTCGGGCGACCGTGGGGGCCAATTGTATATTCTGCCGCGTCCCATCCACCTCTCTCCGAATTCATCATTTAAAAAGCTCCTCGCCTCTGCTGAATAATGCGCAGGAGCCCCATCTAGTTGATACAGACAATTCACATACGCAGTAAGTGGAAAATTGTGCAAGAAATCAGAGACAGTGGTTCACAAAATCTCAAGGTATTGCACAGCTGTCAGATTATTATCGTAAATGCAGTACGATATTTTATCATCCATCACAAGAGCAAACAAGTTGAAGCTGAATTTTCTCTGAAAACAGCGTTAGTTTTTGACATCAGGATTGTCTTGAGCCCAGTAGTGAATATTATGTGTGTTAAATATTCTTTCATGGGACATCTTTGTTTCGTCGGTCCAAATTATGCTTTTCAGAAATAAAGGATCGTTGCGGTGTCTTTCAAGGAGAGTGTGACAAAATTCAATTCGGTGGACTGAGTCGTTCGGTTCCAGAGCTTGTACACTTATAAATTTATAATTATGCATCTTATGCTTGGATAATATTCTCTGCATGGAGGAACGTGCTATGTTCATGTCATGTTCAGCTAAACGTATTGACGCCTTTGGATGAGCTTCTAAATAAGACAACACAGAAATTTGTGTGTCTTCGTCGTCTGTAACTGGATCTGATCTTGATGTTTGTTTAATCGTGCAACTTCCCGTTCTCAAGAAATTGGTTTCATAACGCCTGAATTTCGACGTAGTCATTGGCGAGGACTCGGGATACCTATCATTAAACAGCCGACATGTTCTGCTGACCACTCTGTTGTACTCTCCATGAAAATAAAATAAATTGTTCGTTTAAATAGCTGGCATTATCCATTATAACGTAGAATTCCTATTAATTCAGACAACAAAGACAAAATAACTGACGTTGTGAATGACAGAAATATAAAACTGACAATAAACGTAAAAATGTCAAACATCACATGGCACTCTTAGAATTCACACAGATTTTAGACGTACTCCTAAACTTGTCTTTTTTTTTGGTAAACAGCAAATATCTCGACAATTCTCAACTTTAAGTATAGGGAATGCTAATACAGTTTTAAAGAGAATTGTCTGCACTATTTAATGAGAAGATAATATACAGGATGTTCTATTTGAAAGAAATGAGTTATTCTAGTTTAAAGTACACCAAATTCCAATACATCTTACAAAACACCCTGTATATGAAACAAGTTTTCCTCACAATCATGTCGAAGCCTAATATCCTTGGAAGGTGTCTGACAAATTAAAGAATTTTCAGTATCCTAACACGACACCAAATCACCTTCATTACGTCAGCCTCCCCTTGAACAGAATTCTTAAATAAATTGACATAACTCGAAAACAGTTGAAGAGAGGGAGAGCATACTCTTATAACTTTTAACCTAAAATGAGATGAGTATTCTAAAAATGCAATAATATACAGTGTGTTCTATTTGAAATAACGATGTTAATATCTATTTACCGTATAACCGGAAGTCCGCCATTTTGGAAATTATTTCCATTAAATAGAGCATCTTCAGAAATTCCCGCTTACAAATTTTCAATACCCAAAAATGTATATTTTCGGAAATAATTTAATACATTACTCGACGTGGGACACACTGTGTATATATATATATATATATATATATATATATATATATATATATATATATATATATATATATATATATATATATATATATATATATATACAGAACTGCCCAAATGTATTAAAATTCATTGCATTGATTTATGAATTCTAGTTTTTTTTAACTCTAGAACGATGGATTTTACGAAAAAAACTACAGAGGGACCTCTTACTCGCATATTGACCGCAAATGATGAAAAAAAAATTGAATCACTGACGTGCATTCTGTTCCAAAAGGGGAAATCACACCCTCGTGGTCGCGCCACTGCTTGATGTGGAGAAATCAAAATAATGATTGAATATGTAACTTATTACGACAAAGGCTTTCACAAAATGCCAATCAAATATTTTATTTCGTTCAGGAGATATTGGATATAGAAAAAAACTCGGGACGCAGCAAGTGCGTTATGGTAGTGAATTTTTATTAAATGCTTCAAATTTAAATAACTAAATTTTCTATAACCTTAGAGAGTTTAATTTTAATACGTATTAAGGTCTTTCCTAAGGCAAGATATCCACAAATTTCATTAAAATAACTTTGTAATTTTCGGAGAAAAAAATTTTTTTCGAAAGAAAACTTAAAATTTGAATAACTCAATTTTCTCTAAACTTAGAAAGTTGAATTTTGGTACGTGGTAAGGTTGAGGCAACATATATAGTAAATTTCATTAAAACAACTTTGCTACTTTCGGGGAAAAAAATTTTTTTTCGAAAGAAAACTCAAAATTTTTCCGGAAAACCCCGTCTGATTTTTCTGGATAACGAACTCATCCAAGCCATTAATAAAAGAAAGGCACTTGCCAAGTTTCATCGAAATCGGTTAATTATTTTTTGAGTTATGATATATATATATATATATATATATATATATATATATATATATATATATATATATATATATATATATATATATAAACATATAAAAATTAAACCTATTTACAAATGAACTTTAATAAGATCATATGCTGTGACAATACCTCTCTCAAGCACCCTAAAATATAATCAAAATGTGCACAGTTATATATGTTTTATTTCTTTTTTCCTTAGTCTTAATACACTATATATTTTATGACAATCGATTTAATTTACTTATTTGATTTCATAAATAGTCGGTTAATAGTGACTTGGAATGAAGTAGACACCACATCTTCAAACATATTAAGAGAATATGAGTAAATCAACAGCAACTGGGAATGAATTTGGTCAGTCCCCCAGCCACGTGGCTAAAACACTGGCTGTATGAGTGGTTACAACTGTACCTCCAAAAAGACTGTAACAGCGGCAGAAGCAGAAGTCAATGGAAACCGTGTGTATTCGGGAAGAAACTATTGACTATTAATAACAAAAATTGACTAAAAATGCTGCGAGTTGTAAGGAAAAAATAATTATACTACAGAGGTGATAAATGATAATAAATTACAATAGGGTTATATATACTCGTAAATGCTTTCAATGATTAACAATCAGTGAATTCAGTATTATTGACATTTCTCTGAAACTTAAAAATGAATTTCATGAGTCAATGACAATAAGAGAAGCTGTCATTGACTAACCAACAGCAACCACATACTTGACCTATGATTTAAACATAAATGTTTCAAATTTGAATAGCTCAATTTTCTGTAACCCTAGAAAGCTGAATTTTGGCACATAGTTAGGTCTTTCCCAAAGCAATATGTAGACCAAATTTTATCGAGATTTTCGAAAAAAAAGTTTTTTTTGAAAGAAAACTCAAAATTTTCCCGGAAAACCCTGTTCGATTTTTCTGGCCAACGAACTCATCCAAGCCATTAATAAAAGAAAGGCACTTGCCGAGTTTCATCGAAATCGGTTAATTATTTTTTGAGACGGATACATATATATATATATATATATATATATATATATATATATATATATATATATATATATATATATATATATATATATATATATATATATATATACATATAAAAATTCAAACTGACCCGGGATATGGGTTCTAGGCGTCCTAATTCGCGCTCATTTGAAAGAATTTTTGCAAAGTCTTACCATCGATACCTCTCTATTAGTGATTTTTTTAAATAAAAATTCACTAAAAAGAAAACTATGAAACTTCAACACCCGGCATTTCTGAAACGGTTGAGATTTCGATGTAAGTTTATTAAGACAACTCAAATTATTTTCACATTTTCTTTTGATCCCATCTGGACCATCCTGTACATACAGTGTGGCCCATGGTAGATGCAAACGCCCTTGTAACTTTTGTATTTATAATTCGATGTTGATGAACAAAAGGTCAAAAGATACAAGATGCGAAACTCTACAAACGCTGTGAAAATTGTTCTTTATTTAACCTGACCAAGGCCTACGAATGCAGTTTTTCTATGTCAAGAATAAAAAAAAGGGTTAGGGCCGTTTTTAGGAAGAAAAGAGGTACGCCTCTGCATTCCGCATCCTTTAAAATAGGTATACAGCAAATTTCATCAAAAAAGAGGAATTATTAACCAATTCCGAGAGGTTCTTTGTGTGACCCTTGTAATACTGAAATACCCCTGTGTAACTTTTGTATTTATAACGCGATTTTTTAACCGATCTCAAAATATAAAAATTGAAGAAGTCTAGGGAACGTGTGATAATTGCTTCCTATGCCATTCGATCACGGCCTACTAAAACTATTTTCATATGTCACAGCATTTATAAACTTTTTTCTTCAGCTTTTGAGTTGTTGTTTTCGGCTGTCATAGTTCGTCATAATAGCTATTTATCAACGAAATTTAGGTAGGTAACAGTTTTAAAGAATGGCGTACCTACCAGGTCAGGCCAGGTCAGGGTCGCACAAAAACCTCTCTAAAATAGTTAATATTTCTTTTTTTTTAAATGAAATTTGATATATATATATATATATATATATATATATATATATATATATATATATATATATATATATATATCTATCTTGAAGAATGCCGAATGCAGTGGCGTACTTAGTTTCTTCCCAAAAATGGCACGAACCCTTTTTCCCATGTTTTGATATAGAAAACTGCATTAATAGGCCTTGGTCAGGCGATATAAAGAACAATTTATAGAGTTTTTCCTCATATTTCTTTTGATTTTTGTTCATCAAGATTTCAAATACAAAAGTTACAGCAAAGCTTCCATCTTAAATGGGCCTCACTATATATATACATATATATATATATATATATATATATATATATATATATATATATATATATATATATATATATATATATATATATATATATATATATATATATACGTATACCAGCGATAACTGAAAACAGATGGGTTGATTTCGATAAAATATGGTAGGTGAATTCCTTTTAGTGAATTATCGTAGGGACAAATTTACTAAAACAAGGAGATTGCGACTTTGAAATTTTCAAACAAATTTCTTGGATAACAGAACCTATTGTATATATTACAGACAAATATGACGTTGTTTGACGCAAGAATCTCAAGAAGTACCAGAAAAATGACTTTTAAAATTTTATGGTTTTTCTTCTTAAAACATCAAAGTCTCAATTGCAAACGTCAAAATTAGCAACTTTTACTTAACAATTATGTAGAGAAAATGTCGCAAGAAGTGTGTTTCATGAAACCTTAAGTTTTAGCTGCGGCCGTCATTGTTCTTCATTAACAGAAATATTTGCAAAAAAGTTTTTGCCATGTAGGTTGTGGTTTAATAGTCCATAAATTTTAGCAAATTTTCGTAAAAAAAAATCGCTAAGCAGGAGACCGCGACTTTTGAATTTTAAAAGGATTTCTTAAAATTATAACGCGAACCACGCCCCCTAGAACACACACACACACACACACACACACACATATATATATATATATATATATATATATATATATATATATATATATATATATATATATATATATATATATATATATATATATATATAATATGGTTCTAAAATAGTTTTTTATTTTTTAACTTAAACATAGGACGTCATATAAGACCTAAACAGTCGTGGGATGTGTTTCAATGGTAATTCTACTAATTCTGTGTTTCATTACGTATACTTTGAATATAATATCCCAGGCATGAAGCCCATCGAAAGTATCACGCAAATAAAAGTATACTTAGATGGCGCCCTTGCCTTATAAGCATGAGGTTACGCAATGAAATCCAGCTTGATGGATGTATGTTTATTTATGTTTTATTTTGACATTTGGAGAAACAATAGTGCACAAATTTCATACGTTTTAAACAAGATCTTTTTTTTTTGATTAGAGGTTTAACTTTGAGAACTGGCTCATTCAGTCACTGTCAATCTTCAAAATGAACAAGGATGCATCTGACCTTGCTTTTCATTATGGCAAAACTTGTCTTAAGAATGTTCATCTAACAAGCTCTTTAACTTTTTTTCTTTTATCTTCTTTTATCTCCCTATATACTTGCTGTAACAAGATCTTATTTTTGTTTAAAAAGTCTGAATAAGTTTGTCACCTTTGAGTCTGAAATTATAATTTTGATATTGTTGACATTGAAAAATTCTGGACGCAGCAAGTGCGTTATGGTAGTGAATTTTCATAAAAATGTTTTTAATAACAAATAGGTATGTGTGTTTTTTTAAGAAAGCAGGCATCAAATTTGGTTACCAGTATAGCCTATATAGTAAAAACAATGTGCCATGTTTCATCAAAATAACTTTATTGTGTAAAAATGTACAAAAATTTCCAAAAGTAAACTTAAAGTGTTCCCGAAAAAACACGTTTCTTGGTCAACCTTATAGGTTAATAGCAAATTGAGCTGTTCAAATATGAAACATTTGAACAAAATTCGCTACCATAACGCACTTGCTGCCTCCAGAATTTCTTTTCTTACAAACATGCATTATATTTCGATGGAAAATACAAAAATGCAATAACATAGGGCGTGTTTGATAAAAAAAAAAGGAAATTTGTATCACCAACGACTTATGGGCCAGCTTGTGATTGTAGAAATATTATTTTAAGATGTAGCTCGAGACACCCTATAATTAATATACACAATTTTTTTTCATATCTTATATAATAACGGATATATTGAGCTTTATTGATTTTTTACGAAAATTCGACAAAAATTATATACCATTAAACGATAAACTCCAGAGCTAAGGCTGCTGCCAAGCATCAGAGAAAGGGTCTATTTGAAATGAATTTTCTGCAAATATTTTAGTAAAATGAAGGACAATGACGGTTGAAACTAAGACTTTAGGGTTTGTAAAACATCCTTCTTGAGATATTTTATTTCTATAGCCCGTATTAGATTCAAGTTATTTGCCTAAATGTTGCCAATTTTGACATTTTAAATCGCCACTTTGACGTTTTGAGGAAAACCCCAATTTAATTTTATTTAAATGCCTATAACTTTTTTGTCTTGTGACCTACATAGCTAGATTTTGGTAGGTAACTTACTTATAAGGATATAAACCTGCGTACGAAATTTTTTCGAAAGAAAACACAAAATTTTCCGGGAAAACCTGGGCAGATTTTCCTGGCTAACGAACTTATCCAAGCCATTTGCAAAAGGAATTTTTTCACCAAATTTAATCATAATCGGCCCATAATTTTTTGAGTTATCGGTGTGATACATACATACATATATATATATATATATATATATATATATATATATATATATATATATATATATATATATATATATATATATATATATATATATATATATATATAAACATATAAAAATTGAAACTGACCCCGGATATGTTTTCTGGGGGGCCTAATTAGCGCTCATTTAAAGAAATTTTTTCAAAATTCAAAAGTCGGGATCTCCTCATTAGTGAATTTTTTTTAAGAAAATTCACTAAAAACCGGTTTGATTAGGTTGACTAAAACGAAATCATACTGGCGATTAATAAGGAAAAATAACTGCAACGTTTATAATTTTGCAGATACTTTATTTTTCTAAATATGAATTAAGCTTCCTTCTGGAAATCTTTTGTATAACTTTAATGAAAGTTGTAATACAAGTTTCTTTTAAAGATATTTACACTATCTACAGATATAGCAAAATTTAATCCTTTAGCTTCATAGAAAATTGAGTTTTGGGCATTTTTTCAAAAGGAGCTGGAACACAAGAGTTTTTTTTTTAAATAGAGAGATATCGGCGGTAACCCTTTCGAAAGAATTCTTCTAATGTGCGCGTACTAGGACCTCAAGGTCTGTGTAAGTTTAAAGTATTAACTTTACTAATATGCCGTATAATAATAGAGCACAATTCTTATGAAAATTCGCTAGTGTAACGTACTTGCTGCGTCCCGAAATTTTTTAATAGCTTGAATCAGTTCGTTAGCCAGGAAAATCGAACAAGGTTTACCCGGAAAATTTTGAGTTTTTTTCGAAAAAAACTTTTTTTCTCCAAAAATTACAGAGATTTTTTAATGAAATTTGGTGGATATGTTTCCTTGGAAAATACATTCCTACAGATTAAAACACAACATTCCAAGTTTATGGACAATTGAGTTATTCAAATTAGAAACATTTAATAAAAAATCAGTACCATAACGAACTTGCTGCGTCCCGAACTTTTTTAAGTTAGTCAGGAAAATCAAAGTGGTTTTTCACTAAACACTTTGGTTTTTTTTACCAACATTTTCGTACCCCTGAAAATTAGAAAACTCTTGCAACCAAATTTCGTAAGCACATTTCTTTTATAAAAGGTGTACTACATACCGAAATTTATATCTCTAAGTTAAGAGGAAAACTAACAAGCATTTAATGAAAAACAAACTGACGCCGCTGGAGGTCAAAAGAGGATACAAGACCAAAATATTTTGTATGCAAAACAAAATCTATTAAATATTACAAATATAATTTTCTTTGCCTAACAAGGTGAAGAAGTAGGGTAAAAATATTTTTTGGTGTATCAGTATATATTATGTTACACTTTTTAAGTAAATTACAATACTTCTCAATACACTACACTAAGTGACTCGTAATAAAATTGAGTTATAAATACTTAAATAAATGCTAAATTCTAAATATATTATTCCGCGTCAATAAGCCGATCTATAAAGTTTCCACTTTTATTTACACTTCTACAAGCAGTTAATTCTATTTTCGTGTAAGGAGAAGCACTGGCTTGCCGAAGATGAGAGTTATTAAACCTTAAGTACACATAATAATTGCTATTTTCCTTTTTCCTTTTATGACTGTTTAAGTGCAAACAACTTATCAACATTCTGTTTCTGACAGGGCTTCAGTACCTTTTCTCATAATAACCTTCTTTGTAAACGTAACATTCCAACGGATGCCACATCTTAATAAGCGATATCAAAGAAACTGGGTCTTTAAAATACCATCAAAAGAAACTGTGTTGTATTTGTGTTTGAATGTCTTTAATTTTATAAACAAGATTAAAATTGTATTTTAATTTAATAGATTTGCTACCCAAGTTCAGGATCAGGGTGGGCTGAATTTCAATATTTTTTTTAAATTTTGATTTGGAATAGTGAGAGAAATTTGCGTTTGGTAATACGCAGAAAATGTTTATTTTCTTTTTTTTTTCAATTTGGTTTTTTACCCTCTTCGAGGGTTAAATAATTAACAAAATCTGAAAACTGAAATTTGCAAGTTTCACTTGGAATATGGTGGTAAAGCTTTCTTTTGACAAATGAATGAAAATATGTATCGTTAGTTTTTTCATCAATTTGCGGTTTCCACCCTCTACAGAGTGTTATAAAATTGAAAACAGCGATACAAGTCAAATATCCGAGTTTACCAAAGAATAGTGTGGATTATGTTCCGTATGTTTATCCATTTGCCTTTATTATTCTTTACCAGCCCTTAAAAATGATGCTTATGGAGCAGCTCTTCTCCTTTAATGAGGAGATCTGTGTTTATATGTATATATATATATATATATATATATATATATATATATATATATATATATATATATATATATATATATATATATATATATATATATCTGTGTCTGTGTGTGTGTGTGGGTATCACACTGATAACTCAAAAAATCATAGTCCGATTTTGATAAAATTTGCCCCGTAAATTCCTTTTGTAAGTGGCTTGGATAAGTTCGTTAGCCAGAAAAATTAGACAGGTTTTTCGGGGAAAATTTTGGTATTTTTTGGAAAATTTTTGTGTCTCCGAAAATAACGTAGCTATGACAACCAAATTCGTTTCGTGCGTTTTTACTATCCAGCTTTTACCCTACATACCAAAATTCAGATCTCTAAGTTGAAATAAAAAAGTTATAGACATTTAAAGAAAACAAATTTGGGTACCACTGGTGATTAGAGGAAAGCGCAAGAACAAAATATTTTGTGTGATTAACAAAACCCATTTAATATTACATACAACGGTTAAGTTTTCTTGACGCAAAAGGGTCAAGAAATAACAGAAAAATAGTGTGAAAATTTTATAACTTGTCTTCTTAAAACGGCTAAATCTCTATTTAAAACGTTCAAATTTGCAATTTTCAGACAACGAATTTGAAGCAAATACGGATTATGTCTAAAAAATCTCTTAATAAGTGTGTTTCATAAAGCCCAAATCTGAAACAAATACGAATTATGTATAAAAAATGTCGTAATAAGTGTGTTACAAGGCTTTAAGTTTCAGGTTCAACATTGTCCTTCATTTTACTAAAATATTTTCAAATGGACCCTCTTTCTGATACTTTGGCAGTAGTTTTAGCTATATAATTTACGGTTTAATAGTCTATATTTTAGCAAATTTTCGTAGAAAAAGTTCGTTATCGAGAACACCGCGACTTATGAATTTTAAAAAGGTTTCTCCATATGAGCGCGAACTAGAACCATTAAAACCCATATACGGGGTCTGTTTCAATTTTTGTCTGTTTACACATATACAGGCTGACGCACTTCTACGGTAAAGCTCAATATATGCGTTATTGTACAAGATATGAGAAAAAAATATATACGTTAATTAAAGGGTGTTTCGAGCTGCATCTTATAAACCTATTTTGATAATCACAGGGTGGCCGATAAGTGGTTGGTGATACACAATTTCTTTTTTAATAGAACACACCTTGCCTTATTGCGTTTTTGTAGTTTGCATCGAATTATAATGGATGTTTCTAAGGAAAAAAATGATATCGTTCATCGTTTTTGAGATACTAGAAACGTTATTTCTTTTGATGCAGCTACTGGAAGTATTCTTGAACCTAAAACCTACCATGTTCAGATCGTGAACTTGACCTGAAAGAAGCAGGCTGCAGTTGAGCACGAGATATCGAAAAAACAAATTTACAAAATGCCTTCACTTCACCGATGGGTATATCACCAGTTCCACAACCTAACAAGAAAATGTCAAAATAAGGACGGAAGGTCACTTCGGCAGCTGTCAAAACTAGTTCTTCTTACAAAACGGAGCTGAGATGTTCCAGTTCCAAACCCTATAAACCTAACGTAAAAAGATTGCTTGTTTTCAATGCCGTTTGAAACGTGACGCATCTAATGGCGGAAACAAATTCACTCTTAGATGTGTTCGTAATAAGGTAATTAGTAGCGATTGTAATAAGGGCAAAATTTATAGGTGTCTTCAAAAAAGATGATGACGGTGCAGGAAAATGATCCAAAATATAATCTGCTGAATCATATGATTTTAAGGAAAATGATGTTAACAGTGTTACCTTAGCTCCTTATAATGATATAGGTAACGCATCTGGTCGAACTCCAGTTAGTAAAGATCCTCTATGCATATTTTGCGAAGACAGGAGAGGGGAATTGTGGGTTCAGTGTATGCTGTGTGACTTATGGGCACATAAAGAATATTCTGGATGTGAAAAAGACGTCTATGTTTGTGAGTTGTGTCTTTGAGTAATAATATTCAATAATATAAATAAAATATTATATTTATTTTAAATACACACTCATATATTTGAGTACATTTTGCATTTTTGAAGGGTTTTATATTACCAACATAGTTTCCTGCGTGTAGCATTTTGACTTTTTCACAACATTAATTTATATCATGAAAACTACAATTGATATTTCAAGTTCTTTCATGCAAGGAAAATTAGAATATATACAGGGTGTCCCACCTAGACCTTCCATTAGCCGTTTCTGGAGTACGGCTCAAAATTGAATTCTGAAAATTCACGCACGTGGGTTTTTAGAAATTTCCAGTTCACTGAAAATATTGACGTTAGTATGGGACTTCCGGTTATACCGCAAGTAGACGTCAACTTTCTTATTTCAAATGGAAGATGGTGTTTTTTTATTACGGATCTAGATTGCTTCTGAACGAAACGTTCCATTCTCAGAACAATTTTTCAATAGTCTTCTGATCACGTCAGGAGTTGGTATATGTCTATCTGGAAATCTGTTTGCAAACACACGACATGTTCTGCTAACAATTCGATTACACTCACCGTACATAATAATTAAATTCAAAAAGTCATCGTTTGAGTAATTGAAGTGTGCCATTATTGTGGAAAATAGTCTCTTTTATTAAAAGACAATTAACAAACGTACTTTACAGTACAACCATTAAGTTTACTGTCGGAAGGTGGCGTTTAAGATTTTCATCTCCTAGGCAACCTGATAAACTGACTAATAATTATTTCTTATCGCAAATATGCCTCGAAGTGCACGGTCCAAATTTCGAACATTTGTTGTGAAGTGATAACACACAAATCTCTTTGTTCCCTAATAATGCTTTACTCTTATGACATTTTGGACGAAACAGTTCATTCTTATAATTTTCTACTAGTATTCTGATCATGTAACAAGTTGATCTGTGTTTAAGTGGAAATCTCTGTGCAACCACACGATATTTTGTGTTAATAATTCGATTATACTCCTCGCAAATAAAAGTTGTTTTCAAAAGTCGTCGCCTATTTTACTTATATTGGAAGATGACGTTTAAAATTTTCATCTCCTAGGCAACCAGATAAACTGACTAATAATTATTTCTTATCGCAAATAATGTTTAAATGTCTTCAAATCGGTGGGACTTAGGTATAGGGAATGCTGATATCAATCGAAAGAACAATAAAAAGTAAATGAACTAACGTTATAAAATATAGGTGTTCTATTTAAAATAAGAGAGTTATTAGGTTTTAAAGTTGTCACGATTGACCGATCTATTTAGGACATCCTGTATAACTTATAATAGCTTTAGTAATTTCCAAATATTTTGTGGCATTTTAGAATTTACAGTTTAAAATTTCTCTTCAGGTTCAAAAGTAAGAGAGATACAGGTGTGTAAATGTGACAATGTTTTTTAATAAATTTTTGAAAAAGTTAAATATCTCGAAAATAGTGGAGAAAAATGACATAATATATTAGTGAAACCTAATAAGTACACTTGGAGAAACCCAAATCACCACAACATATATTTCAGAGACCTAACGATCGTTTCGTTGACAATGTTAACATCTTCAGAGGAAGAAAATCCTAAACTAAAAAACTAGCTCCCGTGTATTTATATCGCGTCAAGGAAAACGAACTAGTCCGAAGTAAAATTGTCGTCCAAAAACGATCTTTTGTTTATTGTGTAGTGAAACTACGAGGTCAAAGACCTGCTTTTAATCTTCTGGTCGACAAATTTATGAACTCTTATCTAATATAGGTTTAAAGGAACCGAGTTATTTAACGTTCCCTTTCGATCTAGTAATTTACCATGTGGATATTGGATCATGCCGACAAAGACATCTGGTGAGATAAACAACATCAACTCAGATCATCTTTTTTAAATAGAAAACTAAACCCGGGTGTCTGTCTCACCATGTTAACTCCAACAAAGGCTAAATAATTCATCTAAAATACTACATAAAAACTATATTTTTATTGATTTTAATTCTTCGTGAAAGTATTTATATTGACTACATGGATATAAACAAAACGAACGGGTCTTTAAGTCGAGACAAACGTAGAGATTAGTATATGTATAAACCGGCCGAGTTATTGACAGTAATTTATTATTCTAACAGACAAATTAGGAGTGTTTAAGCTGTCAAATGCAAAGTGAAAATAAAGGACTTGAAATTAAAGGTCCCGCGTGATTCAATGAAGTTTCGTTCTTAATAGACCTTAATATAAAAATACTTTCTAACGAATCAAGCATAGTTTGATGTCTAACATTTTTGACAAGTTTCAAATTTCCTTTGTCAATGTGGTGATTATTATCCTATATATGTTGTGCCACACATGATTTGTCCACCGTACCATATCGTGTGTTGTGCGAGATGTTCACGAAATCTGGTGGCTATGTTTCTCCTAGTTTGGCCCATGTATTTACGATCGCAATCTTTGCAACTAATCTCATAAATACTGGATATTTCAGTGACTTTGTCTTTGTCTTTCACATAACCCAACAAATTTTTTAAATTACTTTTCGTCGAAAAAGTCAAATATAAATCGGCTTTCTTAAAAATACTTTCCAAACCCTTTGTGATTCGTGGTTCATAAGGTAAACACACAAATTTTTTCTCTATTTTATCTTTCTTAAATGTCGTACATTCAGATATCATTCTCTTTGTTCTGTGTTTTTTTAAAAAATTTGTCTATTAAACCATCCGAGTAACCGTTATATCTCGCCACATTTTTATGTATTTTAATTCTGTATTAAATCTATTTTTATTTAACGGAAATTTAGTCAATCTATTTACCAAGAAATTTAAACTAGCCGTTTTTTGTGCAAACGTATGATGTGAGTCGTTAGGAATATAACTAATAGTGGCCGTTTCCTTCCTACAGACATCAAATTCAAGCGAGCCATTGTTTTTTATAATTTTTTTATTTTTAATAACTAGTACATCTAAGAAAGAAAGTTTATTGCTGATTTCTATTTCGTGGGTAAATTTTATTGAATCAAATTGACTATTTAGTTTTTCAGTAAATTCTTCAACCTTATATATATTTATGCCAAACACTGCAAAAATATCGTCGACATAACGAAACCAAACTGTATGGAAATACCCATTTGTATTTTTGTGGTGATTTGGGTTTCTCCAAGTGTACTTATTAGTGCTCATCACAGGTTCCAGTTTTCACATAGTTGTTAGGTTTTAAAGGTCACGATTGACCGGTCTATTTCGGACACCTGTCTAAGTTGTACTAGCTTTAGTAAATTCCAAATATTTTGTGGCATTTTAGAACTTGCAGTTTAAAATTTCAACTCTTCAGGTTCAAAATTAAGAGAGATACAAGTGTGTAAATGTGACAATGTTTTTTAAGAAATTTTTGAAAAAGTCAAATATCTCGAAAATAGTTGAGAGAAATGACATCATATGTTAGTGTAACCTACCATACAATTTAACGAGCAATATATATCCGGACTCCAGAAACGGCTAATGGAAGGTCTACGTGGGACACCCTGTACAAGACATAACAGTCATTATAATATAAAACTAGTTACCGAACTTTCCAAAACAAGCTGGGGTTCTATATTACCATTTTCACTTCTAATATTTGTATGATTTCTTTTTGGGATTTAAATTATTTACAAATACGATTGTCACATCAATGGTGTTTGCATAATATTCTTGCATAAATACAATGCAGAGATCGCTCTATAATTAGTTAGATCAGCAAGGAAGATAGTCTATCTTATTACCACATTAGTCGAAGCTACAGATCTAATTGTTACATGTAATTCTAACCCGTCTAACATTCAGGAAGTGAATCGTATTGCTTATCGATTCGAATTCAGACACTGGGAGTTACATTACTCCAATTAAAGTAATTCTGTTGTCGTATTTCTAAGGCTAGACTATTGCTTGCACGCAAATATTTCGACAACTTTCTAGAAAATAGCTGGTCATCAATTTTGTGGTGTGTTTCATTCTCCATTGTTATAGTAATTTTGTATGTAATAGCAGCATTTATTTTCTTTTAACGATGCATAAATATGTATCTGACTGACACTTAAGTAATCAACAAACCAACTGAAACGTGGGCCAGCAGTTATTTGTATTGGGCACTTTTAGTGAATCGGTCTATTTCCACGACTATGACCAATCACCGACGCCAGGGAGCAGTTCCACCTCACTATCCTGTAAATATTGCTGAACTCCTGCCTCTCTGTAAGGAAGGTAGGAATCTTTAACGTGACCCACATCGCATGTACACGGGACCGACGGCTTTACGCCCCCTCCGAAGGGCAGAACGTGCAGACATTAAACTCGCTCAAATAGAATGCCACAACCTCGGTTGATGTTAATGCTACAGTGTGTACTGAAAAAGTGAAAGGAGAACCCCTGGGATCGAACCAAGTACCCTTCGGTTCAGAGCCACACGTTCTTACCACTGAAGCACCGAGGGTCTCCTTTTGTAAGTGCTTTGTGAAAGTTCGCTATACAGGAAAATCAGACCAGTTCTTCTGGGAAAATTTTGTGTTTTCTTTCCGTAAATAACAAAGCTAGTACAACCAAATTTGGCTTTATACTATAAAATGTGAACTACCTACCACAATCTAGATCCATACGTTAAAAAAAAGCCTGGACGCCGCAAGTGCGTTATGGTAGTGAATTTTTATAGAAATGATCTGGCACAAAATATTTTATTAGAACTTTTTTTATTGTAACATAGAAATCTAAATTTTAACATAGTTTACTTTTTATATCGTAAACCTTCTTACCAAATTTGGTTGACATAGCTTTTTTATTTTTTGAGATAAATTTTTTTTCGAATGAAAACTCAAAATTTTTCCGAAAAACCTCGTTCGATTTTCCTGACTAACAAACTTATCCAAGCCATTTACAAAAGGAAGGTATGTGCCAAATGTTATCAAAATCGGCTAATACTCGGTGGTCCATTTCGCTGGAAACGCATGAAAATGTATGTTGAACAAAATTTGTTGACACCAAATCACAGCACTCCATGAAAATATTTTCTACTGTACAGGCTGATCACTTTTCCCGTGGCAGACTGAACATGCATTTTTTTTTAATGGAACGCCTGGTATATTTTTCATTTTTCAAATTCGTCTCGACAAATGCTACAAATTGATATAGCATATGATGGGTTATCAAATTTTCGCGATATTCAGTTTTTTGTGTAAAAATGGTGGTGTTTTGAGTGGGCTGTGGATGAGTTATTTAGAGTTGCCAACAAAGTTTGTTTAGTGAAAAGTGAAATACCACGAATGGACTTTCTAGTGCAGTCAACAGAAAGCGAACTTGCCTTAACAGTAGACAGTGTGATCACTTTTTGAACAAAAAAATTCCAAAATTTTTTATTTTTTTATTTCACAATTGGATTACCAATTAGATAACATTTATTGGGCACACATGGCACGGTAATCTCATAGTTTTCGAGATATTGCGATTTAAACTTGTAAAATACATATTTTGTATGTTATACTTAAATTAAAAACACCAAATATTTTATTTTTTTAATTTTTCTTGCAACATAGAAATCTAATTTTTTGTGTGTAATTTACTTTTTATATCGTAAACCTATCTACCAAATTTGGTTATAGCATTTTTATTTCTTGAGATAAAAATTTTTTTCGAATGAAAACTCAAAATTTTCCCAGAAAACCTCGTCCGATTTTCCTGACTAACGAACTTGTCCAAGCCACTTACAGAAGGAAGGTACATGCCAAATTTTATCAAAATCGGTCCATTATTTTTTGAGTTATCGGTGTGATACATATATATATATATATATATATATATATATATATATATATATATATATATATATATATATATATATACAGGGTCGCTGATAAGTCTGGAAACGGTCGATTATCCGGGAAAATATACAAGGTGTCGAAAAAAGTTTTATACAAAAGTTTTTGGGTTCTTCAATGTCTACTAGGCGGTGATAATTTCATTTATACAGGGTTGGTCATACAGGCGTGGCACACCAATATTAATTTTTTTTAATGGAACACCCTATATATTATTCGATATTTCAATCCTTCTCTTAATTTTGAGCAACATTTATCAGAAGCATGATGTACATAAACTCAATCGTTTCCGGGTAAAAAAATAAATAAAAATAAACGCTATTGTTTTTAAAATCTATTGGATGAAGAACAAAAATAAATGAAAAGTAGAATATCTCTTGAAAACAATCTGTGAGTGTGAAAAGAACCGGTTGCGATGTTTTTAACATTGTTTGAAATCCTATTTTATAAGATGTTCAAAGTGTTCTCCATTGACCTCCTGACAATAATGAATTCGCTTAACAAAACATTGCACTGCATTTACAAGAGCGTTTTGAGGAATGTTATTAATTTCATGCACAATCCTTGCTTGCAACTCTTCAATATTCTGCGGTCTATTTTGGTAAATTAAATTTTTTACATGACCCCACAAAAAAAAAGTCAAGCGGCGTCATGTCGGGAGACCTCGCTGGCCATTCAATAGTTCCCCTGCGCCCTATCCATCTGCCAGGAAAGGTTTGATTCAGATATTCCCGTACTTCAATTCCAAAATGAGGGGGTGCCCCATCCTGCTGAAACCATATTTCTTCCGCTGGTAGATTTGGGTCGTTATTGTTCGGAAATAATCGACTAACGTCTGGAACAATAGATTCTTGCAAAAGTGTCAAATATCGAGCAGAGTTCAAATTACTGTGTATAAAATAAGGTCCTATGATATGTCCACCAATAATAGCACACCAAACATTTACTTTTTGCGGTCTTTGGGTGTGAATTTGTTCTATCCAATGTGGGTTTTCGTCTGACCAGTACCTACAGTTGTGTCGGTTGACTTGTCCATTCAAACAAAATGTAGATTCGTCGGAAAACAAAATGTGGTTGGCAAAGTTAAAATTTTGGCGTAACTTCTCCATAATAAGTTCACAGAACTCGATTCTGCGATCAAAATAGTCTTCACTCAGTTCTTGCAATAAATGAATTTTATATGGACGGAACTTTTCCCGCTTCGTAATCTTTTGAATTGAATATCGACTCATATTGTGATTTAAAGCCAATTGCTGTGCCGAAGTTTTCGGATTTTCCACCACATCCAATATTACATTCAAAGAATTTTCTTCATTTGTAACGGTTACTGGCCTTCCAGTTCTAGGTTTATCCTTGATACCGCCAGTTTCGTGAAAACGATGCAAAGTTTTCGAAACTGTGGATTTGGAGATCGATTCCCGCTCAGGATGCAACTCATTGAACATAATCACCACTTGAGCAAAACTTCGTGTTCTATCACCGTACCCTATCATCATTAAAATTTCGATACGTTCGGTTTCACTTAAACTTGCCATTTTGCACAAAAACTGTTGACACTAAATTACTAATGTTTCAAAACTGTTGACACTGAATGAATGTTTGACATTCGTTGTCCTGGAAACATTTTAAAACAAAAGAATAATACTGCGTTTCTTATGGGCATCTTATCTTATCTTGGGATTCCAAACAATGTTAAAAACATCGCAACCGGTTCTTTTCACACTCACAGATTGTTTTCAAGAGATATTCTACTTTTCATTTATTTTTGCTCTTCATCCAATAGATTTTAAAAACAGTAGCGTTTATTTTTATTTATTTTTTTACCCGGAAACGATTGAGTTTAGGTACATTATGCTTCTCATAAATGTTGCTCAAAATTAAGAGAAGGATTGAAATATCGAATAATATATAGGGTGTTCCATTAAAAAAAAAATAATATTGGTGTGCCACGCCTGTATGACCAACCCTGTATAAATAAAATTATCACCGCCTAGTAGACATTGAAGAACCCAAAAACTTTTGTATAAAACTTTTTTCGACACCTTGTATATTTTCCCGGATAATCGACCGTTTCCAGACTTATCAGCGACCCTGTATATATATATATATATATATATATATATATATATATATATATATATATATATATATATATATATATATATATATATATACATATAAAAATTGAAACTAACACTGGATATGGGTTCTAGGGGTCCTAGTTCGCGCTCCTTTGCAAAAATTTTTTCAAAATTCAAAAGTCGGGATCTCACCATTAGTGAATTTTTTCTACGAAAATTCACTGAAAAGGGAGTGGTACGCATTTAAAAAAAAGTTTGGATGTCACTGATGGTCAGAGAAGCGCATAAGTCCATAATTTTGTATGTTCACCAAAATGTATTGAATATTACAAACAAAGACTATATTTTCTCGGCTAAAAAAGGTAGGAAGTACGAGAAAAATTACTCTGAAAATTTTATACTCTTGTTCTGAAAATGCAAAAATGACTATTTAAAGCGTCAAAACTGATGAGGTTCAACAAGGGTTCTGCATGCATAGAAAATATCAAAGGAAATGTCTTTAACTAAATCCTAGATTTCTATTTTAAGTGGTACTTTTCGCCATTTGATAAAATATTTGATAAAATATTTGATAAAATATTTGATAAAATATTTGATAAAATATTTGATAAAATATTTGATAAAATATTTGATAAAATATTTGATAAAATATTTGCAAAAAATCCATTTGAAGTAGAAAGTATTCGCTATGCTAGATTATATTAGATTTGATTAGATTATATTTATTGTGAGTGGACTTTCCCAGTTCCTTCACCGCGACCTTAGGTCTATTGTGGCTCACGTCTAATTATTTAAATTTCACCCATCAATTCCAGCTCCCGGCGGGAGTCGATCTTTTCTTGAGGGTGAAAGTTTGTTTGGCAGGTGTACTGCCATCTGAGTGAAGTCGCATGCCCGTTTCAAAGCTCAAAAAGAGATAACCTCCTATGAGTTCGTCTGGATCCGACATCCGTCAGTGTTTGCCTCGAGGCCGAATCATGAAGTTCCGCTCTCGAACAGCATTCAATCTCCTGTTGTAGTCCACCCCTAGAGATCTAAGCTCCCCCCACGCTCATATAAACCTGAGACCCAAGCATCACCCAAGCGAGGCCGTTCGTCCGTTTCGTAGCACAAAATGGGGATCCCAAACTCCGGGTGTATACCACTCATCAGAGATCGCAGCCCGTCGAGTCGTCTGGATACACGACAGACGCCAGAGCGCAACCCAGGGCGGTATCATCTGGAACCCCGCTTCCGTGTAACAAGCAAGCGAGGCCAATTGTCCATTCCTGACCCCACAGCGGAGGCGTCAGAATCCGGGTGCAGGTAAAGGTAAGCTGCTTACTGGCAATTAGGCCATTGCTGACCCTTTTTGCTCATCTAAACTAACCTACCCTCCAACTTGAGCTCGATCTCAACGACGACAGTGATTTGAAAAATCATCTGCCGCCGGTGAGTCTCGAACCGTCGTCCCCCGAGTCCGTATTGGAAAGTCTGAATCGACTTTTCCGCGCGGCCACGGAGGCGCGAATCCGGGTGCATATCACTCCCCAAAGATATCCGCCTTCTTCCAGGCTCACCTGTACCAGACCCCCGCTAGTGTTATATTGACTCGAGGCGGTATCATGAAGCCCCGCCCTAGAGCAGCATCCAAGCGGGGTCGTTAGGCTGTTTCGAAGATCAGAGAGTAGGCCTAAGTCTGCGGGTGTAATTCACCCCTAGAGGTCTCAGCCCCCCTCCGGGTTCGTCCAGACCCGATAGTCGCCAGCGTTTACTTAAATTACACATAACAAATCGAGCTTCCTGTAGGAGACGATATTTGTGAGGTGAAACTTTGTTTGACAGATGCACTGCCATCTAAGCGAAGTCTTTTGCCAGTTTCAAAGCTCAAAGAGAGACATCTCTCCGTGTTCGTCTGTACCAGACATCCGGCAGTGTTTGACTCGAGGCAGTATCATGAAATCCCGCATCCGAGCAGCATCCAAGTAAGGTCGTTTGCCTGTTTCTAAGCTCACACAAGAGGCCTCAATCTCTAGTTTTAATCCACCCCTAAAGATCTCAGCTTTCCTCCGGGTTCGTCTATACTCGACCGGTACCCCAGGGAAGAGGTTGAGTGGGTGCGAGTCCCGGAGTTCCCCCTTTTTTTTTTCACAGAGTACGATGTGTAATTGAGTGTGTCCATAATGGATTTCTTGCCCGAACCTACAAAAAAATTCGTGCTTATTTAAAGACCAGCTTTGCACATCATACCTTGAAGCATTCTATCCGTATGACTTTACAAACCTGTTCCTAGTGTCCATATTAAAATCTGGGACAAATTACTGGGACCTACGTTATTTAACTTGTTCACAAGTGGCACCCCAAACATTCTCAAAAACAAAACTTGCCCGATCATTTGATGGTACGGCAATAGACGGTAGTTCTTTTTGGGTACAGGCATCAAATTCACAAATCTAATTACACATTAACAACTAACTTTATATGATTTTTTTGTTTCAGACGACCCATTGATGGATAACACAATACACCAAATTTTCCATCCTCCACCAAAAATGAGATTCTTCGATGAACTGGGATGTAAGTAGATTACCTTATACATATAATAATAAAAGTAAGGCACAGATATTGAATACAAGAAAATATTTTTAACAAGTTACGAATATTTAATAAATATTTCATTGTTTTATGTATATTTTAGAGAGTTTAAGCTCTATTATGTTGTTTTGAAGGAGATAGTATCATCATCTTATTAATACTTGTACATTGTCCAAGCGACAAAAGATATTTTCTTTAGTAAATAGCTAAAGCATATAAAATGTATAAAATATATTATTTTTCCCCTAAATGAAAATCAATAGGTTTTAACTTAGGAAAAGTTGGCCTTATACATGAACATTAAACCGGAGCTAAAACATTGATTGACCTGAAGAAAACACAATTTATTTTTACAACATTCTTTTACTCCACTTTAATCCTGCGGAAGTTAAGAAAGTCCTAACGTAGCAAATGCATAATAATAGAGAATTTTTACGAATACTTCTTTAAATAGCACACACCTTCATTTTGAGATAAGAAAAAATATGGATGCAGAAAATGCGTTAAGCTAGAGAATTTTCTTAGAAATCATCCACGGAAATTTTTTACAAAAATTATGCTTGCGCCAAGAAAAATAGTATTTGTGTGCTAGTTTTAAGAGATTTTGCCATCCCAATATCTTGGTCTTCTGTCTTTCTGCCACCTTCAGCCACAGCATTTGTTTTTCATGAAATGGCCATAACTTTCTTTCAACTGAACGATACAAATTTTGGTACATAGTAAACCTATTAATATATGTAATAAATATAATAAAAACCGTGTACCAAACTTGGCATCCATAGTACTGTTGTTTTCAGAGATACAAATATTTTCCGATAAGAAAGCTAAAATTTTGACTAAGATGGTGATCCAAGAGGCTTACAAAAAAAATTCCTGCCAAATTTCATCAAATCGGCCGCTTATTTTTTAAGTAATCGGTGTGATACATGCATATATATATATATATATATATATATATATATATATATATATATATATATATATATATATATATATATATATATATATATGTATATATGTATATATGTATATATATATATATATATATATATATATATATATATATATATATATATATATATATATATATATATACATCGGAAAAGTCTAGGGATATTTTTAAATAATACAAAAAATGAAATAAATTGATTTTGGAATCTGTCAAATTGCACTCATGATGTATGTATTTAATCAATCACTAAATATAAAACCATCTGTTTAAAAAAAAAGTTAAAATGATATCAAAATTGATAAACCCGATATATCATAAAAGTAGAATTTTCATATGTACCGGTGAATTTAGTTTCGAATTCAGTCATTCTTCAGTTTTTGTTTTGTAGCTGCATTTAAAATATTGGGTTTTACCATGGGACGGCGACATTTGGCTTTATACGAGCGGTAAGCCTTCTTCAAGCAAGCATGCGGCAGAATGAAGTAGCTGAGCGGATGGGTGTTTCCCAAAGTGTGACAAGTCGTTTGTGGAGGCGCTTTAGGGAAACTGGCAGTCTGTCCGAGCAACATCCAGGACGAGGACGCTCTACGGCGGCAAGTCAGGATAGATTTTTATGTTTAACTGCCAGAAGGCAGCCTACAATTGCGGCACCTGAATTGGTTACGACTCCGCAAAGGGCGCATAATGTAACCATTAGCCGAAATACTGAAAGAAATGATCTTCACGAAGCAAACCTTTCTAGTAGACGTCCACTCAGATTTCCACCTATTTTCAGAGGAAATCGCGCTGCAAGATTGGACTGGTGTCAAAATTATGTGAATTGGACTGCAGATAACTGGGCTAAAGTTTTATTCAGAAACGAATCTAGGTTGGTTTCCATCCATATTTTCGTCGAATAAGGGTGTGAAGATGATCTGGAAATGCGGAACGCTTAAAACATAGTCAGGAAGTGTACCCATACAGAGGTAGTACAATAATGTCATGGGGCGGATTAATTATTGGTCGTAGAACAAAACTCGTTTTTCCAAATTGCTTCCTACCAGCTTAGCTCTATCTGTAAACCATTCTTCAACCCATGGTGAATCAACTAGCAGGCGCTGTTGGTTAAAACTTCCGCCTAATGCATCATAATGCCCGTCCACATACCCCGCGCATCGTAACCAACTGGTTGGATAACGCGGCAATTGAAATTTCAATAATCTTCTAGGTTTCTTGAATAGAACATTTCATTTTATGTAATATTAAACACTTACTTATACCAGACATTTTTTGTTTTCTTCTTAAATCATATCAAGAAAAAATACGTCCATTTTTAAAAATGTCCCTAGATTTTTCCGATGTGTTTATATATATATATATATATATATATATATATATATATATATATATATATATATATATATATATATATATATTAATTCACTAAAATAATAATTAGCTTCTACAATAATTTACCATTACAAAACGACCAATATGTATTTTTTTTTAATTTCGAAAACTGACTGTTGGTTTTGCAGGAGAATAAATTAAAATAGTGGTTAATAAAATCTGGTTAGAAGTTTTTCGTTAAAAATGAAGATAAGATATTTTGCAGATGTCTATATTCACCCAAAATTTTGTATGAACTTATATATTTTTGTTTTTGAAGAGACATTATATATATATTCCCCACCTACAAAACTGCATAAAAGGTTTATAATATTTCTCAGAAACCTGACATAATATCACCTGTAAATCATGTATTAAATGTATGGAAAATTTTTTGTATCAATTTTAGTGAATTTTCTATTAAAAAATCACTAATGAAGAGATCCTGACTTTTGAATTTTGAAAAAATTTTATCAAATCTGCACCAAGTAGGCCCCCTAGAACCCATATCCAGGGTCAGTCTCAGTTTTTATATGTTTATATATATATATATATATATATATATATATATATATATATATATATATATATATATATATATATATATATATATATATATCGTGACTCCTTCCTTTTACAAGTGGCTTGGATAAATTCGTTAGTTAGGAAAATCGGACCAGGTTTTCTCGAAAAAATTTGTGTTTTCTGTCGGAAAAAAATTATATCTCCGGAAATAGCAAAGTGGGGACAACCGAATTTGGTTCGGGAGTTTGTATTATAAATAGTGAACCATACACCAAAATTTAGGTCTGTAGGTTTAAGGAGAAAAGAGTTATGGGCATTTAAAGACAACAAATCTGGAGCTTTCCTTAAAACATCAAAGTCTCGATTTGAAACCTCTTCCTTAATGAGGAGACCGCGTTTTTTAAAAAGATTTTTTCAAATGAGCGCAAGCTAGGCGGCAACCTGGACTCCATATCCGGGATTACTTTCAGTTTTTATGTGTTTACATATATACAAGGTGACGCATTTCTACGTTAATGCTTAATATAATTGTTACTATACAAGATACGAGAAAAAATTGTATACGTTAATTATAGGGTGTCTTGAGCTACATCTTATAAAATTATTTTTACAATCACAGGTTTTCCATAAGTCGTTGGTGATCCCTGCTATGCTTTTTTCGAACACCCTTATATTATTGCATTTTGGCATTTGTGACCGAAATATGACGTATGTTTGTAAGAAAAAAATTGAGACGCAGTAAGTGCGTTTTGGTAGCGAATTATCATTAATTGCTTCAAATTTCAATAACTGAATTTGCTATTAACCTAATGTTTTTTGGCTAGGAAACCAGTTAGCTTGGAAATATTTTAAGTTTATTTTCGGAAAATTTTTGTACATTTTCAACAGTTATTTTCATAATATATAGTACATTGTTTCTAGTATATAGGCTATACCGGTCACCAGATTAATGTCTGCTTGCATTAGAGAAACATATTTGCTATTAAAAACAGGTTTATGAAAATTTACTTCCATAACGCACTTGTTGCGTCCAGGCTATTTCTGTACCAGGATATCCACGGTGCATACATCCTGTCAAGGTCAAACTGAACAATCAAACAGTTCACTATATTACCTAAAGATGCAACATTTATATTTTTGCATTCAGAAATTATTCGATAAAGAATAGAAGAAGCTTTGTGAAACGGTATTCTACTCTGGAATAGCTTATTCACATTTTAATCAGAGTTGGTTATAAATTGACCGCTATAAGAAAAAATTGTACCTGTATTTCGTCAATCACGATTAAATCAAAGTAAATTAATTTCTAAGAAAGTTAGAATCTTTAATTTTTAAACACTGCCAAACCCCTCTCTATAAGGGTAATATTTAAATAAAAGTTCGGGGCGCAGCAAGCGGGTTTGAATAACTCAAGTTTATATAAACTTAGAATATTAAATTTTGGTGTATAGTAAAGCTTTTCCTAAGGCAACACATCCACCAAATTTCATTAAAATATGTTTGTAATTTTCTGAGAAAAAATTTTTTCCAAAGAAAATTCAAAATTTGAATAACTAATTTTTCTATAAACGTAGAAAGTTTAGTTTTAGTATGTGGTAAGATCGGTCCTAGGGCAATATATCCATAAAATATTTTTAAAATACCCCTGTAATTTTAGGAGAACTATTTTTTTTTGGATAAAACACTTAAAATTTTCCCGGAAAAACTTGTCCTATTTTCCTGCCTAACGAACTCATTCAAGCCATTAATAAAACAAAGGCACTTGCCGAGTTTCATCGAAATCGGTTGATTATTTGTTGAGTTATCCGTTGGATATATATATATATATATATATATATATATATATATATATATATATATATATATATAAATAAACATATAAAAATTGAAACTGACCCCGGATGTGGGTTCTAGGGGTCCTAGTTCGCGCTCATTTGAAAAAGTGTTTGCAAAGTCTCACCATCGGTACCTCTCTATTAGTGAATTTTTTCAAAAAAAATCACTAAAAGTTCAACAAAATACTGCGTAAACTATTAACAGGTGAATTTATCTATGAAAATTTGCTGACAATAGGAACAATTTCAAGTGTAAGAAAAACTTCTGCAGCATGTGCGTTCCGGAAACAAATTTTCGCAGAAACATTTCAAGTTTTTGGAATATAAATTTCTGTTGAAAAAACATTGTTTAGCGGTTTCAAATTTTTATATACAAAACAAAAATCTTTTCCCACACAAAATTTTTATAGTATGTCGTAGAGAAATTTTTTTAAAATCAGCATTGTTTGTTTATTAAGACAAAATACACGTTGTAGGATCTTCATACTAAACCGAATAAACAAACCTAAGGTGAAAAAATAAATGAAAAAATAATGGGGTATATAGAAATTGCTTTAAGTTCTCTTTTTAACTTAGCGATCTCTTTGTCGTATTATTTACACAGTACACAATAGGTGTTTACAACGAAGCAAAGCAGACAAAACCCAAGCAGAGTGGCAAGGTTTCTTTAAGACCGAGCTGTGATTGTAGTGAAAGCTGCGCTTCTATTGTTTTAGCTTCTTCAGTCTTTCACTTTTACTTCGGCTGTTACTCTGTTGTTTGTTGTTGATATATATTCGCACCAGTTACTTTTAAAAACAACGCACCGAGACCGATGAACGTTTTCAACGATATGCGAATTAACAAATATTTTGTACCTACCACAATATTTTAGAAACAAATCACTTTACGCCAGGGCTTCCACTTAACAAGTTGTATAAAAATTGAAGCTTTACAGCACCAAGTGCGTTATGGTAGATAATTTTCATAAGAAATTTTCTTCGGTTTCATAAAAGGTATCCAATGAAACATATTTGAAAGTACAGTTTTAATCCGTGACGTCGCAAAAATCAAATCAAATGTATACATCCCCTAAAGACGCTAACCTTTGTTAGCGAAATGATCGTCGGGTCTTTAAAATATGTTGTGGTGAATTGTGTTCTTCAAAGTGTAGTTGTTAGCTCGAACCGAAAATTTTGTATGCACTAGTTTTTAGAGAGACGATGACATGTGTTCATAATTTTACTGTCCTTTTCTAAGATGCAAACATCGTTTGAGAAAAATATAAATTCTTTCCAGAAATATATATATATATATATATATATATATATATATATATATATATATATATATATATATATATATATATATATATATATATATATATATATATATATATATATATATATATATAATAAAGAGAGGGAGAGAGAGTCTTATTCAGGGCTATCAACCCCGAGATTTGTGGCCAGCGAATAATGCAAATTCTTTGCTAAAACATGCTGTATATTTCGCAATAGTGCATCTTCAAGAGCATAAAAGAATGTCAGCTCTGATATACAATTACTAATTGTCTTAGAATTACCTACCGAAGGCTGAACAAAAAAAACTTTACCCAAACCAAGAAAAATCGAAATTTAATTACTTCCACATTGTCACAACGTGTGGAAGTATGGCGAAAAAAATTTAAAGTGTCAAAACGTATAGAGAACATGATTTGGGTAAGATTTTTTTGGTCTCTCGATCTGTCGGTCTGTATGTCTGTCTGTCTGTTTGTAGCCACGATAACTTTATAACGGTGTGAGATATAGTCTTCAAATTTGGTCTACAGTTAGCACCCGACAAACGAATGGTTTGGATTAAAATCCCTCAATGGGGGATGGTGATGAGGGGGGGGGGGTCGTTTGGTGAAAATTTAATTTTCTTTGTTAAATTCGATTAATATAACGTTTTAAGTCTTGTTTATTAGAATACCTCCCATTTCGTAAAACATGTGATATTCTGCGCTGAAATTAGGGGTTGAATGTGTGAATATCGGTGCAAGAAATTTCGATTTTTTTTTGCCAGAACGACGTAAAACGACTCAAAGCGTGTAGTAACCTTGATTCTACACCAAACATTTTTTTGTCTGTTGCTCGGTCTATCGGTCTGTCGGTCTGTGCGTCTGTCTGTTAGTAGGCGCAATAACTTTCGAACGAATTGAGATATCATCTTCGAATTTGGTACCTAGTTATCACCGGACAAGGGAACGCTTAAAATTGTTTTTGGGTAACATCGCTACAAGGGGTAGAGGAAATGAGGGGTGATTTAGTGAAAATTGACATTTTTTCGTTAAAACTTGAGGTATATGGCGTTTTAAAAGTTTATGGTTGCTGGGATATGAATATTTTCTTTGTGTTCAAGACATGGACCCTGAATTTATTTCATGAGAATGTGTTTCTGAAGAGAATAAAATATCACAGCTATGTGTAAGTTATGATTCAATTTGCAGCACTATTTTTTATTTGAATACCCTGTATCACGTTTTATTTTGACTTTTCGCCTGAGGTAAATTTGACTGAATGATAATATTTTGATGCGAAGAATTTGCTCTTGCTGAGTGTATCAATATTTTTGGAACACGGTGTATATTATCATTTGCTTACGTGATAGCCGTGTCTCCGTAAAACCGCAAAATACTTGCTCTATATTGTCTTTTTCAATCTGCAAATTTATTCATCTACATGAATCGAGCAAATGCCGTTTTCTCACGCTTCCGCAGACGAGGAAGACCGTTAATAGCGCTGTTTATTACTAATTGACGTCGAACTGGGTTACGTTCTTATGCCAATAATGTCAGTCATCATTCAAGTGGGAAATCGATACTGCTCATTATATTTTCTTAATAAATACGCAAAGAAACATTTTGATGTGCAAATGCGTAGGGCTACAATTTTGATAGGCAACAAATATGTATTTTATATAAATAATGAAAAATTGTGAGAATGATGATGTATTATGAAGTAATTAAAAAGAAGTGAAAAACAGTGCAGAGAAAGAACTGGTATTTGTGTTCTGTCTGACATATGCAGGCTGATTGTCAACGCAGTGGACACAGAACGCATGCATGTATAAGACCTCAAAACATTCCGATTTTTATATAAAATGTTTCTATAACGCCCATGGTTTGTGAGATATTGACCTCTGAAGATTATATAATTACAAGAAACAGCTGTATTGCATCAATGCCTCAACTTAGAACAACCAAATTTGGTAGATGGATTTCTTTTATCAACGTCGTTATTTGACAAATATTAGAAGTGGATACAATCTCAAAAAGAGTTGAATTAGGAGTGGGTCACCCTTTAAATGACATGGTATTTTTAAACCCTAACCTAGTTAAAAGTTATGGTCCATAAATTGTATAGAAAAGTTAAATTTTGTACCTTTTTCTGCTCTTATCAATTTTTCAGAAATCACCGCTTTTTTGAAAAAATTAAGATTTTTTAGAGTGTAGACAAAAACGAAATTATGTCCCTTGAAGACTTTATTAAACATGAACATATCTGAAACTTAACAAAGACTGAACCCTATTAAAAAGTAATAAATAAAAAACAATAAAAAAGACTAAAGAGATTGTTTTATATGACATATTTTCTCTCACACATAACTGCACCCTTCGTCGAAAATTAAAGTCGACTCTGTTAAGCAATTGGATGTCATTTTTAAGAATGGTCCACTTATTATTGATGCGACTCCACAACTCTTCCTCCGTTTGAACCGGTGTCAAACAGACATATTCTTTTAACTCCTTCTCCCACCTCCAGAGAAAAAAAGTCACATTTAAGTCTGGTGATCGTGCTGGTCGATGTTTGGGGCAATTACTTTCATCACCCTCTCATCGGTTTGGAAACTGCATGTTTAAAAATCCACGAACACTTGTAGTGAAATGTGGAAGCGGTCCGTCATGCATAAACCATATTTCGCTGAACACATGTAAGAACAGCTCCTCCAGCAACTGAGGAAGAACATTTTGCAAGAAAAGCAAATATATTTCACCGCTTAAGCGGTTTGGTAAAATAACATTCTCAACCAAATGCCCTCCATCAATACCTGCCCACACATTTATTTTATATTTCTCTTTGCAAATGGTAGGTTACTGTAACATGCGGTTTAACATCCAAATATTTGTGGCAGTTGTGCACATTCGTAATCCATCTCCTTGTAAAGTTTTATCCGTGAAACGAATGGTCTTGGAAATATAAATGTTCTGATGTAAGATGAAATTACAAAAAAAAGCAGTATTGTCTCTATATTCTGCGGTAGCAGTTCTTGCACTTTTTGAAGATGACAGTAATGCAGAAGATTGCGTCGTATAATTCAACGGACTGTCGGCTGTGGTATATGAAACAGCCTGGATAGTCTAGTGCTCCTTTGAAGCTCACTTTCAATACTGCCTAGAAGACGTTCTTTAATTCGTGTGTTCACTGCATGAACGCGCCCTCCAGCATTTTTTATGAAAAAGGAACCGTTTTACGAGCTCTATGTGCCACACTGGCAAACGATTGATGATGTGTCATATTACGATTACGAAATCTTCGTCGATATACCTCTACACCTTTGCGGTAATTATCCTCGCAAAACCATAATACCATAAGCAAGTCAACTTGTTCATTAACCAGCCATCTTATGTAACAAATTATTATTACAAAAGAAAACAAGAAACACAAGACAATAATAATTGTAAAACCTAATAGATTTAAGTACTGTCAGACTTGACAACAACCGTAACAGTTGACTTGCGGAGCAAGCGAATTCCTCTATGAGACTTTATAGGAATATAATTTAATGGATGCGTGAGATCTGAACATCATCACGCAGCTGTACTGGCATCAGACTGCGGAGATTAGGATAGGGGGCATAACATCCGAACAAACAAAAATCAGAAGGGGTGTTAGACAAGGATGTGTCCTGTCCCCTCTACGCTTTAACATATACCTGGAGGCGGTGTTCCGGGAGGCACTAGAGAATGTGAAAGAGGGCGTTAAAAGCAACGGTACCCTTACTAATAATAATATACGATTCGCCGACTATACGGTCGTGGTCGCTGACAGCCTACCACATCTCCAGAATATGGTGGACCTCATCGTTGAGCATAGCACACAGTATAGTTTACACATAAACCTTGCCAAGACCAAGGTGGTTATATTCTCCAGGGCACCAAGACGGACGATCCTTCAAATTCACAACCAGGTTGTGGAACAGGTGCCATCCGTTAAATACCTTGGAACCCTAGTCGACTAGAACAGTGACCCTAAAATGGAAATCAGATTAAGGATATAACAGGCGTGAAAGGCATTCATCTCCATGAAGAACCTCTTCACCAGTAGATACCTAAACCTACAGCTCCGCATACATATATTGCACTGTTATATCTTCCCAGTGCTACTCTATGGCTCCGAGAGCTGGACATTCTGCCAATCAATGGAGAGCCGCATTTGAGATGTACTTGTATCGCTGTATACTGCGTATATCCTGGGTAGACAGGATAACCAACGAGGAAGTGCTAAGGAGAATAGGTAAAGGCAAATAACTGCTGACAACCATCAAAGAACGAAAGATTCAATACATCGGGCACATTATGAGGGGGGAGTGGTACGGGCTCCTCCGACTCCTCATCGAAGGAAAGATCGAGGGCAAACGATCTGTGGACAGATGGCAGAACTCATGGCTGAAAGATCTGCCTCGATTGTTTAGACGGACATCTTGGAGATCTTCACAGGTGCGCACCATTATAGCCAGTTGGATCGCCAACCTTCGTAGGGAGATGGCGTCCTAAGAAGAAGAATTTATTTTTGGTCGAATTAATTAGTTTTAACCTCATCTCACGACGTTGATAAAACGTAACCATCTACAAAATTTGGTTGTTCTATATTGGGGTATTGCTGCAATATAGCTGTTTCTTGTAATTATTAAAGAATCTTCCGAGGTCAATATATCACCAGCCATGGGCGTAAGAGAAAAATGTTTTTGTTTTGACATCTTCTACATGCATACATTCTGTGTCCAGAGCGGCACGAATCACGCTGTATATTCTATATTTATATAAAAACTAAATAAAAAATCTGGTTATGGTAGTTATGGTTATGGTAGCAAATTTTTATGTTTTGAAATACATGACATAACATACGTCGAGTTATTTATCTCGCCATATGATGTTTATAAGGCGTGCGGTCCATGGAAGCAAGGGAAGCATTACTTCCCTTAAAATAACGATCACATACCTACTTAAAAATAATTTGTATTAAACCGCATTATTTATAATTCCTTTTGTATTTTAAATATTACATTTCAAATTCTAAAACTAATTTAATTACAATTTTTAATTCGCAAGCTCACAGATAATTATTTATTATGCATCATACTGTACTTGTATATGCGCTCTTAGCAAGGACGTCGTCCCAGTAAATGCGACCGCTAACCAACAGCATGAACGTGATACTACAAGTGGATGCAATGACTTCAGTTAAATACACGTAGTCAACAGGCCACATATGAGAAACCTTTGTAGATGCTCGACGCGATGTACGTGTATTTTTAGGACGTGTTGTACTAAGAAGACCCGGTGCACGTACAAAGTGAATGTCGTTGATTATTTCGTGGATATAAGCAGTTAACTAAGTTAAATACATTGGCATTTTATGATTATGAATATGGCTGCAAGTAGATTAGCTTTGAACAGCGGTGACGGTGGGGGTGGAAATTTACAAACTTTTACGAACAAGTGGTAATAGTAACTGTGATTGTGTCCTGTGTTTTTTGATAACCAAAGGATTTTCAGCTTAATCGGTTGCTGAAAAACTTACTATTATTAATAAAGGTATGCCGAAACCTACTCCAAAAAACTTAAATATAAGAATTAAAACATGTATTCGACATTTCAACGCGGAAAAAACTTATAAACAATATGAATGATTAACAGGAATAAACTGTTTTGTTGGCCTGGTAGTCTATTTGTGACTGAAAAGGCGATGCGGAATAAAAGTGGGTTTTCCGACTTTAATAATCTACATAAAGTATTAAAACGACATGTTATGCCTAAAGCGCATTTACAGACCATTTAAAAATTAGGTGTCTTTGGAAAAACCCGAATTGAACACGCCGTTGACAAGCAGATAGAAATTAGTCATCGGCAACACAATGAACTGGTTTATATAAACAGAAATACATTAAAAAGACATATTGATGTTGTGTGTTTTCTTGGTCAACATGAATTGGGCTTCAGGAGTCTGGACGAAACAACTACATCTGCACATAAAGGAAACATTCAAGACCCAGTTTCTTTAATAACCAAATACGATATTAGTTTAAAAAATTACTTTGAACAGTCTAACGTTTTTCGCGGGACTTTAAATCGCATTCAGAATGACTTAATTTCGGCTACTGCCACTATTATTTTGAACAGAATTAAATCTGAAATTAAACAGACTCGTTTCATTGCTATTGTTCTAGATGAAACAACCGACGTAACTAATTTAAGTCAACTATCTGTAGTAATACGCTACGTAAAAATGGATGGGTGCAAGAAAGATTTTTAGGCTTTAAAAATGTGACAGAATATCGTACCGCAAACGCTCTATATAAAATTGTGCTTGATATTATAAAATATATTGAGGAGGCTGATAATAAATCAATTGCCAAAAGCTATGATGGGGCTGCTGTTATAGCCGGACATTTAGGAGGTCTTCAAGCTAAAGTGCGGGAAACGTTTTCCAGTGCTCTATTTGTACACTGTTGTGCTCATAAATTAAATTTAATTTTACCCCAGTCTATAAATCATATTAAATAATGTAAAGTGTTTTTTGCTACCCTAAGTGAAATGGCTGCTTTTTTCCAAATCTATGAAGCGCACACAAGCTTTCGACCCAATTGTTAAAAAACGTTCACCCAAAGTATCTGCAACCCTATAGAACTACAGCGGCAGACTTGTGTTAACTATATTTGAACAATGTGTATCGTTAATATAACTTTTTGAAAACATGATAGAAAATAGCAAAAATTGGGACGAAGAAACAATAAATAGTTCTAGAGGATTTTTGGATGGTTTGAAAAGAGACTTTAATTTAAATTTTTTACTTATATTTTCGGAAATATTTCCATTTCCAGATAATGTATTTAGCATATTGCAACGTAATACAATTGACATTGGTTTTTGCCTGAAGAAAATTAGTGAATTTAAATCCATTATAATTCAAAAAAGGAATGAATTTGATAAGTTCTGCGAAAAAACAATTGAATTAGGAAAAGTGGAGCCACTAAGAAAGCGTCTGTGCACTGATAATGTGGGAGACCTTCAAAATTCTTACTGCCGCATTTTCTACGAAATTATAGATAAAATTCAGCAGCAAATTAACTGCAGATTTTATCATCTCAGTGACCTAAAATTTCTTGAATTGTGTAATTTTGGAGGATTTTAAGGAATACCTTCCCCAGAAGATTCATTCAAATCATTATTTCACCACTATGGACATTATTTTGACAAAGCCTTATTACGATCAGAACTTATAGTCATTTATGAACCCGATGTTATTGACACAAAAACTAACACTAGTGAATTTTTAACTTTCTTAAAAGAATCAAAATTGGAAAATGTATATTCTGAAGTGTTCAAATTATGTGAATTAGTGTTAACAATTTCTGCTACTAGTGCGTCTGTAGAGCGAAATTTTTCTATATTGAAACGTATCAAGAGTTTTGTTAGGAATTCAACAGGACAGGAAAGACGTTCCCAAATTTCAATTTTGTCAATTGAAAATAACCTCGTCCAGGAAATGTCCCAGAATCCACAGTTTTATGACGACATTATCAACGAATTTGCCAAAAACGACAGAAGAATTGAGTTACACTACAAATAGGTAAGGTTCTGAGAATTGCTTCCCTTATTTAAAATGTCACCGCACGCCCCTGGAAGTTTATAGTATTTCACTTAAATTCTTTAATTTCTCTCCATTTTCGGCAAAACTGGAAGTTGCAGGAAATAAATTGTTTATGGCGTTTGAGGCAGCATATTTTTCAAGCAAGTTTTCTCTTTTCACAATACTTTGATATTTATGTTTGATTGCGATTAAATGAGTGCATGAAAAGCGATAAACAAAACTACGACATAATACATTAATGGATAACTACGCTTTTATATCCTTTGCTATAGATAAAAACGATGACACTTTATACTTATTATATAAACATACATAATTTTTAAATTTTGAGGCTTTGCCTTCATTACCTACCTACTGACACTAAAAAAATGCAGTTATGATCTAGATAACATTAATAATATCCCTGCAGATATCTTAAAGACAAGTTTGTAATTGGCAAAATGTCCAGCATGTCTTTAATCTGTCACGAAACATACATTAGGTCTGTCTTGTTTCTTTGGAGACATTGTATCCTAAATTCGACGAGACAACATTACGCAAAAACAATTGTCTTTTCGGTTGGCCTGGATTACTTTTGAACACTTTTCCGGAAATAGGACGGAAGGCGTCTTTTGTTTTAGCTATTTGCTATTGTTATGACGATGGATTAATAATAATGTATGTCACTATACGGTGACAAAATGATGTGAAGATTATACCTATTGTCTGTCCTAATGGTTTTCGAGTAGCCAGTCTTGTATTATAACTTCTAGTCTTGTATTATAACTATATGTAAAGTTAAATAAATATCACTGCCAAATTTAAACAAAAAGCACCTTAAGAACAAACCAAAATTAGAAAAGATTTAGTACATACAAGCTTTTGTACAGGGTGATTCTTTATAATGTCGCCCCCCTTTAACTTTGTTATTTTAAGTGTCCCAAAAAATTGAGGGTATGGTTATGTAGGTGCTAAAAAATATTTTTTTTTCTACGAATAAAAAAATTTTGAAAAATGCTCAGTATACAGGGAAAACCAAAAAGTTCATTTTTTTTTCAATGGATCACCCTATATGAATTTATTTTTCGATTCCTCGTAAAATTCTAAGCATAATTTATATAACATACCGTATATTTAAAATGAATAGTTTTTAAAATATTCGCATTTGAAACGTTATCATCACAAATTTTATTAAATCAAAACAACTGTTACAAATCAAGAAATCTAACAATAAATAATATAAGAAAAACAGTTTCTAATTAAATATAAAGATGCTCTCCTGGGCCTCCATCTTATTCAACACATTGTATAAGGGTTCTTCGCATTTTCTCTAATGAATCTGTTATTAATGCTGGGTTATTTTCATTTAAACTAATAATTTTATTCCGTATCAAATCTTTAAGATGATCGAGGTTTTCAATTTGGTGGTCACATACACGGTTTTTTATATAACCCCAAAGGAACGGATTTATAGGTGTCCAATCGGGGCTGTTTTCAGGCCATTTAATTGGCGCATTTCTTCCGATCCATTCAGGAAACCTTACGCACAGCACGAATGTTGTGAGGAGGTGCTCCATCTTGTTGAAAAATTATATTTTGTAATATATTTAAAGGCAAATCGTCTAAATATTCTTCAAACTCGTTTTCCAAGAAATATAAATAGCGGCCTCCTTTTAAAAATCAAAAAAATACAGATTGATAACTCGATCGCGCAGGATACCACACCACACATTCACGGATTGTCGCCGTTGAAACTTAAATTCCCTAAATTGGATTCTCTCTTGCCCATTGTCTGGTATTTTTTCGGTTAAACAGGCCACTAGTAGAAAAGGTAGACTCGTCAGTCCATAGAACTGTTTTCAAAAAATTGTTATTTATGTTTATTCTGTCTAGAATCAGATGACAAAATGCGACCGATCATCTTTTTGCATTTGGGCAAGCTTTGTAGTGGGTTTAATCTTATTTGGCTTTAGATTCCATTTTCTTAACGTTCTTTGGACTTTACTGTATAAAGTTCGCTGAATATTTTCTTGTGTTGCTCGTAATGTCTTTGAAATGTTTCTTATGGAATTATTTGGATTCCCTTCTATATCAAGTAAAATATTCAATTCTGCATTTTCATCTACGTTCACAGCAGTTCTTTTTCTCCTTTGTAAATTTGACGTTTCTTGAAACTTCCTATATATAGATGTGAACGTTTTTCGAGTTGGGACATGCATACCGGGATTATCTTCTATCATATGTCTAATGGCAGCGTGACAATTTAAATTATTTTTAATATAATAATTATTCTTTCTGTGTCTAAGTACGACATTTTTACTTACTAACCAATACAACTACAACAATATTGACAGAATGTCACTGTCAGTTATTTGTTTTCAATTAAAAGCGTGGTATCCTAGGACTACTTGATTTGTAACAGTTGTTTAATAAAATATTTGGTGATAACGCTTCAATCGCGAATATTTCAAAAACTATTCATTTTAAGTACACGGTATGTTATATAAATTATGCTTAGAATTTTACGGGAAATCGAAAAATAATTTCATATATAGGGTGATCTATTGAAAAAAAAATGAACTTTTTGGTTTTCCCTGTATACTGATCATTTTTCAAAATTTTTTATACGTAGAAAAAAAGTATTTTTTAGCACCTACATAACCATAATTTCCATTTTTTTGGGACACTTAAAATAACAAAGTCAAAGGGGGGCGACATTATATGGAATCACCCTGTACATAAAGTGTTTGTTTTATATGTACGATTTGATATTCGCTACTAAATGTTTTATAACAGTCTCATGTTTATTCTCATTTGTTAGCAACAGGTGGAAGTATCGCGTCGGCGGCATAAATTTCAATTTTTTTCCCTTAAACGTGGTAAAAAGTGTCAAAACACATAAAAAACCTGATCTAGAAACATTTTTTTGTCTATCTGTCTGTTTGTATCCACGATCACTTTAGAACAAATCGAGATATCGTTTTCAAATTTGATATACAGTTAGCACCTGATAAACGAACGGTTCGGATTGTTTTTGGGTAAAATGGTTTTAGGGGGTAGGGGATGAATAGTGGGTGATATGGTGAAAATTGACATTTTTTCGTTATAACTAGAGTAATATAGCGTTTTAGGGTTTATTTATTACACAACTTTCAATTTCATCAAGCATCCGGTGTTCTGTGCTGAAATTAAATTAGGGGTTCAATGTGTGGGGGTAGAATAACGGTGACAGATTTTTTGAATTTTTTGCCTAAACGGCGTAAAAAGTCTCAAGACATATAGAACACTCGATTGTGGAACGAAATTTCTTTTGTCTGTCGGTCGGTCGGTTGGTCGGTCGGCCTGTAGGCGCAATAACTTTCGAACGAATTCAGATTTCATCTTCAAATTTGGTATTCAGTTAGCACCCGTCTCTTCGACTTGTTTTTGGGTAAGATCGCTTCAGCGAATAGGGGATAAATACGGGGGTGATTTGGTGAAAATTGACTTTTTTTCGTTAAAAATCGAGTAATATAATGCTTCGGAAGTTTATGGGTACAGGGAAATGGATATTTCTTTGTGATCAAGTCATACAGACCCTGAAAAAAATTCATTAGAATATCTTTTAAATTTTTCTTTGAACAACACACCACGAGGGCTTACAGCCTAAATACTATCGTACCGCGGGTGTCGACAAGGAGGAAAGAGACTTGAAGGTTTGGAGGTTCGGGGGAAAAGGAAAAACATGTGCCGGCAAGGAATTCCACAACTTGGAAGTCCTCGGGCCAAAAGAGCGGAGATAACAAGATGTTCTATGCCTGGCGACCTGGACAGTAAAAGGGTGCATTCGCTCTGTTTCCCTGGTATAGCTTTTAGGGGCAGCAGGTGAAGGAACTATGGAAGAAAGCTCATCTGAGCAGTGCCCGTGCAGGTATCTATAAAAGAGAGACAGGTCACCAACGGCACGTCGGTGGGCAAGGGATGGTAGCCTTTGGATAAGGCTAGGGTCACCGATGAGACGTATAGCTCTCTTCTGAATGAAGTCCAGGATAGCGACTGTAGAAGCGGCAGCGGCCCCCCAGATGTGGGAGAAATATTCGAGGTTGGGCCTTATTTGTGAAGTATATACGGTCTAGGTTCTAGCTAACCCAATTGAATCGTGTTTATAAAAAAAAAGTCACCGAAGCTTATTATGATATTTTTACAAAATTTAGTACAAATCTTGCTTTCATAGAGGCTTTAATATCTATCAAAATTGAAAATTTTACCCCAATGAGGTTTGGAGGTTCGGGGGAAAAGGAAAAACATGTGCCGGCATGGAATTCCACAACTTGGAAGTCCTCGGGACAAAAGAGCGAGCATAACAAGATGTTCTATGTCTGGTGACCTGGACAGTAAAAGGATGCATTCGCTCTGTTACTCTGGTAGATCTGTTGGGGGCAGCAGGTGGAGGAACTATGGAAGAAAACTCCTCTGAGCACTGCCCGTGCAGATATCTATAAAAGAGAGAGAGAGAGAGGTCACCAACGGCACGTCGGTGAGCAAGGGATGGCGGCCTTTGGGTGAGGGTAGGGTCACCAATGAGACTTCTGAATGGAGTCCAGGATAGCGAGTGTAGAAGCAGCACCAGCACCCGAGATGTGGGAGCAGTATTCGAGGTTTGGCCTTATTTGTGAAGTGTATCAGGTATAGAGATTAGCTGGTGAAAAGTATTTGCGAGCCCGGAAGAGGAAACCTAATTTCTTAGCAGCCGCTTCTGTAATTGATGTGACATGTTGGTGCCAATTGAGATTTCGATCCACAGAGATGCCAACAAGTGAAAAGTACTCATTACTTTGAATAACTTGGTTGTTTATTGTGATGGGTCTAGGGCTGGTGTATCTCTTATGAGAAAGAAAGCAAGACTCTGATTTGGTGGGGTTGAATTGTACAAGATTTCTACTTCCCCAGTCTAATATTTTTTGGAGGTCCACGGAGATAGAACCCTCCATGAGTCTGCGATTCTCATCTAATGGGGCTAAAGAGACAGGCTTAGAATATTGTATATTTGAGTGGAGGGTGATGTCGTCCGCTTAATTGTGAACTGGGTTGGATGTGCTAGAGAGGAGGTCATTGATGTGGAGAAGAAATAAAGTAGGGGCTAAAGCTGAACCTTGAGGAACTCCTGCATTAATTGGATACAGTTTAGAGGAATGGCCATCCACGACAACAGGAGGTGAGTACAGCTATGTGGAAGTCATGGTTCAATTTTCAGCACTATTTTCATAAAGTACGTACATAAAACAATTAAAATTTGCCACCACTACTCACTTGTTTCCTTATAACGCTTTAAACATAAACTGTGGTTATCTCTTTCCATAACTTGGCAAAAACGAATACTCTGTATCACATATTTATTCTTATTTTAAAAGTTATTCAACCTGAGCCGTGTGAATTTCCATAGAAGGCACAACATGAAGTAAATGACATGTTTAAGAGAAAGTTTAATTGCAAGTCGCAAATATCTAACATTCTTCTTATTGTAAAATTGGTAATTATTGTAAATGGTCAGGTTTCTAATGGTTTTGTGTCAATGTCACTACATTCATAGTTTTTCATTTGCAACGAACTTGAAACCCATTAAATTGCCAGGGTTATAATATACTTATAAACAGTAATTAAAATAATAACTATGGAAGCACTAATAAATAAGTATCAAATTTTTATTTTAATGTATTTACTTCCTATCGACAGTTTACCTTGGTTTTACTTAAACTCTCACACGCTCTCATTCAAGATTATTGTTTGAGAAATATTGACAACAAAAAGCTAAGCCGCCTTAAAAAATATAGTTGAAAAATAATGTCTACTATGCTATACTTAACTTCTTTTTTTAAGAAATATATTTTCAATACATATTTAGCAAAAACCGTTTCCAAAATAATTAACAATAACAATAACGGTCATTTGGGCAGGCAGCTGGTTTAGTATTATATGTCAGTAGTAGCTGCACCTGTGACAGTTAAATAAGTTCTGTTCCTAGTTAATATGCCTTCGCTTTTTGGTCCTACTTATCTATGGTGAATTTTCAAAAAAAAATTGCGTGATGCATAACGGTTAATATAGGGAGCGATTTCCTACCTCATCTCTACACTTCTTTCGGAAACTGTTAGCATTAGGTGCAGAAACTATTATACATTTTTGTTACAGGATTGAATGAATAACCAAAAAAGCCTGGACGCAGCAAGTGCGTTATGGTAGTGAATTTTCATAGAAATGATCTGGCACAACATATTTTATTATAACTTTTTTTTGTTGTAACATATAAATCAAAATTTTGGTGTATAGTTTACTTTTTATATCGTAAACCTACTCACCAAATTTGGTTATTATAGGTTTTTTATTTTTTAAGAAAAAAATTTTTTTCAAATGAAAACTAAAATTTTTTCTGGAAAACCTCGTCCAATTTTTCTGATTAACGAACTTATCAAAGCCATTTATAAAAAGAAGGTACATACTAAATTTTATCAAAATCGGCCTATTATTCTCTGAGATAAAAATTTTTTTAGAATGAAAACTCAAAATTTACCCGGAAAACCTCGTCCGATTTGCTTGACTAACAAACTTGTTAAAGATACTTACAAAAGGAAGGTATATGCCAAATTTTATTAAAATCGGCCCATTATTTTTTGAGATAAGAATTTTTTTCGAATGAAAACTCAAAATTTTTTCGGAAAACCTCGTCCGATTTTCCTGACTAACGAACTTATCCAAGCCATTTACAAAAGAAAGGTAAATGCGAGATTTTATCAAAATCGGCCCATTATTTTTTGAGTTATCGGTGTGATACATATATATATATATATATATATATATATATATATATATATATATATATATATATATATATATATATATATATATATATATATATATATATATATATATATATAAACATATAAAAATTGAAACTGACCCCGGATATGGGTTCTAGGGGTCCTAGTTCGCGCTCATTTGCAAAAAATTTTTCAAAATTCAAAAGTCGGGATCTCCCCATTAGTGAATTTTTTCTACGAAAATTCACTAAAAAAGCCTGGACGCAGCAAGTGCGTTATGGTAGTGACTTTTCATAGAAATGATCTGGCACAAAATATTTTATTATACCTTTTTTCTTGTAACATATAAATCTAAATTTTGACGTATAGTTTACCTTTTATATCGTGAACCTACCTACCAAATCATAGCTTTTTTATTTTTTGAGATAAATTTTTTTTTCGAATGGAAACTCAAAATTTTTCCGGAAAACCTCGTCCGATTTTCAACGAACTTATCCAAGCCATTTGCAAAGGAAAGGTACCAAATTTTATCAAAATCGTCCCATTATTTTTTGAGTTATCGGTGTGATACATATATATATATATATATATATATATATATATATATATATATATATATATATATATATATATATATATATATATATATATATATATATATATATATATATATATATATATATATATATATATAAACATATAAAAATTGAAACTGACCCCGGATATGAGTGCTAGGGGTTTTAGTTCTCGCTCTTTTGCAGAAATTTTTTCAAAATTCAAAACTCGGGATCTCTCCAATAGTGAATTTTTTCTGCGAAAATTCACTAAAAGAGGGAAGAATAAAGTGTGTCTCATTAGAAAAAATATATTTGATACACAAATTTATACTTTCAAGACAGCCTCTATAGAAAAACACATTTGCACAGAAAGCAAGATATTGACAATTAAATTGATTTATAGAATTGGGACACCTACATATAAGCATACTAAATTTAAACGGACCTTGAATATGAGTTCTAGGGCCCTAATTTGCGTTTATTTGAAAAAATTTCGCGAATGTCTCACTATCTTTATCTCTCTATTAGTACTTTTTCTTAATAAAATTTGAAAACTGACTGATAAATGGTGAATTGCAGAAGCGATAATTAAACAAGAAAAAACTCTGGACGCAGCAAATGCGTTATGGAAGTGAATTTTGTTTTTATTAGCAAACATGTATTTTTTTAATGAAAGCAGATATCAAATTTGGTTACCAGTATAACCTACATTATAGTAGAAACAATGCACTTTATCTCATCAAAAGAACTTGATAATGTACAAAAAGTTTCCGAAAATAAATTAAAAATATTCCTGAAAAAACTGGTTTCCTAGCCAACGAATCTTAAGTTAATAGCAAATTAAGTTATTGAAATTTAAAGCATTTAATAAAAATTCGCTACCAAAAATGTGCGAACTGACGATCGCAGCCATGAAACAAGACAACACACACAAAATTCGCTACCAAAACGCACTTGCCGCGTTCCGAATTTCTTTTCTCATAAACATGTATTATATTTCCAAGAAAAATTCGAAAATGCATAAGATATGTTCGATTTAAAAATATATAGTAAAAACAATGTGCCATGTTTCATCAAAATAACTTTTGTGTTTGAAAATGTACAACAATTTTCGAACGTAAACTTAAAGTTTTCCCGAAAAAACTCGTTTCTTGGTCAACCTTATAGGTTAATAGCAAATTGGGCTATTCAAATATGAAGCATTTGATTAAAATCCGCTCCCATAACGTACTTGCTGCGTCCAGAATTTCTTTTCTTACAAACATGCGTTATATTACGATGGAAAATGCAAAAATACAATAACATAAGGCGTATTTGATTAAAAAAAAAGAAAATTTGTATCACCACGACTTTTGGGTTACCCTGTGATTGTAGAAATAATTTTTTAAGATGTATCTCAAGACACTCTATTATTAATATATACAATTTTTTTTCACATTTTGTATAATAACGGATATATTGAGCTTTATTGATTTTTTTACGAAAGTTCAACAAAAATTGTATACCATTGAACAATAAACTCTATAGCTAAGACTACTGCCAAGCATCAGAGAAAGGGTCTATTTAAAATGAATTTTCTGGAAATATGTTAGTAAAATGAAGGACAGTGACGGTTGAAATTGAGACTTCAGGGTTTGTAAAACATTCTTCTTGAGACATTTTCTTTCCATAGCCCGTATTAGTATTAAATTATTTGCCTAAATGTTGCAAATTTTGACGTTTTAAATCGCAACTTTGACGTTTTGAGGAAAACCTCAATTTATTTTTCTTTAAATGCCTATAACTTTTTTGTCTTTTGACCTACATGGCTAAATTTTGGCACGTAACTTACCTATAAGGCCATAAACACACGTACCAAAGTCGGTTTCCCTTACTTTGTTAATTCCGGAGAAATAAATTTTTTCCGATAGAAAACACAAAATTTTCCGGGAAAACCTGGGCCGCTTTTTCTGACTAACGAGCTTATCCAAGTCATTTGCAAAAGGAAGGTATTCACCAAATTTAATCAAAATAGGCCCTTTTTTTTAATTGTCGGTGTGATACATACACACACACACACACACATATATATATATATATATATATATATATATATATATATATATATATATATATATATATATATATATATATATATATATATATATATATATATATATATATATATATATATATATATATATATATAAACATATAAAAATTGAAACTGACCCCGGATATGTGTTCTGGGGGGCCTAATTAGCGCTCATTTGAAGAATTTTTTTCAAAATTCAAAAGTCAGGATCTCCTCATTAGTGAATTTTTTTACGAAAATTCACTAAAATTACGGGCTTCCGACCACCATGGTTGAAATAACCAGGCGACATCGTCTTTAGACTGTGATGATGGTACTATAATAAATTGATATATAATATAATTGATATGTAACCTTTTCGTAAACCTCGTAAATTATAATATAACAACTAAGTTTACTATCATTAAGATAACATTAGAACAGAAATTAGTTAATTTAGCAAATGATACACATACAGGTACCCATAAAACAGTTATTGCAAAGCTATAAATATATATTTCACAAACTGTCATTGTCATAGTGTAACAAGAAGAAGCGGCAGTAAGTCACGGTGGTACCAGGATGAACCAATTATAGTAAACAGCTTTCACTTATTGTATTAAGAGTGCATGCGGCAGATAGAAGGTACCATCAGCAAAGCAACCGGTACCATCCTCGATCCACATCGTCGCGAAACTCTCAGACTTGTCAGAGCCGTGTGTGTCTTCGCTACACTCTTCATTACACATGTTGGAAAGCTAACACCGGCTTCGCCAGTCTTGATGACCGTAGATTATAGTGTGTGTAGGGTAGTGGTGCACATGTGACCGTGCGTGCTTGTGTCTGGCGAGAGGCCTGCCGGAAATGTACTCTTACACCGAGATGGTGGTGGGTGTAGTGAGGACATTACAGATGACTTGGGTATTAGTGGCCTGTCTTGTGGTTGTGTTTTCTGTGAGGGTAGAAGCGGTGAGGCAAGTGCCCAACGAGAGGCAAGCACAGGAGTTGATGCTTTTGGACGCATTGGGCAAAAGGGGAGGACTATCTCATATGGATCCAGGAAATATCATCGATATGCTAGGAAGAAGTAGGTTACGTTTACTTGTTTACGTTATTTTTAGCGAATTCTTATTTAAAAAACATTCGCTAATAGAGAGGTATCGATGGCGAGATTTTGCAAAAAATTTTTCGAAGGAGCGCGAATTTGGGACCCTAGAACCCGAAACCGAGGTCCGTTTGAATCTTTATGTGTAGTATACAGAAAAGCCGTGTTAAAAAATCCTGATATATATATATATATATATATATATATATATATATATATATATATATATATATATATATATATATATATATAGATATCCACACGATAACTAAAAAAGTCTGGACGCAGCAAGTGCGTTATGGTAGTGAATTTTCATAAACGTATTTTTAATAGCAAATATGTTTTTATAAAGAAACCAGGCATCAAATTTGGTTACCAGTATAACCTATATAGTAGAAACAATGCTTTATTGGTATTAATGCTTTATTGGTATATAATAATACATCATGTCCATATAAAGAAGTCAGAGACTTGTACATATATTATTTGACATAATTTAAATCGTTTTGGCCCAAATGTGTTTGACGTATGCTTTCCAAAAGTTATTAACTTCAGATTTTGACGTACGAAAATTTAATTACCTTTTTCTCCCATCTAATGTTTCAATCATTGCCTACATTCATAACAGCTCCCAACCATATTCTTTTCGGATGAAAATCTGTTCTAACCATTCCTTATTAAATACAACATTTTTAAATTTTAAACATGAACTAAATGACAGTATCTAACTGACATAACAAAAAAAAGTGCTATGTTTCATCAAAATAACTTTATTGTTTGAAAATGTACAAAAATTTCCGCAAGCAAACTTTAAATGTTCCCGAAAATACTCTTTTCTTGGTAAGCCTTATAGGTTAATAGCAAATTGAGCTATTCAAATTTGAAGCATTTAATGAAAATTCTCTACCATAACGCACTTGCTGCGTCCAGACTCTACCATACGTCTTGCCTCTACCATAACGCAGTTGCTGCGTCCCGTATTTCTTTTCTTACAAAGATGTATTATATTTCGATGGGAAATGCAAAAATGCAATAACATAAGGCGTGTTCGATTAAAAAAAATAATTTTAATCACCAACGACTTATGGGCCAGCATATAATTGTAGAAATATTTTTTTAAGATGTAGCTCAAGACACCCTATAATCAATGTATACAATTTTTTTTCGTATCTTGCATAATATCGTATATATTGAGAGATTTTTTACGAATATTTGACAAAAATGATGTACCATTAACCGACAAACTCTATAGCCAACACTACTGCTAAAGCATCAGAGAAAGGGTCTATTTGAAATGAATTTTTTGGGAATAGTTTAGTAAAATGAAGGACAATGACGATTGAAACTAAGACTTCAGGCTTTGTAAAACATTCTTCTTGAGACATTTTCCTTCCATAGCTCATATTAGTTTCTTTGCGTAAATGTTGCCAATTTTGACGTTTTAAATCGCGACTTTGACGTTTTGAGGAAAATCCAAATTTATTTTCCTTTAAATGCCTGTAACTTTTGTACTTTAACCTAAAGAGCTGAATTTTGGTAGATAACTTACCTATAATGATATAAACTCGCGTACCAAATTTGGTTGCCTTTACTTTGTTCATTCTGGAGATACACATTTTTTTCGAAAGAAAACACAACATTTTCCGGGAAAACGTCGGGGCATTTTCCTAGCCAACGAAGTTGTACAAGACACTAAATAAATAAATAAATAATTATATATATATATATATATATATATATATATATATATATATATATATATATATATATATATATATATATATATATATATATATAAACATATGAGGTCTGAAACCTACCTCGGATTTGGGTTCCAGGGATCCTAAATAGCGCCCATTTGAATATTTTTTTCAAAATTCAAAAGTCGAGATCTTCTCATTAGTGAATTTTTTTAACGAAAATTCACTAAAAGTTATTAACCGACTTTGATAAAACTCGGGAAGAATCTTGCTTTATTAATGGCTTGGATGAGTTCGTTAGCCAGCCCTATTAAACCAGTGTTTCTAAAAAAAATAATTTTTTGAAAAAAAAGTGTATCAGAAAACAACCAAGCTATTTTGATGAAATTTGGCTAGTGTTTTGCCTTCATAAATACCTTACTACGTACCAAAACTCAACATTCTTGGTTTATAGAAAATTGAGTTATGCAAATTTGAAGCATTTAATGAAAATTCGCTACCATAACGCACTTTTTGCATTTGATGCGTCCCGAAAATTTTCAAATCTCTCCAAGTGCAAGTTTTCTATTTCTTGCTGTCAAACCTTTGTTTAAAATGTATAGTTTCGCTGGAGTACTTCACTGTTGTAATAAACAATAATAAACGAATTTCGGGCCAGTTATATATTGCTCTCTATATAAAACTGATAATATTGATTTTACAATATTACGTGTTAGCGAATTTTTATTTTAAAAAATTCGCTCAAAAAGACTTTGCACATTTTTTTTCAAATTAGCGCGAATTTGGACCCCTAGAACCAGAAACCAAGGTCAGTTTGATATATATATATATATATATATATATATATATATATATATATATATATATATATATATATATATATATATATATATAATATATATATATATATATATATATATATATATATATATATATATATATATATATATATATATATATATATATATATATATATATATATATATATATATATATGCTTCCAGCCGATAACTCAAAAAAGTAATTAACCGATTTTGATGAAACTCAAGAGGTACCTTTCTTTTATTAATAGCTTGGATGAGTTCTTTAGCCAGCCCAATCAGACCAGTATTTCCACAAAAAAACTTGATTTTTCCGGAAAAAATTTGTATCTCAAAAAATAACAAAGTCATGTTGATAAAAATTGGTAGATATGTTGCTCTAGCCTTACCACATGCCACAATTATACTTTCTGGCTTTGCAGAAAATTGAGCTATTCAAATTTGAAGCATTTAATAAAAATTCGCTACTATAACGCACTTGTTGCGTTACGAAATATTTGTAAAATTTTCCCCCTACTTGGTGAAACCGTTCTATACTAAGTACAGATGAAGATCCTTCTTCTGTGGTTTCACAAGTGAAAAGAACGACTGTGAAGCCAGAGAAGAAAACCCTACATCTGTATTTATTACTGAATTTTTATTTTAAAAAATTCACTTCACACAGACCGAGGTATCGATGGTGAGACTTTGCAAAAATTTTTGCAAATGAGCGCGAACTACGAATCCAAGAACACATATCCGCGGTCACTTTATATATATATATATATATATATATATATATATATATATATATATATATATATATATATATATATATATATATATATAATAATAATAATAATAATAACTTTATTAAAAAGCCATACAGCCAATTCCGCAAAAATAATGAATTACAACTAGTAACAGTATTACTGTACAAATACATAACATACCACAAGTATAATCAGTATAAACAAAATTAGAAAATAATGTTTTACAATGTTTTAATGGACAGAACACAATATAACACAATATAATTCAACACAAAATACACATCATCAACCATACCCTCATAACGTCAATACTCCCATGCGTCCCTCCGAGCAAGCCCGCAGAAGTTAAACTTGTGCGCAGGCCACAATCGGAAATGAAGACGCAAGACAGCACCAACAGTGTTAGAAATCACAAATAAAGCTATCAATCAATTCGGCAAGTCTGTCATAATCTACACATTCGCACAACATACACACACACACACACACCCACACATCACACATACACACTGTGTTCGGTGTCTCAACACTCAGGCAAAATCAGGTGTGCTACACATAATATAGCCCACCACAACATCACGCAACATATCATCGGCATCCAATTTACCCCGCACATGCATCTCGCACGATTTTTAGTTTATTTTCTTTTTCTATTTAGTGCAGTATATCTCTCAGTTCGATTAACAATTTAATTTCCAATCTTGGTTTTGATGCCACCCATTTGATGATTTGCTTCTTATAGAATCGAGAGGAGTTTAAGACCCTTATATATGTTGGCATCATGTTAAATATCTTTGGACCGAGGTATAGGAACGACCTTTGAAATATTGTTTTCCCACTCTTTGGTATAGCAGCCTGTGCATAGTCTCTACAACGTATCTCGTAACGGCGACCTCTTTCCTCCACTTTGAACCTATGACTGTATTGGTATACCAGCAATCTTATTGCGTACAGTTGTCTCAGATCAAAATACCCGGTCTCCGTATATAATTGATCCGATGGGTAAGTAATGTCCCTATTAAATATTAGTTTAATGAGCCACTTCTGGGTTACCTCGAGACTTCTTATATGTGCCGGCGCCGCACTCCCCCAAGCAACAATAGCGTAATTGATGTGACTTTCCGCCAGAGCATGGTACAGAACCGTCAAATATCTTTCAGGAAATATTCGCCGTAATATCTTGAACTGGGTTATGATGGTTCTAAGTTTTTTAACTAGATTATTGATATGTAGATTCCATCTCATGTGGCGATCAATCTCCACCCCCAAGTATTTTACACTCTCCGCTGTTCCAATGCTTATACTAGCTGCTTCTGTCGGAACTGTCAATTCACTGAAATCTGGCAAATGACTTTCGTAACAACTGAACGGTACAAAGCACGTTTTCCTGAGATTAATTGTTAGGGACATGCCTTCCACCCAGTGCATTAATCCCACAAAATCGGTTTCCACTTTGGTTTTCAAATTGGACCAAGTGCTATCCTTATAAAATATGGCGGTATCGTCTGCAAAACCAATGATTTGTCCACACTGTGAAGCAGAATATATCCCATTCACATATAAAGTAAATAAAATTGGACCAAGCACAGTCCCTTGGGGCACACCGCAAGTTACTATCCTTGAACCACTAAGGATGTCATCAACTTTAACATATTGTTTTCTGTCCTCTAGATAGCTATATATATATATATATATATATATATATATATATATATATATATATATATATATATATATATATATATATATATATATATATATATATATATATATATATATATATATATATATATATACGTATATCCACACGAAAACTCAAATAGTAATTAAGTGGTTTTGATGAAATTCACCACCATAACGCACTTGCTGCGCCCCAAAATTTTATTTTATTTATTTACTTCTTAGCAAATTTTCATAAAAGAAATTTCGGTGAGGTAACAATTTTCAAATTTTTGAAGGAATTTTTTATATGAGCGCGAATTAGGGTCTTTGTACCCCACTTTGAGGTTCATTGAAATTTTAATATATATATATATATATATATATATATATATATATATATATATATATATATATATATATATATATATATATATATATATATATATATATATATATATATATATATATAACGGTAATATTATTATTTAAAAAAAAGTTGAGATAACCGTTAGCTGCACGATAAGACTACGTATATTGCCGAACTATCTGAATAATTTTTTTCATTATCACGGCAGCAACATGAAAAAAATAGTGTTGTAGATTGAATCATAAGTTTCACATAGCTGTGATAATTAATTCTCTTCAGAAAGATATTCTAATGGAATTAATTTAGCGCCTTTAACTTGACCACAAAGAAAATCTTTGTATTCCTGTACCCATAAACTTTTGAAACGTTATATTACTCGGGTTTTATTGAAAAAAATGACAATTTTACCCAAATTAGCCCTTATTTATCCCCTACCCCCTGAAGCGATCTTCCGCAAAAACAATTCGAAGCATTCCTTTGTCGGGTGCTAACCGGATACCAAACTTTAAGGTGGTATCTCACTACGTGCAAAAGTTATTGCGCGTATTAACAAACAGACGTGCACGCCGACAGACCGACCTAGCGACAGACAAAAAAAATTCGTTCCAGAATCAAGTTTTCTATTAGTTTTGAGCCATTTTACACCGTTTTAGCAACAGAAAAAAATTCAAAATTTTTGTCAACAGTATTCCACCACCACACATTCAACCCCTATTTTAATTTCAACCCAGATGTTTGATGAAATTAAAAGTTTTTTTACACAGATACAGGGTAAAGCTCAATATTTTTGTTTATATAAAAGATACGAGCAAAAATTGTATACGTTAATTACAGGGTGTTTTGAGTTGTATCTTATTAAGTTATGTTGATAATCACAGGCTGGCCTATAAGCCGTTGATTATACACACTTTGTTTTTTAATAAAACACCCCTTATGTTATTGCGTTCTTTCATATTCCACTGAATTATAATCCATGTTTGTAAGGAAAAAAAGTGAAAGGGTTCATCGTTTTTCAGTTATTTCAATTGTTTTGTAACTTTTCACGTTTTCGGCACATTCCACAAATTGTAAAAAGTCGTTTGTACCAATAGAGCGCTGAGCTCCATGGAAATGACGCCTTCAGAGGCCTTTTTTTTGTATTACTCGTCGAAAAAATCGTGCTGCCGTATACAGGCACTCTCAAATAGTGGCTGAATTTGAAAAGTTATCGCAGAAATATTTTTAGTGTTTCCTTAGAAATCATTTTTGTAAAATTTTTGTGAAATGTTGGTAACTAATAATAAATGTTTAGTAAGTTGTTGTAAATAAAAGTTGTCGACTTTTTGTGAAAAATATAATACAGTATAGCATTACTGAGGGCAATTATGGCAAAAACATGGTGAATTTTTGTAAAAGAAATGTTTGCAAAATTTCATAAATTGTTTTTGATACTTGGGTCATCAAGCTGTTTGTCAATAATTATATCTTGGCAGGTGTGTAAATAACTTGAAGAGGTGCGTTGGCCAGGAAAATCGGACCAGTTTTTTCTGGAACATTTTGAGTTTATTTTCGTAAAATATTTGTACTTTTTGAAACAACAAAGCTCTTTTAGTGAAATATGGTACATTGTTACTACTATATAGGTTATACTGCCAACTAAATGTCCTTTTAAAAACAATATATATTTGAAATTAAAAACATTTTTACGAAAATTCGCTACCATAACGTGCTTGCTGCGTTCAGACTTTTTGACATAGTTCGATAGTTCGATAGTTCTCTATTGATTACCTAAGACATATTATAAATTTTACTCTGATTACAAGCTTTTATTTGTTTCTTCCTTTCTTCGGTCTATTTCCGTGACTATGGCCAATCACCGACGCCAGCGAGCAGTTTAACCTCACTGTCCTGAGAATTAGGCTAAACCCCTGCCTTTCTCTAAGAAGTTTATGGATCGTTAACGTGCCCAACATCGCATAGTACACGGGTCCGGGAGATTTACGCCCCCTCCGCCGGCCGTAAATTGCTCAAACAAAATGCCACAATTTTACAGTATGTACTGAAAAAGTAAAATGGAAACCCAGTACCCTTGGGTCCAGAAGCACACGTTCTCACCACTGGACCACCGCAGCTGTAAGCTTTTATTTAACTTTCCTTGTTAGTATGATGGTTTTTGGTCTGTTCAGGTTCCATCTTGCACGCCAATTTTGGACCAGTTATTTTTATCGGATTGGATTGAAATTTGGCACGCCTATAAAGTCGGACGTCAATAGGCTATCTGTTATTATTTCAAGAAATTTATAGGGCGGACGCTTCAAGATAGCGGCTTTTAGTGAATTTTTATTTTAAAAAATTCACTATTAGGGAGGTATTGATGGTGAGACTTTGCAAAAATGTATTCAAATGAGCGCAAACTAGGACCCCTAGAACCCATATCCGGGGTCAGTTTTAATTTTTATATGTTTATGTATATATATATATATATATATATATATATATATATATATATATATATATATATATATATATATATATATATATATATATATATATATATATATATATATATCCAACCGATAACTCAAAAAATAATTAACCGATTTCGATGAAACTCGGCAAGTGCCTTTCTTTTATTAATGGATTAAATGAGTTCGTTATCCACGAAAATCGGATAAGGTTTTCCGGGAAAATTTTGAGTTTTCTTTCGAAAAAAATTACAAAGTTGTTTTAATGAAATTTGATAGATATGTTGCATTGCAAAAGACCTTTCTACGCACCAAAATTCAACTTTCTAAGTTGATAAGAAGTTGAGCTATTCAAATTTTGAGTTTTTTAAAATTTTTTTTTCTCCGAAAATTAAAAAGTTGTTTTAATGAAATGTGGTAAGTAGGTTGCATTAGGAAAGACCTTACAAGATACCAAAATTCAACTTTCTAACTTGATAGAAAATTGAGTTATTCAATTTGAAATATTTAATAAAAATTCACTACCATAACACACTTGCTGCGTCCCGAACTTTTTTCTTTACTCACTACCCCCCCCCCCCAATTACCATAGCAGACCGGTTTAGTTCTTGTTAGGACTCATTGACTCATAAGTCCAACAAGGCAGCCTTAAGGCAGGCACTGCCATAGCATGGAGTGGAGAAATGCGCAAACTGCCATCTCTTAGTTTGTGACAATCCTTGGCTTCCATGGCAAGTTACACATAGACACAGTGAAACAAGAAGGAAGCTGTCTGAACAAAACTAGCAAGCAAGATCAGCTACTCCCCTGACAAATACCACGACGGGCCTTGAATCGTATCACTCGCCAGCTGCCATCACACCAATCTTTCGGAAACATGCTATATGATGTGTAACACCTAGAGCGGTAATATATATATATATATATATATATATATATATATATATATATATATATATATATATATATATATATATATATATATATATATATATATGTAAAGAAAGCCATGAATTTTAGTAGATAATGTAACTTTTATAGTAGAAACAATGTACCGTATTTTATCAAACCAGTTTTTCCGAAGATAAATTAAAAATTTTCCCAAAAAAACTATTCTGACTTTCCTGGCCAACAAACCTATCCACGTAATTCACACACAAACTACACCAGCCAAGATACAATTATTCACAGAAAATAAAAGAAATGTTTACATGCAGATTTGTAAATAATCTGTTTCATGATAATTCGCCATTTTCTTTACAAAGATTGGCTAAGTAATTTAGGAGCCTTCTGTACATGGCATCTCGAGTTTTTTGATGAATAATATAATTGAAAACCTTCCTAAATGCGTCATTTTCATGGTACTGCGATTTCCATTGGTAAAAACACCATATCAAAATTTTTGATATGTTCCGAAATGTAAAAAGTTGAAAAACAATTGAAATAACTCGAAAACGATTGGCGTTATACATTTTTTCTCCTTACAAGCACGCATTAAACTTGAATGGAAAATGCAATAATGCTACAATCAAATGGGTGTTTCATTAAAAAGGAAAACGTGTATCACCAACGACTTATGGGTCAGCCGGTGATTGTCAACATAACTTTATAAGATGCAGGTCAAAACACTCTTTAAATTACTTTTATAATATATTCTCGTATCTTGTCTAATCAGGGATATATTGAGCTGCACAGTAAAAATGCACCACCCTGTATATATGCATACATGTAAAAACCGAAATTGATATCTGGGGGAGGGCTAGTTTGCACTCCTTTAAAGAAATATTTCAAAAATTTTATAGTCGCGGTATACTCAATAGCAATTTTTTCCTACGAAAATTCGCGAAAAAGTATAGACTACTAAACCACAAGCATTATAACTAAAACTACTGCCAAATCATCAAGGAAGGGGTCTATTTGAAATGAATTTTCCGCAAATATTTTAATAAGATAAAGGACATTGATGGATGAAGCTGTAACTTAAGGGTTTGTAAAACATATTTATTGCGACATTTCTACTACATTACCCGTATTTGCTTTAGGTTCTCCGTGTGGAAATTGCAAATTTTGACGTTGCCAATCGCGACTTTGAGGTTTTAAGAAGAAAAACTATACAATTTTTAAAGTATTTTTTCTGTTATTTCTTGACCTTTTTGCGCAAAGGAAACTTAATATTTGTCTGTAATATACAATAGATTTTATGTCATACTAGTTCATTATTTGTTTTTACTACTTAGTTACCTATTACATAACTGTGTACTTTATGGCCACGGGCCATAAAGTGTACTTTATGGCCCGCGCGAGCACAACAAAGACTTTATGGCCCAGGCGCACATAAAGACAAATCATTTTTGTTTAACTTATTTAATAACCTTTATTAATTAATATACAAATAATGGAAAGAAGCAATATGATAAATATTTAATTAACATTATTTAGTCGAATTAACATAAAATTGGCAGTTCTGAAAAGATCCGGTGATGGTTAGGTTGCCTTCAGCAAACGGTGATTCATGTTTCATTGTTTGGGTATGACTAGTATGACGTATGCACCGCTGATATAAATAGAGGGGTATGCCCTCGAGCGACTTACAAACCCTCGGGCCGGAGGCCCTCGGATTTGTAAAATCGTCGCTCTCGGGGCATAAACATCTATTTATACCCTTGGTACATAAATAACTATTGTTATCCACACAACATATTTTGTTTTTATTCATTTCCTTGGTCATCTGTGGCACCAATTTTTTTTAAATGCCTATAAATTTTTTCCTCTTCTCCCCTTTCGTGAATTTTTTTAAGAAAATTTACTGATAGGAGCATCAGATCAAAAGCAAATGTTAGCTAAATTTGTTTGAGCACTTTTTAATTATCTTCATTTTTCCAGCAATATGCTTGGAGACAGCAATCAAACTTTTGTATTGTTCCAGGAAACATATATAAGTATATGTTATTATAAGTATAAAGTATACGGTATTTTGTAAAAAAATAATAACAACATCGAAAGCAAATATTTTAACTTAATATGATCGTTTACATACAGAATGGCATATAATTGAATATTTAAAAATCTATTTATTATAGGTTTTTGTTTTAAATCCAAGGATTTGAGGAGTTGAACTAATAATACTAGTTATACGTGTATTTTGATCGGTTTAAAAGGTATTGTAACTGAACGCAGATAACGATGTTTCCCATCTTATTTATCTGCAGTTTTTCAATTGGTAATTAAAAAAAAAAACTCTGGACGCAGCAAGTGCGTTATGGTAGCGAATTTTCTTTGAAATATGTTTAATAGCAAATGTCTTTCTTTGATGAAAGCAGGCATAAAACTTGGTTGCCTATATAGTAGAAACAATGCACCATATTTCATCGAAATAAATTTATTGCTTAAAAAAAAGGAAACATTTTTCACAAATCCGCAGCAAATGTTTTATGGAAGTGAATTTCCATAAAAATGTTTTTAATAGCAAATGCGAGCAGGCGTCAATCTGATTATCGGTATAGCCTATGTAGTAGAAACAATGTACTGTATTTTATCAAAATTACTTATTGTTTGAAAATATACAAAAATTTTCCGAAAATAAACTCAAATGTTGGCTTCCTAACCAACAAAGCTTACGTTAATAGCAAATTGAGTTATTGAAATTTGAGGGATTTAATGAAAATTCGGTAAATTTTCAGATTAGCTCCCGAACGCTTTTCAAAAAATTGTTTTCAGAAATATTACTAGGACCCCACCTGGATGCACAAGCCACAAGAAAAAATTCTTGTTAACACCCCCCAAGGAAGTAACGGGACTGGGAGTGAATAGGGGTGCTGGGCGGGGAGGTAGTGAAAAGGAAATGTGAGCAGAAAAAGCAAAGAAAACTGCTTAAAATCTGTCTATTTGAAGCCATATCTCCATTAAACCCCGCCTACCTCGCACAGCAACCCTATTCGCCCCAGGTCACGTAATTTCCTTGGGGGGTATGAACAAGAAGTTTTTATTGTGGTTTATGCAACGAGGGTGGCAATATGCACACGGGGGGGGGGGGGGAATACCTACGGCGTACCCCCCTTGACTTGCGGCAGGGTTGGGGGGTTTGGGGGGTGGTTGCTTCGTCGTGGGGATATTCCTTCCCCCATCGCGTGCATACAACCACCCTCGTTGTATAAACCACAACAAAAATTTCTTGTTCATACCCACCAAGGAAGTTACGGCACCTGGGGGAATAGGGATGCTGTGCGGGGTAGGCAGGGTTTAAGGGAGATATGGCTTCAAGATGTGAAAAAGACATTTTTCAAGCCCGTTTTATTTGCATTTTCTGCTCCTATTTCCTTTTTACTACCTACCCCGCCCAGCACCCCTATTCACTCCTGGTCCCGTAACTTCCTTGGGGGGTGTGAACAAGAAATTTTTCTTGGGATTTGTGAATACAGCAGGGGCCCTAGGCAGGTTTCTGAAAACAGCTTTTTGAAAAGCGTTCGGGAGCTGATCTGCAAATTTACCGAAAATTCGATACCAAAATGCACTTACTTTGTCCAAATTTTTTTTCTTATAAAGGCATCATATTTTGATAAAAAATGCAAAAATGCATTAACAAATTTGTTCTACAAAAATTAGCTAAAAAAAAATTATAGACAGTTAAACCATAAACTTCACTAAACCTGCAAATAAATATCCAAAAAAGCATCAACTTAACTAAACTGACAGCCAAAGCATCAGAGAAGGGGTCTATTTGAAATGAATATTATGTAAACATTTTAGTAAAATGAAGGGCAATGACGGTTGAATCTGAAACTTAAGGGTTTGCGGAACACTCTTCTTGCAACATTTTCTTTTCACAATCGGTATTTGTTTCACATTCTTTGCCTAAACATTGCGAATTTTGACGTTTAAAATTGCAAGTTTGACCTTTTGAGGAAAACTCCAAAATTTAACTGCCCATAACTTCTTTGTCTTTAAAGATAGGGAGCTAATTGTGGTACAGAGTTTACTCTTTATAATACCAACACGCGTACCAAATTTGGTTGCCCTTACTTTGTTATTTACGAATACGAACACGATATGAATTTTTTTTAGAATGGAAACACAAAATTTTCCAGGAAAACCTGGTCCGATTTTTCTGGCTAATAAACTTATCCAAGCCACTTGCAAAAGGAAGGTACTCACCAAATTTGATCAAGATCGGTCCCTTATTTTTTGAGTTATCGGTTGGATATATATATATATATATATATATATATATATATATATATATATATATATATATATATATATATATATATATATATATATATATATATATATATATATATATATATATATATATATATATATATATATATATATATATAACACAGATCTCCTCATTAGCGAATTAAAAAAAAATCGCTAAAAAGTCAGGATGCAGCAAGTCCTTTATAATAGCGAATTTTCATAAGTTTTGTAATACCTAGGTATAATTATATTTCCATAAAACATAATACTGTATATTACATAATGGAGCTTTCTTTATCCCCGAGGCATATTATTGGACCTGGTTAAACTTACTTTAACTAAACTTAAAAGACTAAGTCACTATGTGAAAACTGGAACCTGTGATGAGCACTAATAAGTACACTTGGAGAACACCCAAATCACCACAACACATATTTCAGAGACCTTACGATCGTTTCGTAGACAAAGTCTACATCTTCAGAGGAAGAAAAATTCTAACATAAAAAAACTAGAACCCGTATATTTATATCGCGTCAAAGTAAACGAGCTAGTCCGAAGTAAAGTTGTCGTCTAACAACGATCATTTGTTTATTGCGACAGTGAAACAGGTCGGAGACCTGCTTTAATCTTTTGGTCGACAAATTTATGACCCTTATCTAATATAGGTATTACAAGGACCGGAGTTCTTTAAAGAAACAGCACGTTTCTTTTCGATCTAGAAATTTACTATGTGGATATTAGTTCATGCCGACAAAGACATCTGGTGCGATAACAAAACGTAAACTCAACTCATCTCTTTTAAAAATAGAAAACTAAAACCCAGATGTCTGTCTCACCGTGTTAACTTTAACAAAGGAAAATAGTTCAACTAAAATACTACATACAAACTATATTTATATTGATTTTAATTCTACGTGAAAATATTTATCTTGACTACATATATACAAAAACCGAAACCGGTATTTAAATCAAGAAAAACATACTAATTAGTATATGTATAAACCGGTCAAGTTATTGGCAATAATTTATTGTTCTACCAGACAAATTAGGAGTATTTAAGCGGTCAAATGCAAAGAGAGAACAAAGAGCTAGAAATTACAGGTGCCGCACGATTTAATGAAGTTTTGTTCTTAATAGACCTTAATATAAAAATACTTTCTAATGTATTTTTAAGAAAGCTGATTTACATTTGACGTTTTCGACGAAAAGTAATTTAAAAAATTTGTTGGGTAATACGAAAGACAAAGACCAAGTCACGGAAATGTCTGGAATTTATGAGATTAGTTGCAAAGATTGTGATCTTAAATACGTGGGCCAAACTAGAAGAAACATAGCCACCAGATTTCGTGAACATCTCTCACAGTTACGATATGGTACGGTGGACAAATCATGTGTGGCACAACATATATGGGATAATAACCACCACATTGACAAAGAAAATTTGAAACTTGTCAAAAATGTCAGACATCAAACTATGCTTGATTCATTAGAAAGTATTTTTATATTAAGGTCTATTAAGAACAAAACTTCATTAAATCGTGCGGCACCTGTAATTTCTAGCTCTTTGTTCTCTCTTTGCATTTGACCGCTTAAATACTCCTAATTTGTCTGGTAGAACAATAAATTATTGCCAATAACTTGACCGGTTTATACATATACTAATTAGTATGTTTTTCTTGATTTAAATACCGGTTTCGGTTTTTGTATATATGTAGTCAAGATAAATATTTTCACGTAGAATTAAAATCAATATAAATATAGTTTGTATGTAGTATTTTAGTTGAACTATTTTCCTTTGTTAAAGTTAACACGGTGAGACAGACATCTGGGTTTTAGTTTTCTATTTTTAAAAGAGATGAGTTGAGTTTACGTTTTGTTATCGCACCAGATGTCTTTGTCGGCATGAACTAATATCCACATAGTAAATTTCTAGATCGAAAAGAAACGTGCTGTTTCTTTAAAGAACTCCGGTCCTTGTAATACCTATATTAGATAAGGGTCATAAATTTGTCGACCAAAAGATTAAAGCAGGTCTCCGACCTGTTTCACTGTCGCAATAAACAAATGATCGTTGTTAGACGACAACTTTACTTCGGACTAGCTCGTTTACTTTGACGCGATATAAATATACGGGTTCTAGTTTTTTTTATGTTAGAATTTTTCTTCCTCTGAAGATGTAGACTTTGTCTACGAAACGATCGTAAGGTCTCTGAAATATGTGTTGTGGTGATTTGGGTGTTCTCCAAGTGTACTTATTAAAAGACTAAGGTTGGACACTGTGGCTGGAAACTGAAACAAAAAGCAGAATCGCCCAAAAAGCCACAAAAATAATAAGGGAGAGTTATGCGCAAGACTCGTATTTCGACAACGAAGTTGTCTTCATCTGTAGCTGTCGCTAAACTAACTATATGGGCAAAATTTTCCTATTTCTTTACCTAAACTTTACACTAAAACGATGTAATCCCGATGATGCAATACTCGAATATGATGCAATACCAAATTATGCAGTCGCTTTATATCATCAGATTGAAATCATCCTTTCGGTCACAAAAACTCGAGTTTGAGCACTCTTATTCGGAGGTTACCCAGTTTTCCTTTGAGCAGTAAGCGATACAATTCAGAGATGAACAAAATGATAGATATTGCGATTTGTGACGGTTTCTCTCCAGACATTGTGTATAGATTAGTTACTAAGCATAGGTGGAAAATGTCGATAAGTAACATTACGACATTGAAGCCTAAGTCCGATGAGCCGCCCAAAAAGTTCGCTGTACTTCCTTTTTATCCTTTTCTTATAAAAGCGTTAGAGAAAATATACAAAGATAACGACTTGAGAGTTGTTTATAAAGTTGATAAATTTTAGAACCTTTTGGGTGGGTCAAAGGATACTATTGACTTTCGACAAAAATCAGGCATTTATTAAATATCTTGCAATAATTGCGAAAAAATCTATATTGGGCAAACGCGAAGATCAATAGCTACAAGACTCAAGGAGCACATAGCTCATTTCAGATTAAATAGAGCACAAAAATTTAGCGTTGCCTAACATATGATTGACTCAGGACATAAGGTAGGCGATAATAATCTTAAGTTGTTGAAGGCTACCACGGATTATTGCAAGTTAGATGCTTTGGAAAGTTTGGAAATCCGCAAGGTAAATCCACAAAACTTAAAAAAATCAGACGTGGGTCCGGTCAATTCAGCTATTTTTAATAGTACGTAATACTCCATTGTTGCTTTCAACATCGATACAAGCGGTTGAGCGTATCCACTGTCACAGCAACAGTCCTTAAATTACGTCACCCACTGTTACGTCATCCAGGGTTACATCATCCGACACTGAGGCATTTGATATTGCATCATATGGTGTTGCATCATCCGAGATTTCATCATCAGTTATTTCATCATCCGGTATTGCATCATCTGGTATTGCATTATCATCCTGTGTTGCATCGTCGGGATTACATAATCTCTTAGTGTATATTTTAGGTATATAAATAGGATAATTCTGCCCATACAGTTATTTTATCGAGAGCTGCTGATGAAGACAACTTATTTGTCGAAATACGTTTATAGCGCATAACTCTCCGTTCTTATATTTTTGGTGGTTTTTGGGAAGATTCTGCTTATTGTTTCATTAAATTTAAGTAGCTAATTTTTATAAACCATTCACTCCAAAGCATCTGAATTTTTGTATCAATTTAATATGACAAGTCACTCAAATCGTGTGACATTCCGTGGGTTTTAGACCCTGATAACGACTAAATCACGTAATGTATCCAGTTTTGCTTATTCTTTTTAACTTTACACTGCACAGTAATGTCGTTTTCTAACAACAATGAATATTATTCTCGGCATTTTCCAAATTCTGCTAAATTTCAATCCGGAAAAACTTAAATTATAGTAATAGTAATAGTAATATATTTTTTTTCAAACAAATTATACAGTCTATCTTACATATAAGCATTGCTTGTGCATGTAAACAATACAATTTTTAATATAAATGTCAAAATGAAAACGCCAAAAACTTTCTAAACTGTCACACACCAAAATTGTCTTCAAATTTTTAGGTAGAAAAACATTCAAGTTATCTTTGCTAATATTTCTACTGGATCCATAATATTTCATCTCCATTTTTGGGTAACACTTTTTTATTTTAGCGTAGTAGATCTAAAGATCACCATAAATTTTGACGTCTGCTTGACATCATAACTGCTGAACCGAAGGGTACTGGGTTCGATATCCAGGGTTACCCTTTCACTTTCTTAGTACATACTGTCAAAATTAACATCGGTCGAGGTTGTGGCATTGTATTCGAGCAAATTGAATGTCCGCACGTGCGATGTTGGGCAAAAACGCAGGGGTTCGGCAAAATTTCCAAGATATTGGGGTGAAACTGCTCCCTGGCGTCGGCGATTGCCCATAGTCGTAGAAATAGACCGATGATAAAAAAAACAAAACACACACACACACACAACACAACTGAATTTTGGAACATTTCACCTATTGTTTAATGGCAATATGTGTATTAAATTTTGTAAAGAAAAATTGAGGAGTTTCAAGAATATAGTAGTTAAGAGAACAACATACGCAATGTTTTTTGGAAACACGGAGAGAGACACAGAGAGAAGGAGCGAGAAAGCGAGAGATATTGTGGAACAGCCAAATGGAATAAGTTCAGTCTCTCAATTATTGTGCATATTTCTAACACCATCATGAAACAAGTCAATATTAGACTAAAAAAGACATTCTGCAAAGTGAGGACTTCACCCCTGCATTCAAAGCTCTTGGAGTGACAATTTAAGCGCCAAATTTTTAAATAGACAGTAGGGCCTGGGAAACCTCGTTTGAAAGATCTCTTCTTTTTCTATTAAAAAAATGTTCTGGTTTGAAATTTTATTAGAAACTTTTTTTTTCATATTTCAACAGCACACCACAAGGGCTTGCAGCCTAAATACTATCGTACCGTGGGTGTCGACAAGAAGGGAAGAGGCAACTTGTTAATTCTGGACTTGAAGGTTTGGAGGTTCGGGGAAGAAGGAAAAACATGTGCCGGCAAGGAGTTCCACAAGTTGGAAGTCCTCGGGACAAAAGAGCGGGCATAACAAGATGTTCTATGTCTGGTGACCTGGACAGTAAAAGGGTGCATTCGCTGTGTTCCCCTGGTAGATCTGTTGGGGGCAGCAGGTGGAGGAACTATGGAAGAAAGCTCATCTGAGCAGTGCCCGTGCAGATATCTATAAAATAGAGAGAGGTCACCAACGGCACGTCGGTGGGCAAGTGATGTCAGCCTTTGGGTGAGGGTAGGATCACCGATGAAACGTATAGCTCTCTTCTTAATGCAGTCCGGGATAGCCAGTGTAGAAGCGGCTGCGGCACCCCAGATGTGGGAGCAGTATTCGAGGTTTGGCCTTATTTGTGAAGTATATAAGTTATAACTGGTGAAAAGTATTTGCGAGCCCGGAAGAGGAAACCGAACATGTTGGTGCCAATTGAGACTTCGATCAACAGAAATGCCAACAAGTGAAAAGAACCCATTACTTTGAATAACTTGGTTGTTCCTTGTGATGGGTCTAGGGCTCTCTTATGAGATAGAAAGCAAGACTGAGATTTGGTGGAGTTAAGTTGTACAAGATTTTTACTTCCCCAGTTTAATATTTTTTGGAGATCCACAGAGACAGAACCCTCCATGAGTCTGCGATCCTCATCTAATTGAGCTAAATAGACAGGCTTAGAGTATTGTATATTTGAGTGAAGGGTGCTGTCGTCCGCGTTGCTGTGAACTGGGTTGGATGTGCTAGAGAGGAGGTCATTGATGTGGAGAAGAAACAAAGTAGGGGCTGAAGCTAAACCTTGAGGGACTCCTGCATTAATTGGGAACAGTTTAGAGGAATGGCCATCCACGACAACAGAAATGCTCCGGTTGGAGAGGAAATTTGCTGTCTAGGTACAGAGTTTTGGTGGTAGGCCATAGGCCGGCAGTTTATTAAGCAGCGCTGAGTGCCAGACCTGGTAGAATGCTTTGGATATGTCTAGAGCGACAATCTGGGATTCACCGTGTAGTTCTATAGACTTGTTCCAAGAATAAGTGACAAGTGAAAGAAGGTCGGCAGTTGATTTGCGTTGGCGGAATCCAGACTGCATATCGTGAATTAGACTGTATTTTTCAAGAAATTTTAGTAATTCGATGTTTATATACTTTTCCATCACTTTAGAGACAACTGAAAGGAGAGAAATAGGCCTGTAGTTGCTAGAAAGCGCTGTGGATCCTTTCTTGGGGACGGGTTGTACTCAAGCAGTTTTTCAGTTACTAGGGAATGTGCCTCTATTGTAAGATGTCTGAAACAGACGAGTCAGGACAGGAGCAAGTTCTAGTGCGCATTTTTTTAAGGCAATTGCTGGGATCTTGTAAAGGCCAGAGAATTTCCTGGTATTAAGAGAAGAGAGCATCTTTCGTACCTTTTTAGTTTTGAAAATGATATCCGTCATTTTATGCGCGACATTGGTGGTGGTTGAACATTTGGAGGTGGGTTGAGAGTAGAATTGCCGGCGAACAACGAGGCAAAAAGTTCAGCTTTGCCAAGGGCGATAGAAACAATTTCATCCCCTGAATACTTACTTCCGCTTTAACCGGAAATTATAAAACGTATTTTCGAGGATAGGGCAACTTTGTAATCTTAAATGGAACAGCCTGTATATTTAATCACAGTTTAAACGCCCAAATTTTTTTTCCTTTCCAAAAATTCCATACTTGTTAGAGTTATTATACAGAGTGATGGTTTTACAAGCCTTTAAAATTATTGCGTTTTATCTGAAATATACGAAAAAAAGGAATGTTTCACAAAGCCGACTTTGGAATTTAAAGACAGCAACACTGGCAAACGTCAAATCAGTTTAATGCCAACACGACTACGTGAATTATTATAGGAAGAATGTTTACTTTAAGTGAAAAAGCTAAGTGTGTAATCTTTTATGCTGAAACTAAATCTTACACAACAACCCAAAAAGATTTAGAATTATGTTTAACAAGAAACCTCCAACAAGAAATTCAATTAAAACATGGTATACAAACTTCTGGAATTTAGGTTGTATAGAGCGTAGCAAAGGAACTCGAAATGGTAAAAAATAGGGCAATTTAAATTTTAGAAAAAACAGAAAACGATCCTACGTTATCAACAAGAAAAATTTAATCTGCAACAGGTATTCCGAAAAATTATGTTCATACTGCTATGAAAAAAGTACTAAACTTGAATGCTTATAAAATTCAGATCCATCAAGAATTAAAGCAAACTGATTTTCCTAGACGATTACAGTTTTGTACAATAACTCGTAATTTACTTAGAAGATATATGCATTTTCTCGATAATCTAATTATCTCCGACGAAGCATCATTTCACTTAAATGGTAAGGCAAATAAGCATAATAGTAGAATTTGGGCATCCTAAAATCCCAGAAATTTTGTACAGTACGTCAGATTCTCTTCGAAAGTTACAGTTTGGTGTGCGGTATCAAAAGAAAAATTATACAGTCCCTTTTTTTCAACCATCATATTGTTAGACATGTTAGAAAATTTCAATTACCCGCAACTTCAACAATATAATTTGTTGGGGACAGTATATTTTCAGCACGAAGGTGCCATACCTCATTATGCTGCAGTGACCAGACACTCACTGAATGCCATCTTTGGAAATCGTTGGATAGGAAAAGGAGGTCCTATAGCTTGACCACCTCGATCCCCTGAACTCACAGTTCCAGACTTTTTCACATGGGCGTATGTGAAAGACAGGTGTTACAGTCCGATCCCCCAAAACTTACAGCAACTTAAAGAAAACATTAGAAATGACTTTAACAACATCATCCCTGAACAATTAAGTTCAAACTATGACAACTTTGCAAAACGTATAGAGACATGTATTCAAGTTTATGGAGATCACTTTGAACATCTTTTATAAGTAATGTTTATGCTTTTGTTTCATCGAGTTTAACATGCATATTATCGTAAGTAGAAATTCAATTAAAATGTTATTGTTTGTCATTAAACTAATTTGAGGTTTGCAAGTGTTGCTGTCTTTAAATTGCACAGTCGACTTTGCGAAACATTCATTTTTTCGTAGATTTCAGATAAAACGCAATATTTATTTTAAGGGCTTGTAAAACCATCACTGTATAATAACTGTAACAAGTATGCCATTTTTAGAAAGGGAAAAGATTGGGTTTTTAACTGTGAATAAATATACAGCGTGTCCATTTAAGATTACAAAATTGCTCTATCTTTGAAAGAACGTTTTGTCATTTCCGGTGAAAGCGAAAGCAAGTATAAAAAGACAGATACCCAGAAATAAACCTATAAAAACAGGAAGAAGACTGGCGAAAACCGTATTTCTTTAGATCAATTATTTCAAAAGTTATATAAGTTTCTAAAGGGTCAAAATATAATGGACCACCCGGTATGTATGTATGTATATATATATATATATATATATATATATATATATATATATATATATATATATATATATATATATATATATATATATGAAGTCTTGGAGGAATTTCTATTCGCTTTTACTTATCTTATTCCATACCTCGGGTGCGCTTTTATGTTCATAATAAATAGTAAACAGAAACTTCTTTTGAACACAAAAATTATGGAGATACATTTTCCATATATATATATATATATATATATATATATATATATATATATATATATATATATATATATATATATATATATATATATATATATATATATATATATATATATATATAGTTCATGCCATATTGATTTCACTGGCCACACCAAATTTGTCTGTTACAATTTGGCAGCTACAACTTTCTTTAATGAATGGGTCCTAGCTAGAGAATGCTCCGATAGCTCACTTTTTATCATCTACACTATAACAATATAGATAATCCGAAGAGAAAGTAAACGCTGAAAACAATAGAAGTCACAATTATCCCTAGAATTTTGAATGCATGTGAATTTCTCTGTTACCAAGTTAAACTAAGTTAATTCGTGAACGGAATAACATTAACACAGTTATGTTTCTGTTGCATTTTAGAACACAAATCAATAATATAATAATAATAATTATTATTATTTGTCTCAGTAATTATACAATGTGTCATAACAAATAAGCAAAGCTTGTACTTGTTTAGAACGCAATTTAAATTAAGGTTATAGTCAAAATAATTAATATGCTGCCTGTTATTTCAGAAATTGTCTTCACATCTTCTTGTAGTTCGATCTATAACAGTAACCAATAATTAGTAGTTATCAATATATTTGATTTATACATTCTTTAAGGCTTGAATATTTTAAAACTGTCTGGAGTCAGCAAGTGCGTTATGGTAGCAAATGTCCATAAAAATCATTCAAAACTCGAAAAAAATTGCCAAAAATTCAACACAAATATGGTATTTCTTCGAAAATGCTGCAGTGAGTCTAATAAAATTTGGTACCCTTATTTATTTTAAATAGGCTTTTCAATATATCAAGATTGACTATTTAAGGTAACTGGAATATTCAGTAATGTGTGTTCATGAAAATGCGCTACCATAACGCACTTGCTGTGTCTGAACTTTTATTGTTGGTATATATATATATATATATATATATATATATATATATATATATATATATATAGTTACGTTGCCTGGTAGCCGATTGCTGTAAGAACAATACCACGACATCCGGCCCGATCTAGTCCACTCAGCATGACATCGACCTCACACAGTCACAGAGTTCAATTAGAAACTGCATCATAATCAATCCTAGTTTATAAGTATGAGTTATGTAGATTTAGAATTCATTCTTTACTTGTCCACGATTAACAACATTCATAGTTCGTTAGTTGTAACTTGTAATTAATCACTTTGTTAATTAATAGTACTTTTTGGGTTTAAATAAATTATTTTTTATCATAAAGCCAAAAGGGCCTTATTTAACTGGCGCTGCGAACAGGATCCAGTAACGACGTTTTGGCAACTTAAAAGTAGCAAAATTGTCGGTCGTTTTTGAACGTTTGTGCTGGAAGAACCATCCAAGAAGAAGAGCAAGGGCATTGGAAGAAAAGCCATAGATGACCAACAAAGCAGTTTCCCTTCTGTAAGTTGATCCATTTCTTTCATTTCCTATGCAATTGTGTCTTTTAAGTATTTGCAAAATTCATTTTTCGTAAATACAAATTATTTTTAGTATTCACAAAGTTTTTCTTTGGCAATACTTATATTTAAGGCATCATAAAAATCCTTTTTTTTCATAAATGCCCTATAATTGATTATTAATAATTATTAATATTATCACAAAGCTATCTTCTTTCGTGATACCTATTATAATTAATATTTTGTTAATAGCGTTAACAAATTTCTTTTAATTTACTACATACAAGCCTTATTTTTTAAACGAATAATTATTGATATTATTACAAGGTACTTTTTCATAGTACAAGTTATAAAGACAAGCATTTTTTACTGTATTTTCAAATTTAATTTTTCGAACTTACATGAAATAAAGCAGAATTATTTTTATACAGTTTAACAAATTCTTAGCATTAAGTGATAATTACGTTAATAAATATATTTTATCTAATGAAATTTCTCTAAAATTAACGCAGTATCACAAGTTAGTCGTTGTTTAATAAAAACTTTGCATGCACTTAGTTAACCGTCGCATTTAATTTGATATTCAGTCATTGTACGTAAAAAACTGATGACAAAATAAAAAACCTTACAGACGCGATATTATACAAGATTCAATTTCAACAGAATCGTGTGATCCGTTGTAACTAGATAAAACGCTTTTGTAATACACATTATAACAAGCAAGCTTGTTAGCGTAGAAATTAAAACATTTAGTACAATTAGAGTAAATTTTTATCGTATAAATATCCACTGTAATTAAAAACTCTCTAGATAAACAATTTTAACGGAAATATTTTAAAGCATTAAGATTTTATGCAGTTATAATAATTTGCACCGTATTATTATTCTTTTAGTTATAAATTATTGATTACCTTTAGAATTAAGAATTTATTTTAAGGATTGATTATTATTCTAATAATTACAAATTTTATCCATTTATTACAACAAAAAATTAATAATTTTATACCCTTATTACCTGTAATTAATATTTAAAAAGAAAATCTCCTTTATATCTATTAATACATTACATGAGCCTTCGTGAAAGGTCTCCCATAAGATTTACCCGAATTTCGGAAAGAATCTTGCCAAATTTAACCCCAGATTCACTCATTTTTAATTCATCAGAAACCCCTAATTTCCAAAACATGTCAGAGGCATCAATCACCCAAATCTGTCAAGCTTCGGCGATGATTCCTGAGTACAATGGCGGACAAAAACAATTAGCATATTTTCTGAATCAATGCCGCACTTATATCCTATGTTACAAAAGACAAGGCGACACACCTGACGACCTACATTGTAACCGAATGATTATTGAATTCATTAAGGCCAAAATCACAGGTGAAGCCCGAGATATACTTATGAAACTAGACGACATTTCTTGGCAAAATATTGAAAATGCCCTTAAGGCCCAATATACAGACCCTAGATCAGAAGACCTTTTAATGACAGATCTACGAACTACTTATATGCGTAAAACTCAAACTGCCACTGATTTTTACAACACTATACAAGACAAATTAAAAATGTTAAACGAACATATTTCCCTACAAGCCCTAGACGACATTATAAAAACCTACAAGAAACAGCAATACGAAACAGCAGCTGTTACTTCTTTCAAAATAGGAATAGCCGAACCATATCACAGTCACTTACGGTTATTAAACATCCCTAATTTAGAAACAGCGTTGCTCGAATGCCATCGCATTGATAACGAGCAGATGCAAGTAAATTTCCTAAAAGTCATAAAAGACAAGGATGAATCTCATTTCCGTCAAAACGACAAACATCCTCAGCAACAAAAACCCCACATAATTAATAGGAAGGTAAACGACTTCTACCCCAATTTCCGGAAAATACCCCCACAAAGTCATAACCAACAACCAACGTTTCGACAACCCTTTCCAAGCCGACCTATCTCAAACTTAAGACCAATTCCACAACAACGAAATTACCCCACTAATTCACAAGTCTTCGGAAGAAGAATTAATAATCAGGCAACCCCTATGTCAATTTCTACTAACCTAACAAACAATCGCCCTCGTACAAATCACCCCATTCCTCAAATAAATAACAACCAAACTTGCCAAGAGCAGGAACAAGAGCCTGACTATTTATACCAGGATGATAATGATTATCAACCTGATGAGGACTTCTATAACGAGGAACTCGAGGGACCAGAGGAACCGTATAGTGAAAATCAGGATTTTCACAATACAGCCTCGGAAACACTATAAAACTTGACTTAAATAATATTGCCATGCAACCCAAACTACCCTTCTTCTGTCTACCCTCTCTAGGCCTACAAATACTCATTGACAGTGGTGCGTCTGATAGCATCATGAATCCAGGTCCGGCTTACGAATTTTTCAGCGAATATCTCTATCAAAAACCCTTCGCCATGAAATCCGTTGGCAAAATTTCCAGAGGTATTGATAACATTCAGTTCCCTATATTACAAGAATATGGCATTAAGTTCCCCTTCGATTTTCATGTCATGCAATGGCATGATCGTTTCGACGCCTTGATCGGTTCTGCTCACTTCCAGAAATTGAAAGCACGTATAAACTACGAGACACAGACTATAACGTTAGGCAAGACAGAGATCCCTTTCTATTTCGAACTTAACCCTCAAAATTTTAAGCCCTTTAAACAAATATGCGTAAATAGTATCAAAATTCCTGTTAACGTAGAAAATGGAACCGTTCTGATTCCCCAACTATCCGACAACACTGTAACTGTAGAAGAAGCTATAGCTACTTCTCATTCTGGCATTTGCACAATTCCCATTACAAAAAATACATCTGACAACGTCGAAGTTTACTTCAACGAACGAATTAAAGTCACTCCCTTACAAAACTATTACGAACTTAACGAACCAATAAAACAAAACCAACCTAACATTTTAAAACAATTAAGAGTAGAGCATCTTAATACCGAAGAAAAATCAAGATTATTTTCCTTATGCAACAAATACAAAAATATATTTTATCATGAAAACAGTGACCTTACGTTCACTAACTGTGTTAAACATGACATACGCACAAAAGATGACGAACCAGTACATGTCAAATCCTATCGATATCCCTACAATCTCAAAGTAGAGATTCAAAAACAAATAAAACAGCTATTAGATAACAAAATTATCAGACCATCTATATCACCATATGCATCTCCTGTATGGATCGTGCCTAAACGCATGGATCAATCGGGAAAACGTAAATGGCGTTTAGTTATCGACTACAGAAAGCTGAACGAGAAAACCATTAACGACAAATATCCCTTACCTCGAATAGATGAGATACTCGATAGTCTAGGCAAGTGCATGTATTTCACTACACTTGATTTGGCCCAAGGTTTTCACCAAATTGAATTAGGTGAAAGCAGCATAGAGAAAACCGCCTTTAGCGTTAATAATGGGCACTACGAGTACGTGCGCATGCCCTTTGGGTTGCGTAATTCTCCGAGCACTTTCCAGCGCGTAATGGATAATGTCCTTAGGGAATTCCTTTATAAATCATGTTTCGTATACATGGATGACATCGTCATTTTTTCTAAGTCCCTACAAGAACATTTGCTACATCTAAAACAGATCTTTTCAAAATTACAAGAAGTTAACCTCAAAGTCCAACTAGACAAATCCGAATTTCTTCGTAAGGAAGTCGAGTTTCTTGGGCACGTAATCACGACCCACGGAATCCGTCCTAACCCTAATAAAATCAAGGCTATACAGAACTATCCAATACCAAAATCCCAAAAAGAAATAAAGTCATTCCTTGGATTGATAGGCTACTATCGCCGCTTCATTAAAAATTTCGCAAAAATCCTCTTCCCCTTAACCAAATGCCTTAAGAAAGACTCCAAAATTGACATTAACGATACAGAGTACGTGAATGCCTTTAGACAAGCCAAAGACCTTATTACAAATTCACCTATACTGATGTATCCAGACTTTACAAAAACTTTTCACCTGACTACTGACGCTAGTAATATCGCTATAGGAGGCGTTTTGTCACAAAACGACAGGCCCATAGCTTACTATAGCCGCACTTTAAATTCCGCTGAAAGGAACTACTCAACAATTGAGAAGGAACTCCTTTCAATAGTCGAAAACACTAAGCACTTTAGGCCTTACCTTTTTGGAAATAAATTTACGATCGAAACCGATCATAAACCACTTGTATGGTTATTTTCTATTAAAGAGCCAAATTCACGTTTAGTGAAATGGCGTTTGAAATTAGAAGAATTCGACTACGAAATTAAATATAAAAGAGGTAAAGAAAACGTAGTAGCCGATGCTTTATCTCGTGTCGAAATCAACGCAGTTGAGGACGACGATGATCTGGCATCAATTTTTAATAATCTAGATCCATCAGAGCTTAGAGTATTAAACGACGACGATCTTAAAGATTTAGGTATTAACACTCAGGAAGACGAACGACATTCTGACTCACAAACACAACACACTTCTGCAGAAAACCCCGTCTTTACTATGCCCATTTCTGAAAACCCTTTAAATCACTTCAAATATCAGATAATTATGTATTACGGACCTCATAACGAAATAAAGACAGACAACTTATTTAAAAACAAATGCTACAGAGTATACATCCAAAGACAACACGAACTGCAACAGATGACTGACTTCTTAAAATCTTACATCAACCCTAATAATAATTACGGTATATTATTCTTGGACCCACAACTCGAACATTACTTTAGAATAATAGTTTCCAATCTATTCAGTAGTTCGGTTAAAATAATTAAATGTACAAAACGATTACAAGACGTAACGAAACTTACTGAACAAAAAGGAACAATACAAGACTATCACGAACAAAACCATAACGGCATTAACGAGACGTACGCACAACTAAAAACAAAATTTTATTGGCCTAACATGAAAATTCAAATTAACGACTTTATTAATAAATGCGACATATGCCTTCAGGCAAAATATGATCGTAACCCTTACAAACCCCCGTTTCAAGGACCACTGATTGCTTCTAGACCCTTCGAAGTTATACACATCGACGTATTCAGCTTTGATAACTGCAAATTCTTAACCATCGTCGATCTGTTCAGTAAATATGCGCAAGCATATTACATTATCGATACTACTGCCCTGACCATTGTTAACAAACTACGTCACTTCTTCTCTCACCACAACTACCCTTCTAAGATGGTCTCGGACCCAGGCCGCGAATTTGAAAATGCTGTACTCAAAGAGTTCTGTTCCATATTTAAAATCAATTTACACATTACTACCCCTCAAAATCCAAATTCAAATTCTCCCGTAGAACGTTTACATTCAACATTATTAGAAAAAATACGTGTACTAAAAATTCAAAACCCAAAAGAAAGCCCCCAATCACTCATGATCACTGCCGTATTGATATACAACCAATCAATACATTCTTCGACAGGCCACTCTCCTTTCAAACTACTCTACGGCCCATATGATGACATACCACCGATCGATCCTCATCAAACAGTTTTCGAGGAATATAACAATAGACGCTTAAAAGAAATACTTCCATTTTACAAGTCTATTTATGAAAAGCAAAAGCATAAAGCAACAGAACGTCTCGAGAAATTCAACGAAACTCGAGAACAAAACATCCAAATTAATGAAGAAAACGTTGCAGTAAGAGTACCACCAATCCGAAAGGCAGATCCCCTTTATAAAATTCATTCCGACCCTATACAATTACCACGCAATAAAATACTTCTTCCCCATTCGAGAAAACAAACGGCTCATTTAAATAAAACCAAAAGAACTAAAAAGAAATTTCCTTCTTTACAGCCTGCTGTGCCTATGTCTGAGGACAGCCCTACTCCTTCAACTTCAACCCATCCAAACTAACGGCTATTTCAAAGAATATATTGGAATCGCCAAAATCCTAAATCACTACCATAGATTTTATTTTTATTTTAATCTCACCCTTATAGATGAAAACTATAATCAGTTAATATACAACGCTTATCAGATTAGTGAAATTAAGTCAAATTCCATCAACAAATATTATACACGAATTCTAAACAGTCAACTAAGAATCATAAGAAATGAATTACAAAAGCTAACACACACTAGATACAAACGCGGTCTCATAGATGGCGCGGGATCGGTTATAAGAATGATCACTGGCAATTTGGACCAGGAGGATCTAAAAGAAATCAATAAAAACGTAGAATCGTTGTATGCTAATCAAGACGAGATAATGGTTCAATTAGATAACTTGAACTCGTTTGCCAATATAATGACTCAAAGATTCGAAAAGGAACAAGAGTCGATTAACAAAAATTTAGACTCGTTAAAAATCACCCTAGATGTGATGCAACGCGAAACGGAATATAAGGCTGTTGTAGAATTTCAGATAGCACTAAGTTCAAAATTACTAGAGAATATAAAAGTATTACAAAGAACAATTTCACTTAGTTTCAATCAATTAACCAACATAGAAATATTTACTGCAAAAGACCTAAAGGTCATTAGAGAACATCTGAAACTCATTTATAATAACGATGAATTAATTAGTTTTGACCAAAATCACATTTTCAAAATTTTAGAATTTACCAAATTTAATGTTTTATCTGTAAAAGATACAATTGTGTGCCTCCTGAAGGTTCCTATCCTACATCCCACATCAGGAGCATATTTTCGAATCATTCCAACACCTCAAACCAATAAAGTCCTTGTACCACCTGCTTCCTTCTATTTGGAAACACCACAGAAAAATCTGTGGACAGCAGAACAATGCCCAGCTGTCGAAGAAGCCATAATATGTACTGACCAACCCCATGAAGAAAGATGCAAATTAGACAACGTATCAACATGCCTCTTTGCCACTACAACCAATTCTTACACAGCATCCGTTCAACTCCGAAATGGAAATATCTTACTGATCACTAACCAGAAGACCAGCATCTCAGAAGAGTGTCCGTCAAGACTAGACAGACAAACTACCACAACGAACACCCTCGTAGCCAGTCAAGAACGATGCAAGATATCTATAAATGGAGAGACTTATAAAGAAACCAGTCCAAACATTACATGGGTCCCCGAGTTGATACAACCCTTACAGCCACAGCCGCAACATATCATAAGATTCAATCCAATTCATCTCAAGGAAGCCAGCAAGCTGAAAAGTCAGATGGAGCAAAGGAAGCATCACAATGTACTGCATCCTTTGGTACATTCAACACACATGGGAATGACTACCATAATCACCGTCATCCTAGTGGTCATCTTGTGTTACATCTCCATACATAAGTTCAAGAAGAAGGCCATGCTACGCAAATCAAAAAACCTATGTGCAGCTGAAGAGCTTACTGAAAAGAACGAGGACGTCCTTCACATTAGGGATGGAGGAGTTACGTTGCCTGGTAGCCGATTGCTGTAAGAACAATACCACGACATCCGGCCCGATCTAGTCCACTCAGCATGACATCGACCTCACACAGTCACAGAGTTCAATTAGAAACTGCATCATAATCAATCCTAGTTTATAAGTATGAGTTATGTAGATTTAGAATTCATTCTTTACTTGTCCACGATTAACAACATTCATAGTTCGTTAGTTGTAACTTGTAATTAATCACTTTGTTAATTAATAGTACTTTTTGGGTTTAAATAAATTATTTTTTATCATAAAGCCAAAAGGGCCTTATTTAACTATATATATATATATATATATATATATATATATATATATATATATATATATATATATATATATATATATATATATATATATATATATATATATGTATGTATGTATAAAGTACAAATTTTGTTCAAAACGAGCTCTGACGTTCTGGAGCATTTGCGGAGTTATTAGACGGCATTCTTCAACAATGCGTCTTCGTAGTTCTTCTAGAGACTCCGCTTCTGTTGCGAAAATTCTACTCTTTAAATGACCCCATAAAAAGAAGTCTAAAGGAGTTAAACTCGGTGATCTAGGGGGCAACTCAATAGCATCTCTACGCCCAATCCATTGCTCTGGAAACTCTCTGTTCAAAAACTCCCTAACACGTTGTGAAAAATGCGGAGGGGCTCCATCTTGTTGAAACACTAATTTATTTTCTTGATAGCGATCATCATTTTCAACAATGTCAATTAGTAAAGGGTAGACGATATCTTCTAGTAACTCCAAATACGTTTCGCCACTCAAATTGCCATCAAGAGAAATTGGTCCCATTAAACGGTCTCCAAAAATGCCAGTCCAGACATTCAATTTCTGTGGAGTTTGAGTGCGGACTTCGTGAAAATTTCTTGGATTATTATCTGCCCAATAACGACAATTATGACGATTGACTGTAGAGTTTAATAAAAACGTACACTCGTCTGAAAAACAGATATTGAACAGAAAGTTCCCGTTATCAGCTATTCGTGCAGTCATAACTCACAAAACTCCATCCGCCGATCAAAAATCTCAGATTTTTCTGAGGCCTAGGGTTGAACATCATGGAAAACTTTTTGAAAACTCTGTATTTTTGTAGGTATCAGAGTAACTGGAACGAGACTTTACATGTGGCTAGAAATGGAGGAAATAAACCTATGTTGTGAATTTTAAGTAATTGGGTACACAATATTTAGAGTTTTTTTCAAATTAAAAATCAAATCCCAAATACATGCGTTGAAACGACTTAGTGGTTAAAGTCCAATGCCTGACAGACAAAGTAGTGAACTGCCACGCGTAGATTGATTCATACAACAGGTATAAACCATACATAAACGCTAACCAAACTAAATGTATACCAGGCATAATACATACTACCAGAACCAACAATCGTGCAATCTCGGTCGCAATTATGGAAAATGACAGACGACATGAAATTAAAAATTTGCCAAGTAATTGTTACTTCACTGGGGATTCAATCAATTATTAAAAGAAACTATATATGTAACTTTATGAGCGTCGTCAAATACAGTTTTAGCGCAGCGTAGATATATTATGCTGTCGTATAATAATGTAAACAAAATCAAGCCAACTCGGTATAAAAATGATTCTAAAATAGTTTCTTTTATCTTTAAACTTGAACATAAGACATCATAGAAGACCGAAACAGTCGTGGAGTGTGTTTCAATGGTAATTCTACTAATTTTGGAATTAATTACGTATACTTTGAATATAATATCCCAGGAATGAAGCCGATCTAAGGTATCACGCAAGTGAAACCTTTTTTGACGTGTATCTAGATAGCGCAGGGGGTACCGTGCTTGCCTCCTACGAAAATGTTACGCGATCGAATCCAGCTTGATGAATGTATGTTTTTTATGTTTTGTTTTAACATTTGGAGAAACAATAGTGCACATACTTTATACGTTTTTAACAAGATCTCATTTTTGTTTAAAACGCCTGAATGAGTTTGTCACATTTGAGTGTGAAATTATAATTTTGTTATTGTTGATATTGAAAAAACTGGTTTGATAAGGTTGACTAAAACGAAATCATACTGGCGATTAATAAGGAAAAATAACTTGATAGCAGCAGTTTGACAGCAAATATTTACCAAGAAATACTGGAAGAAGCACTACCCGATTTATGTAATAATATTCCATTGGCTCACTTAATTAACATATTTTTTTCAGCAAGGTGGTGTTCCAGCTCACCACTCACAAACAGTACCACCATATATTTAGATCCCTTCTTGCCTAGTCATGGGATAGGCACCTACGGTCCTGTATACTGGTCGTCCAAGTCTTCAAATTTGTAAATTTTAGATTTTTTTCTGGGATGTTTAAAAAATGAAATTGTCCGAACTAGGCATCCTACGAATGATGATTTTCTCAGCTTAGACCGACTTGTTGGACCACATGTATGACACTGCGGTGAGTCCAAACAAAGACAAAACCGGTCTATGTCTCCTGTTATACAACATACCTGGCAAATCCTGGCAGGACTGACATAAGGGTGGGTAGTCCGTCGCGGTATTAGTCAGAGGAGTAACTGTTTTCGCTTGCTAGTTTCTCCACACAGCTTCCTTCTTGTTGTATCGTGTCTGAGTTGCTGTAAAAGCTTATAACCGTCACAAAACCCGAAATGACGCGTCGCGTTATTCTCCATTACATTTTATTGCCATGCCTGCCTAAAGGCCGACTTGTTGGAGCACAGGTATGACATTGGTGAATCCAAGCAACGAAACCGGTCTATATATCCTGTTTCGAATCACAATTGAATGCATCTATTTCCAGAACTTTTATGTATAAATTGTGTCCTGTGTTCGTTAGCTATTATATTCATAATCAAGCTAATTCAATACAAAACCTAATTGTCGTTAGAGTAATAGTTCGATATGTATTTTGTTACTTCGGCACTGACATCGCTTTTTGACTCTCATGATGGTATTGACAATCCACGTACAAAATTATGTGTTAAAATGATCAAAAAATTTAAGGTTTTAAAATGCTTTTTTTGCACTTACATTTTGAATTTTTTAGTAAAAAACGTATATATGAATTATTGGTACAATAAGTCATCGCCATTTTTTATTTATTTATTTCAACAACACACCACGAGGGCTTACAGCCTAAATACTATCGTACCGTGAGTGTCGAGGAAAGAGGCAACAAATTCTGGACTAGAAGGTTTGGAGGTTCGGGGGAGAAGGAAAAACATGCGCCGGCAAGGAATTCCACAACTTGGAAGTCCTCGGGACAAAAGAGCGGACATAACAAGATGTTCTATTTCTGGTGACCTGGACAGTAAAAGGGTGCATTAGCTCTGTTCCCCTGGTAAGATCTTTTGGGGACAGCAGGGGGAGGAACTATGAAAGAAAGCTCCTCTGAGCAGTGCCCGTGCAGATATCTATAAAAGATAGAGAGGTCACCAACGGCATGTCGGTGGGCAAGGGATGGCAGCCTTTGGGTGAGGGTAGGGTCACCGATGAGACGTATAGCTCTCTTCTGAATAGAGTCCAGGATAGATAGTGTAGAAGCGGCAGCCGCACCCCAGATGTGGGAGCAGTATTCAAGGTTTGGTCTTATTTGTGAAGTATATAATGTATAGATATTAGCTGGTGAAAAGTATTTGCGAGCCCGGAAGAGGAAACCTAATTTCTTAGCAGCCGCTTCTGCAATTGATGTGACATGTTGGTGCCAATTGAGATTTCGATCCACAGAGATGCCAACAAGTGTAAAGGACTCATTACTTTGAATAACTTGGTTGTTTATTTTGATGGGTCTAGGGCTGGTGTATCTCTTATCAGAAAGAAAGCAAGACTGTGATTTGGTGGGGTTGAATTGTACAAGATTTCTACTTCCCCAGTCTAATATTAAATAAATGTTTTGCTTTAAAAACTTAAATTTTACCTATTTCGCACAATTTTTCTATATCTTCCATTATAAAATGGAGGCCGTTTATCAAAACAATCTGATATAAAAAAGATAAAAAGCACAGACGTGGAGACTTTTTCTCTGGCTGTTTTGCTCTCTGCCAGCTAGGAAAATTGCCCGACGATGCGCTAAAGGCGAAACAAACCGAGAAGAAAGAAACCGTTGTGAATAACGACGAAAAGTCTCTGCGTTTCCAAGTATAAAACGGTATCACCAAGTATGTGTAAGGACATTTAATAAGAAGATAAAATTGCGTCAATCGGAATTTGAGAAAAAGTACGTTCTCGGCATTCGAGAACTTTGAATGCTACATGAGTCTTTTATTAATAAATTGGGACTTTACGTTTGCAACTTTTTAACAATTTTCAGTACACATATTTATTATAGAACGTACTTTTGTAAATAAGGTGTTGCTTGAAAAATTTGCAGCGTCCTAACTCAAAGACCTGCGTGATAAATAAAGCAAACTTCAAACTTTATTGAATCATACGCTGCATTACAAAACGCATGTCATCATATCATGAATTATATTTTAATAAAGTGCATGTCGGCCACCGATTGCAATTAACTTATAATTTCTCACAGCAATTCTACTTCCACACCTTCATTAAAATTATTTGGTAATTAGACGGTGAAATCTCGATTAATTGGGCAACACTGGTATAATAATCGTTATAGAAAGGAAATATTATAGAGAATTGGACCGCATAATACATGAACATGAGGAAACAGGATCAGATAATTATAACTGGGGATTTTAGTGCAGTAGTATGCCTACCAGTGGATAGCGTAGTAGCTGGACAATTTGGATTATGAGACATGAATGAAATATGAGAGAGACTCTTGAGTTTCTGTCGGGAAAAAAAGTCTGGACGCATCAAGTGCGTTATGAAAGTGAATTTTTATAAAAATGCTTTGAATAGTAAATATGTCTTTTTAATGCAAGCAGTCATCAATTTGGTTACCGGTATAACCTATGTAGTAGAAACAATTTGCCATGTTTTATCAAAATAACTTATTGTTTGAAAATGTACAAAAAATTTCCGACAATAAACTTTAAATGTTGGTTTCCTAGCCAACAAAACTTAGGTTAATAGCAAATTGAGTTATTGAAATTTGAAGCATTAAATGAAGATTTGCTACCAAAAGGCACTTACTGCGTCTCGATTTTTTTTTGTTACAAACATATTTCGATAAAAAATGCAATAAAATAAGGGTGTTGGAAAAAAAATGTAGGGATCACCAACGACTTATGGGCCAGCCTGTGATTGTGAAAATAATTTTATAAGATGCAGTTCAAGACACCCTATAATTAACTTATACAATTTTTCTCGTCTCTTGTATAATAATTATTATTATATTGAGCTTTACCGTAGAAATGCGTCACCCTGTATATATGTAAACAGATAAAAACTGAACGTAAACCCGGATATGGATCTAGGGGGCCTAGTTTGCGCTCATTTGAAGAAACCTTTTAAAGTTCTAAAGTCGCGGTCTCCTAAATGACGAATTTTTTGTACGAAAATTAGCTAAAAATTATAGACCCGTAAACCATAAACTTAACTAAAACTACCGTCAAAGCATCAGAGAGAAAATAACTAACCTGTTGCATATCAGCCCTTATTGTAAAACTTCGATCCTTTATATGTGTGGACAAAACATGAGAAACACTATTTAGTCCACCCACTAACATAAAATCGTAAAGGAATAATTTGCACTTGTATATAAAAATTCCCAAATAACACAAATAATTTGTGATAAACAATCTAATACCATAACGTCAGTTACAGCGTGTAACAGACCTGCGCAATAATATCAAATGATCCGTTACCAGGCAACGGACTCAGATATACTAGATCTCATATACCACGCCAGGTTTGCCATTGTCAATGAAACGCGGCGGTATTAAAAATAAATGCTTCAAATTTTAATAGCTCAATTTTCTCTAAACCTAGAAGTCTGAATTTTGGTACATAGTTAGGTCTTTCCCGAAGCAGTATGCACACCATCATTGAAATAGCTGTGTAATTTTTGGAGAAAAACATTTTGTTTGAAAGAAAGTCAAAATTTTCCCAGAAAACCTTGTCCGATTTTCCTGGCTAACAAACTCATCCAAGCTATTAATAAAAGAAAGGCACTTGCCGAGTTTCCTCAAAATCGGTTTTTAAGTTATCGGTTGGATATATAAACATATAAAAATCGAAACTGACCCCGGATATGGGTTCTAGGGGTCCAAATTCGCGCTCATTTGATAACTTTTTTGGAAAGTCTCACCATCGATACCTCTTTTAAAAAATAAAAATTCACTAAAAGGCTACTAATTATAACGAGTACAATGTTTAAAGTACCTAAGATGAAACAATGTACATGGAAAGCAGTAAGAAAAAAAAAGGACAGTACTAAAGAGATTTTATTATTACCAAGAGATGTCACAAAAATTTGCATAAATCCAGCTACATATTGCTGGAGCAAATATAGATAGCGATCGTAGTTTGTTACGAGAAAATTATAAAAATACATTAATAAAAAAAGATAAAATATAAGAGGGAAATGGAATAGACACAAGCCCGAAGATACGGAAGACCTGGAAATTTTTTAAGAAAAAAACAAGGTAAATGTCAAAGGTGAAATATCAACCTGGACAGACACAAAAAGTGGTTTCAAATTAGTGCAATGACGTAACTGCTAGAGAAAGATTATAAACAGCAAGGCATACAGCAAATATAAGCAATGAGTGAATATTGGAACCTGTGATAAGCACTGATAAGTGCAATTTGGTGAACCCAATTCATCGCAACACAGTTTTTAGACTGACGATCGTTTCGCTAACAAAGATGGCGTCATAAGAGGGATGAATAAACTTAGCGGATAAAACTGGAACTACCATTTATATGTTAGTTGCCAAGCAGTTGCGAACAGCGTCTTTGAGTTTTAACTCCCTATAATTTAAATTGCGCATCAGCTTTTGTAAAACTGTGTGTCGTTATTAAATATTTCTTCTAAGAAGGACACACTGATTATTTAGAACAGTTAGGACACTAAACTACACAGAACCGGACCTGCTCTATTCATCGAAACAGTTTTCATCAAATTTCTATGAATATATATACTTCTGTAAGCATCTAACTGTCGCGACTGCCTGGCATTCTTGATTAACTTTAGCTTTTCTCTATCTACATAATGATTATTATCCCAAATATGCTAAGCAATACATGATTTATTAATAGTGCCGTATCCCAGCTGCGCCTAGTATTCTTTAAATATAGTTTCAATAGTTTTTTTTTTAGTTTCCCCCACCCTATCTAAATTCAAAATCCTTACAACCTATTTCGTAGATTTCCGATACCTCTGTGGTTTTATTTTTATTCTTTGGGTTACCTAGCAAATGTTTTTGTGTGATTCGCGGTCCAAATGGTAACAGACAATGATTTTGTCTGTTTTATCTTTTCTGAAAATCGTAGATTCCGATAACATTTTCTTTGTTTTATGTTTATTGGCTAATTTTTCCACTAATCAGACAGAAGTAACCCTTATACTTAGCTACATTTTTAATATATTCAAGTTCTCTATTGTATCTTTATTTAAGGGAAACTTTATTGATCTAAGAATCAGAAAATTTAAACTATCTGTTTCTGTGTAAAACTATGGTGCGAGTCAATCTAAATATAACTCACGGTAGTGATTTCCTTTCTGTGGATGTCAAATTCTAAGGTGCGTATTTTTGATGACTAATACATCAAGAAAAGGTAATTTTTTATTAATTTTTATTTCATGGGCGAATTTAATGGAGTCCCATTTACTGTTTAATTTGGCAATAATATCATCCACTTTGCATACATTTGTAATAAATACTGCAAAAGCATCGTCGACATAACGAAACCATACTCTAGGAATATTGTCATTTTCATGTACTAGGTCTGTTTCAAATCTACTCATAAAAAGGTCTGCAATGAATGGAGAAAGGGGGTTGCCTATTGCTGTGCCATGGGCTTATTCAAAAAATGCAATATTAAATTAAATATTCTTATTCGTGCAAAGATTTGTTAAGTTTATATATTCTTTGCAGACTCCCTCATCTATGTTTTTCATTTTTAACAAATGGTCTAAATACGTTAGCGTTTCTTTTATAGGAACACTGTGAAACAGTGAGGTCACATCAAACGATATTAAAACCTTGCCTTCAACCAGTTTAATATTTTTAATTTTATTAATAAATTCAAGTGAATTTGAAACCGACAAACTTTTTGTTTGATAGGCAAGCCTTTAAATTCGTTTGTTTGTAATAGTGCTGGAAATTAAATCATAATTTACACATAGCTGCGATAATGTACTTCGCTAAAAGATATAGATTATGAAACCATGAACTATAACTTAAACTACTTCCAAAGCATCAGATAAAGTGTCTATTTGAAATGAATTTTCTGCAAATATTTTAGTAAAATGACGGTTGAAGGTGAAACTGAAGGCTTTGTGAGACACGTTTCTTGTGACATTTTCTTTACATAACACGTATTTGTTACATGATTTTTGCCTAAATGTTTCCACTTTTGACGTTTTAAATCGCGACTTTGACGTTTTAAGAAGGAAACTTATAAAATTGTCAAAATGATTTTTCTGCTATTTCTTCTCCCTTTTGCGCAAAAATCTTAATCTTGGTCTGTAATATTCAATGGATTTTGTTATCCACATAACATATTTTTTGGTCCTTGGTCAGCAGTGGCACTCAAAATTTTGTCTTTTAACTTAGAGATCTAAATAAGCTTTGTTATTTCTGGAGATACAAATTTTTTTCGAAAGAAAACCTCGAACTCATCCAAGCCACTTGCAAGAGGAACGCACTCGGCAAATTTAATCAAAATCGGCCCATTATTTTTTGAGGTATTTATGTTATTTAAAGATCTTTTTTTCAAAATTCAAAAGTCGAGATATCGTCATTAGTGACTTTTTAAAAGAATATTCACTAAAAGTTTATTTTAGAGCAATTCATGAGGGGCTAGGCCTATGTATCTCTACGACAATAAATTGGTTTTTACTAGTTTCCTGTATATAGGTCTGCCGGGAGGGCATTTCAAAGCTTAGACGCCCTAGTGTGGAACTGGAAGCAAATGCGCTGGCGAATGGATCAGTCTCTTATTTTGTCGATACAGCAAATGCTCCACCATTTAAAACCTGCGGAGGCAAGAAGCTGGTGGGGCAGTTTTTACCCATAATTTTCGCCATGGACCAAATTCCTTGGGTATTGTTTAGCCATGAGATGAATTTGTCTCTTAATGAGTGAAAAGCATTTTGCCTAATTAATTATTTGCGTGCAACACTAAGTGAGTGGTGAACGTGTCGCCACCTAGTTGCGGAACCAAGTAGGATGTTGTCACGCCAGCTACATATAACACAAAGTGAGAAAATAGAGACTGTATACAATCAACTAACAATTTTAGTAAATTGTCAGCCCTGGCCCATTTCTACCTAATATAGGGAAAAAGTATGTAAGGCTAGATGCATTCCCACAACAATTAGAACCAGAGACCGGTTGGGCCAGGGCTGACAATTTACTAAAATTGTTAGTTGGTTGTAAACAGTCTCTATTTTTTTTAACACCTTGTGTTATTTGGAGCTGGAGTGACAACATACTACTTGGTTTCGCAACTAGGTGGCGACACGTTCACCACTCACTTAATGTTGAAAGGTTGGCTACCATAGCCGTATTACTTTATAGCTGTATTTTCGCAGCATTGGTATGCTGTACTGACGAGCTCTAATTAAAGTGAAACCGGTCTACGGTTCTAATTGTTGTGAGAATGCATCTAGCCTTACATAGTTTGTCCCCATATTAGGTAGAAATGGGCTATTGCTGACAATTTAGTAAAATTGTTAGTTGGTTGTATACAGTCTCTATCTGTTTAACACTTTGTGTTATTTGGAGCTTTCATGACCACATACTACTTTGTTCCGCAACTATGTGGCGACACGTTAACCACTCACTTAGTGTTGGAAGGCTGGCTACCATAGCCGTATTACTTTATAGGTGTATTTTCGCAGCAATTGGTATGCCGTACTGAAGAGCTCTAATTAGAGGGAAACCGGTCTACGGTTCTAATTGTTGTGATAATGCATCTAGCCTTACATATTTGCTTGCACCTATTCCTTACTAATACAAAGCCGGCGTGAGTTTACTTGCTAGGGTTTTGCGCAAAACATGTTTGGCAGCATTTATAGCAACTACTGCTTTTCGACAAGCTTTATTAAAACAAGATTGTAACTTGGAGGCTACATTTTCGATTAGTGGCCGATATAGGTTTTCATGGCAGATATGATAATTTTAGTGGTAAAGTTGGCGCAATCTGGTGGACTAATATTTGTAAAAATATACCCAGAAAGATGAAGCCTCAATGAAATCAAAAGAACTACTGGGTACAAAGATTTGTGATTGCGGATTCACTTTCAGTCCGTAAGGAAGACGATGAGCCATGTTTCTGAAAATCTGTGGTTTTTAAGTGAACTTGAATTGAATGAACGCATTAAGAAACATAAACAATGTTATTTTATAATTTTTCTTGCTTAAGTAAATTTACGTAATACATGAAGCTGTAAGAATAATACTATTTATGTAATTATTACAATAAAGTAACATTATATTTATATAACTAAACTGAAGTAATATGTATAAATTATCATATACCAACATTAAATTTAAATAACTAAGTCATGTTTTTTTATGTTCCAGTGATTCCTCAGTCGTGTCGTTACCGGGGCGTGAAGTACGAATGTGGCTTAAGCATTAGCTGCGTGCTTGGGGGAGGCAGACCGCTGGATCTATGTTCTGGTGGCATGATATGGGCCTGCTGCGTCGATAGGGAGCCGCAGCATACCCCCACACACCACACCCCTGATGTAGGTCTACTCCATAACGCTAGTAAGTCTAAGTCTATACTTACGATTTAAACGTTCACATTTATTACCTCTTTGAGTAATATCCCAGATAACATTAAACATAAATAAATTAAAGGGGATATTTCTTAGTAAAATAAAGAGTATACTATAATTTCTTAAAAGTTGTACAACCTTTCGTTATAAATAAATACTTCTGGCCACACATCTAGTATAAGTCCCGTAAACAAAAATTTAAAATTTATGACCAGGTACAATTTGGAGAACCCAATTCATCACAATACAGTTTTCGGACGGGACGATCGTTTTGCTAACAAAGTTTTCACTCAGTTTATTCATCCGCCTGATGACACAAACTTTGTCAGTGAAACGATCGTCAGGTCTGAAAACTGTATTGTGATGAATTGGCTTCTCCAAATTGTACTTATCAGTGCTAATCACAGGTTTCAATCCATACTTATTTATAGTAGTTTACTACTGCCTCAAGGTCTTACCTTTTAGGTTTTTCAAGGGACATAATTTCACGCCTATCTAATTTGTGCTTCGGAAAGTGAAGTTAACTAGAACGCACTTCAAATTCAGATTCCGACGAAATTTTACATCGCTTGGCATCTGCCATTATTTGTGAGATATAACACTGTTCAAATATCCCCCACAAGGGTTCTTGCAGGACTTGTTTCTTTTGAAATAACTTTTGATTACTTTTTTGGGCTCAAATTCGGCCATATATTGACGGATGTTAGTTTTTAAGTGTAATAAAGTTTAAGGTTTGATTGCGTAAATACGACCTTTTTCGTAGACTCACAACAAAAAGTTTAACGTCGTCAAATCGCACGTTAATGTACGCCTTCACAGTAACTTGTGGGTTTTTAGAATCCCATATACGGCAAATTTGCTTATTCGTGTATTCAACGGGCAATAAATGAGCCTGTTATCTGAAGAAAGTTTTGTTTTAATAATCAGAATCCAAAGCCTGTTGTCCCAGCACTTAACTGGCATACCTCCTGGACATTGCATGGTCAACAAGCTTTGTTTCCTGAACCTCTAAAAAAATGAAGATGTAAGTACAAACGCAAAATGGGGATATCAACTTTATGTCGCTTTTTTTCGATGTCTTATTTTATAAGATATATTTCCTTCTTACCGGATAAAAACTCGAGCTCAGGCCGTCCCAAAAAAAAATAAGTATGTCCGATGCAAGTTACTATTGGCATATTTCCACTCTATCAGCTTTGGCTAATGTTATGGAAAAGTTATTAATATAGAGGTTAAAAAATATATGGAGCAAATCAAATATCCTAAGTAATCGTCAGTACGGCTTTCCCAAAAGAGATGTACTGGCGACAGTCTGACATGCGTCATCCATCTTTGGAGTTCTATTCCAAAAAAAACTTGGAATATGTTAGACATTAACGCATGTTCCACAGGGTTGCGTTTGTGCTTCCAGAATTTTGCATATAAATGACCTATTAACAATCAATATTTCGAACCACAACGTCCTTGGTAATACCGTTCTTCGCAGTACATTTTAGTTGACTCACCCAATATCTACTTATCACTTCTTACTAATGAGAATCTATATGACCAACTCTCTAAATCATGACTTTCCTAAGATTCTTAGTTAGGGCTCTGCAAATGTAACTATGCTTAATGCCTTAAAAACACAGAATTGTATTTTATTGAAGACAAGTGACGTACAAAGCCCAGACTTTAAGATGGCTTGCAAAATAGTGCCGTGAGAATTCACATTCTTTACATTAGTTATGTTACACAGTATCTTTGATGGCGTATACATATTTTCGATACTGCAAAGGTAGCTGTAAAGAACATTATGTTTCTATTTCATGTTGAAAGTGTATTTTTGTCACGGAAGCTTTTTACGCTCTTTAAAGCCTACAGTTAAGATAATGCTTTCATGTCTGGGGTACTATCCCAAAGTCCACTTGTTCCTCCTAGATTTCATTTAAAAATCATCGGTTTGCTTTATAGGAGACTCATCTATCACATCTTCTCTGGACAATAGGAGAAAGGTTAAAGATGTCGGTCTATTTTGTCTATGCTACCACCGACAGCGCTTCTCAGAGATTGCTTATTTAGTACATTTGGTTGCGACATTTATCCACAAACCCGCTGATGTCGACAAGTGCACGCCTCTAATGTCAAATTACCCACTTGTTGCACAGTTCTTGCGTATCCTTGTTTTCCTAGAGCGCGTATGCTTTGGAATGCTTCCCGGCAGCCTTATTTCTGAGAAGATATGTTTTCCATCTAGCCAAGTACCGAGTAGACGCATAACCTTGTGGCACAACAATCAAGTCAATTATGTCTTAGAGACATATGAGTTTTGTATTCGAAAAAATATTTTTTTACATTATTGCTTTTCTAAGTAAATCTTTTGAGGAATAATTCTTAAAACAAATTAATCCATTGCTTAGTCCGAGCCAGCAACTATGAAGGGTAGACTTAGCACAAAAAGTCTCCTGCCAAACTGAAGCCTCGTTTACTAGACGTGATTTTATGTCGATCTAAGCCAATGTACCTTAGTTCAAAAGTGGTTCCTGAAAAAGGTACATCACTTCAAGATGGTGCTTTCAAGTCAGTTTTTTAAGACTCAAAACTGACAACCCATACCTAAGATTTGAAACTCAGCATAATTAATAAGCTTTTAATTATAACTTTTCCAGTGCCGATGAAATTCTCTATTGCAAACACAAGCATCATGTTAGGAGGGGCCGGGGTGTCAAAGACATTTAAAAATGTTTAAGTTTTTACATTTTTGCGTCAAATTTAAAAACTCCAAGGTATTTATTAGTAAATAATAAATTCATCAAAAATGCCACTACCTAAAGATTTAAAACTTAGTACAATAAATAAAACTTTTTATAGTGACTCGGCCAGTGTAAATAAAATATTTATATTGTAGTCACAAGCGTCTTGATTGAAGGGGTTGTCAAAGATAATCTTGATTTTTTTTCATGTTTAAGTTTAAAATAAAATTCGTGGCGGTTGTGAAAACTTGAAGGTATTTTCTACAACACCGTGCTTTTGTTTAAAATCGCTATAATGCCGGTTTCCCAGAAAAAATCAATTTAAGCTTTTTATGTTTCTAGCATAAAATCCAGTCTGATTACTAAGTTATGTACGTTTCCGAAATGATTTTACCAAATAGACAAAATGAGGATGTTATAAGTGTCATATGTTACCTGTTTCAAGAAAAACCGACCATCTGATTTCTGAATTTCCTTCCTCCGAGGTCACTATTCTTGGTGACTTCAATGTCCATAATAAGGAATGGCTAGGATCTTCAAAAACCGATCCACAAGGGAGAGCAGCGGAGGCCTTTGCAGTCAGCAACTCTTTAGCCAATATAGTTCAGCAACCTACTTACTTTCCTCGCATCCAAACACACAGCTCAAATCCCTTGGATCTCCTTCTTACTACAAATCCTGAATGCTATAAAATATCAGTGACCGCCCCCCTCGGTCGCTCAGACCATGGCATGGTCACCGCTTCCTGCGCAGTGGAACCCGAGGTCACACAGTCATCACACCCACGTATCGTTTGGCACTACAACTTCGCGAACTGGGGCAAAATGCTTTTCCTCATTTCCATGGGCGTCTGTCTGCTTCTCTCATCCTGACCCCTCTAATATCTCACAAAACGTCACTGAAATTATCCTAGCTGTTATGGAATTATTTATTCCACGTACACAGAAAACCTCTTTAGCCACTCAAAAGCCCTGGTTTTCTAAATCCTGTGACAAGGCCAGACTTTAAAAGGTCAAAGATCACAAAACGCTTCTACACAATCCCAGCCAAGAAAGCCGTCAAGAATTTAACGACGCAAGAAACCGCTATGTCCGCATTCCTTCTGAGGCAAAAAACTTGTTTAATAACCACATCAAAAACAAAGTTCTCTTAAGCTCCAAGGGCAGCAAACCCTTCTGGACTCTTGCTAAATCTATTGGAAATAATTTCTGCAGGAGCACGTTCCTACCTCTTGTCTCAGGGGATGAAATTGTTTCTACCGCCCTGGGCAAGGCTGAACTTTTTGCCTCGTTGTTCGCCGGCAATTATACTCTCAACCCACCTCCAAATATTCAACCACCAACAATCCCCAAACTCGCGCATAAAATGACTGATATCATTTTCAAAACTAAAAAGGTACGAAAGATGCTCTCTTTTCTTAATACCAGGAAAGCCTCTGGCCTTGACGAGATCCCAGCAATTGTTCTCAAAAAGTGCGCACCAGAACTTGCTCCTGTTCTGACTCGTCTGTTTCAGACATCTTACAATAGAGGCATATTCCCTAGTAACCGGAAAACTGCTCGAGTACAACCGTCCCCAAGAAAGGATCCAAAGCGCTTCCTAGCAACTACAGGCCTATTTCTCTCCTTTCAGTCATCTCTTAAATGATGGAAAAGTATATAAACACCGAATTACTAAAATTTCTTAAAAAACACAGTCTAATCCACGACAGGCAGTATGGATGCCGTCAGCGCAGATCAACTGCCGACCTCCTTTCCTTTGTTGCCCATTCTTGGAACAAGTCTATGGAACTACACGGTGAATCCCAGATTGTCGTTCTAGACATATTCAAAGCCTTCGACCAGGTCTGGCACGCAGCGCTGCTTAATAGACTTCCGGCCTATGGCCTACCACCAAAACTCTTTACCTGGACAGCAAACTTCCTCTCCAACCGGAGCATTTCTGTTGTTGTGGGTGGCCATTCCTCTAAACTATATCCAATTAATGCAGGAGTTCCTCAAGGTTCAGCTTTAGCCCCTACTTTGTTTCTTCTCCACATCAATGACCTCCTCTCTAGCACATCCAAGCCAGTTCACAGTTACGCGGACGACAGCAACCTTCACTCAAATATACAATATTATAAGCCTGCCTCTTTGGCCCAACTAGATAAGGATCGCAGACACATGGAGGGTTCTGTCTCCGTGGATCTCCAAAAAATATTAGACTGGAGGAAGAAGAAATCTTGTACAATTCAACCCAACCAAACCTCAGTCTTGCTTTCTTTCTCATAAAAGATACACCAGCCCTATAACCATAACAATGAACAACCAAGTTATTCAAAGTAATGAGTCCTTTTCACTTGTTGGCATTTCTGTGGATCGAAATATCAATTGGCACCAACATGTCACATCAATTTCAGGAGGGGCTGCTAAGAAATTAGGTTTCCTCTTGCGGGCTCGCAAATACTTTCCACCAGCTAATCTCTATACCTTATATACTTCACAAATAAGGCCAAACCTTGAATACTGCTCCCACATCTGGGGTGCTGCTGCCGCTTCTACACTCGCTATCCTGGACTCCATTCAGAAGAGAGATATACGTCTTATTGGTGACCCTACTTCCACCCAAAAGCTGCCATCCATTGCCCACCGACGTGCCGTTGGTGACCTCTCTCTCTCTCTTTTATAGATATCTTCACGGGCAGTGCTCAGAGGAGCTTTCTTCCATAGTTCCTCTGCCTGCTGCCCCCAACAGATCTACCAGGGGAACAGAGCGAATACATTATTTTACTGTCCAGGTCACCAGACATAGAACATCTTGTTATGCCCGCTCTTTTGTCCCGAGGACTTCCAAGTTGTGGAATTCCTTGCCGGCACATGTTTTTCCTTCTTCCGCCAACCTCCAAACCTTCAAGTCCAGAATTAACAAGTTGCCTCTTTCCTCCTAGTCGACACCCACGGTACGATAGTATTTAGGCTGTAAGCCCTCGTTAGAGCGGGCACAACAAGATGTTCTATGTCTGGTCACCTGGACAGTAAAAGGGTGCATTCGCTCTGTTCCTCTGGTAGTGATTGGGGGCAGCAGGTGGAAGAACTATGCAAGAAAGCTCATCTGAGCAGTGCCCGAGCAGGTATCTATAAAAAAGAGAGAGGTCACCAACGGCACGTCGGTGGGCAAGGGATGGCAGCCTTTGGGTAAGAGTAGGGTTACCGATGAGACATATAGCTCTCTTCTGAATGAAGTCCAGGATAGCGAGTGTAGAAGCGGCAGCGGCACCCCAGATATGGGAGCAGTATTGGAGGTTTGGCTTTATTTGTGAAGTATATAAGGTATAGAGATTAGCTGGTGAAAAGTATTTGCGAGCCCGGAGGAAGAAACCTAATTTCTTTCTTAGCAGCCGCTTCTGCAATTTATGTGACATGTTGGTGCCAATTGAGATTTTGAACCACAAAAATGCCAACAAGTGAAAAAGACTCATTACTTTGATTAACTTGGCAGTTCATTGTGATGGGTCTAGGGCTGGTGTATCCCTTATGAGATAGAAAGCAAGACTGAGATTTGGTGGAGTTGAATTGTACAAGATTTCTACTTCCACAGTCTAATATTTTTTGGAGATCCACAGAGACGGAACCTTCCATGAGTCTGCGATCCTCATCTAATTGTGCTAAAGAGACAGGCTTAGAATATTGTATATTTGAGTGAAGGGTACTGTCGTCCGCGTAACTCTGAACTGGGTTTCATGTGCTAGAGAAGAGGTCATTGATGTGCAGAAGAAACAGAGTAGGGGCTAAAGCTAAACCTTGAGGGACGCCTGCATTAATTTGATACAGATTAGAGGAATGGCCACCCACAACAACAGAAATGCTCCGGTTGGAGAGGCAATTTGCTGTGCAGGTACAGAGCTTTGGTGGTAGGGCATAGACTGGAAGTTTATTAAGCAGCAGTGCGTGCCAGACGTGGTCGAATGCTTTGGCTATGTCTAGAGCGACAATCTGGGATTCACCGTGTAGTTCCATAGACTTGTTCCAAAAATGGGTGACAAAGAAAAGGAGGTCACCAGGAGGATGTCTTGGGTAATAATGGAGTGTCTACAAATTTATGTATTTTAAAAATATACTGAACCCGTTTCTTTCAGACCTTGGTGCGAGGCTATTAATTTTACCCAATCTGGAAGTCTTTTGTTGGGAAAATTTTGCGCATATCTTCGTTCCGCTGCACGAGCGTTATATTTTACTCCTGCACTATAAACTGATTGAATATCAGCATATCCCTCCCCAGCAAAATACCTTCTTCATGTTCGTGGGTACTGATGGAGTGTCTACAAATTTATGTATGTTAGAATATACTGAGCCCCTTCCTTTCAGACCTTGGTGCGAAGCTATTAATTTTACGCCATCTGGAAGTGTTTTGTTGGGAAAATTTGCGCATATCTTCATTCCGCTGCACAAGCGTTATATTTTACTGCTGCACTACAAACTGATTGGATATCAGCATATCCCTCGCTAGAAAATTCAACTATTTTTAATAAGTTGAGACTTATTTCACATTTCTAAGACAGCACCAACACCAATTAGTCCACATCAAAATCATTTGACGTTTACGAAATCTAGATTATGTTGATCTGTCAACTCCAACTTGACCATTTGGTTGCAAGTTCTGGGTGTCACGGTTATTAGTAATGATAGAACCTTGCAGTTTTCGTAAATTTCAGCTACTTTTTTGAGAAACAAAAGATGGCGCAAACAAAATTGTCATAGCACTCTTGGTTTCCGAGCTACAGAGCGATATTAAAAAACATGCATTTTCGGGTACTTCTTGTATTTCAGTTCTCTGAAATCTTTTCAAAAAGGTGAAAGCAAGTCCTCTTGAACTTTTTACGTGGAATCTAGTGGCGTAGTTAGTTTTTATAATATTACTGTTTATGAAATATTCACCAATATATTCTTTTTTTAAATAGGACACCTGTATATTTGTTAAGAAATTAATTTGAGTTTCCACAAGCTTTGAAAAAATATATATCATTATGGGTTTATTTTAATAAACAAAAAAAAAAGATAATCTTCATAATTCACAGTCAAAATTTTGCAGTAGGCCATGCAAAAAAAAGCTGCTCTTTATTCATTTCTATATGCTAACAATAAATCGAGAAAATTAGTTAATAACAGCTACTTATCGATATAGCTATTGCTACTTTTCCACAAAACAGTGATACCCACCTATAGTTATGTACCAAAAAAAACATTAAAAAAAAATTCTTATCCAATTAGCCTATCAGCAAAAACAAACAAAAATTAAAATCGTAACATAAGTACCAAAGTAATCTAGTAAATCAAAAGAACTATTCAAAATAATTTCCATTTTGTTGTGTGTACGCTTAGAATATTTTTACTATTCGTTTTAAAGAATTAAGCAAAACAACGGGTTGATTTTGCAATTAGCAAAAACTTTCTCTTCTTGCGTTTCCTAAATCTTGAATATTATCATAATAAACTTTATAAATTTTATTCTCCTGATATCCCCATAGAAATAAGTACAATATAGACAAGTCTAGGGATCTAGCGGGCAATCTTATAGGTCCATTGGCTCCGATACATTGATTTGGAAAATTATTTTCCCAAAATAACCTCGCCGTTTGAGAATTGTGTGCAGGAACCCCATCCTCATTAAAATTAATTTTATTTACATGCGTTAAAGGAACATCATCGAGTAATTCGGGTATAGTTGTCTCTAGGAGTTCAACGTAGCGATTGACTGTTAGGGTTTTCTCAAATATAAGGCAAGACACATTTAGACCAAACCTGCCTTGCTGTATTCTCGGAAATATTTGGTTTTGGTACCAAAATTACTAAAATCAGCTTCCACTGACCATATAACATTCATTGCAAAATCTTTAACCATATCACTTCTTTTCCGATACCAGTTTCAGAAAACTGCCCGACGTTGAGCATCCCCAGGGTGTAGTTGCTGGACAAGCCTAAATTTGTATGGGTGTTATTTATGTTTGCTTAGAATTTTTTGAACATTGGCTTTTGGAATCCCTACGCTCTTTTCAATGGCTTTACAGGAATTCTTGGGGCAAGTTTCCATACTAACTGTAACCTCCTGAACCTGTCGTTTTCTTTATTATATGTTTTTGAATGAGGTTTTTTAAACGATCTGTGACCAAGTAAAATGATTTTTATTCGGTAAAAAGTGTAATGGGCTGTGTCCTTTCTGGATATCTAAATAAAAATGAAACAATAGTATTAAAAAAAAAACTGAAAACCAACTATTTATTTATAAAAATACATCACAGATGCCGCTTCAACAATTTCATTACTTAGTAAAAAACAAGATAACATACCGTATTTCTTAAAATTCGAAAGTTTGGTTTACTATTGTAGTCACAGATTTACCTTTAGACAGTAAATAAATGCAAAAAAAAAACAGCGAGAAATTGAAACAAAATGTATATAACTAATACAAGCAGTGACACGGAATATGACAAATTTTGGGAATTGTCACTTAATTCCAAGTACCCGATAAACAGCAGAATTTTTTGCATAGCATGCTGCAAGATTTTGATTGCGAATTACGAAAATTAGGATTTTTGTCCTTGTTTAACAAAATAGATCCATAATGTTACATACTTTTGAAGACCTTGTGAAAATATAAATTAATTTCTTGACAAAAATACAGGTGTTCTATTAAAAAAAAAACATTGGTTAATATTTCAAAAACAGTAATCTTTAGAAAAAAAAACTAACGCCACTGAACTTTACGTAAAAAGTTCTAAAATGATTCGTTTTTACCTGTTTAACAAGTTGTCAGACAACTGAATTACAAGAAATACCTGAAAAAGGAATATTTTCAATATCGCCCTGTAGTTTAGAAACTAAGAGGGCTATGACAATTTTGTTTGCGTCCTCTTTCATTTTATAGAACTGCAAGGTTCTGTCTTAACCAATAGCCGAGCTACCAAGCAATTTCAATCAAAATGGGATACCCTGTATACCTAATTTAGTATAAGAATTGGGTTTTATGGTGAAATGCGGAAGTTCAACTGATTTTTCTCAAAAACGGTGCATCATAGCTATTTTAAACAAGAGCATATTGTTATTAAGAATTACTCTGTAGTTTATAAGTTTGACACAAGAAATGTCAAATATTTAAAGGTAAAAAAATAGTACTGCAAATTGAATCACAACTTCCACATAGCTGAAATGAATTTAGGGCACACGATTTGACCACAAAGAAAATATTTGAATTCCTGTACCCATAAACTTTTGAAACGTTATATTACTCGACGGTTATTGAAAAAATGTCAATTTTCACCCTAAAGCCATCCTTACCCAAAAACAATTTGAAGCGTACCTTGTCGGGTGCTAACTGGATACCAAATGTGAAGATGATATCTTAATTCGTTCAAAAGATATTCCGCCTATTAACAGACAGACGTACATGCCGACTGATCGACCGAATGACAGACCTACAGACAAAAAGATTCGTTTCAGAATCAAGTTTTCTATATGTTTTGAGACTTTTTACGCCGTTTTAACAACACAAAAGTTTTGAAATTTTTGTCAACAATATTCCAGTCCCACACATTCAACCCCTAATTTAGTTTCAGCAGAGAGGACCAGATGTTTAATGAAATTAAAAGTTTTCTAATAAATAAACGCTAAAACTTTATATTGCTCGGGATTTAACGAAAAAATGACAATTTTCACCAAATCACCCTATTTATCCCCTACCCCCTAAAGCGACTTTACCCAAAAACAATCCGAACCGTTCGTTTGTGGAGTGCTCACTGTGTACCAAATTTGACGACGATATCGTAATTCGTTCTAAAGTTATCGTGGCTAAAAACAGACAGACATACAGACCGACTGAGCAACAGGCATGCAGATCTACAGACCGCCAGACAACAAAAATTTTCGTTCCCAAATTATGTTTTCTATATATTCTGATACTTTGCGACGTTTAAGCGAAAAAAAAAATTGTGCAATTTTTGTCGCCAATGCGATACTTCCATACGTTGTGACGATGTGGAAGTAATATTATTTAAAATGTTTGCAAAAGATAATTTAATTGACGCTGGCCGATTTGTAATTAAAAGCCTATTAATTTTTCTAGTTTAAGTGTCAAATTTGTTAGGTAGCGGCAGTTTCGATCTATCTTAAAAAACTGACTTGAAAGCTACATATTTATTCAAAGGGCTCTAGATCCGCTGGGAAGTACTTCTGGTTTCTGGACATGCGGTATAGTTAGTTTGCAGTAAATACCACAGAAGACAAAGAGCGAATTAATTTGCAATTAAGTTCCCCTACAATTTTGAGATAATAACTTAATATGCAACAACCTTAATGTGATTAAAAGCTTTGGTCATCTTTATTTTTTACTGACATTAAGGTATCCATATTTATAAGCCGTGATGTACTGATATTCAAACCTGGCGTTTAGAGCGTAGGCAGCCACAGAGGATTCGCAAATGCGGCTTTGGACAAAGTTCACTGCAACTGGGTCTAGACAAATCATCAAGTTTATGTAACTGTAGGCTTCATTCCATAAGCTCTGAGAGTTCAGCTAATCTAGTTTATATTAGTCACAAAACCTCACATTCCTGGCTTAGACATTCTACCTTTTTGTACCTTACAAAATGTCGATGATTATTACTATTTATTTTTTTATAAATGGAAAGTACGTACTAACTGATATGCGGCCAGAAATTTACTTAAATAAGATTGAGGTACATTAAGTATTTCATTTTAATCAATTTGTGCATAAATTTTATAAAAAGCAACATATATTAAATAAAACCTGTGCTGCAAAATAATAGCAAAATTGTAGATAACAATATGCTAGCAACTAAACTTTGCAGGCTATAAAATAATAGTAATCAACTGTTCATTTTTAATGTTTTAAAAGGTATCCATAGAATAACCAGACATGTTTTGCCACACAGGCGGAGTAGCAAAATTATCATCTCCCCTCTTAAATGCAGTCTCAATTTTAAGTAGGCATTTCCTGGAAATCATGGTACTCGATAATTTTTTTTTATATGACTTTAAATTGAAGCTAGTTCCGAACTTTACAGCAATATATAGGGTTTTCTGATTATACTTAAAAAAATTGGGGTGCGAGTTGCCCTTAAAAAATAGTAAACGTAACAGCATATAAAGAAAAACGCAAAATTCGATTTATTATATGAAGCAGTGGCGCACGTGGGGACACCTTGAGGATTATAATTATATATATATATATATATATATATATATATATATATATATATATATATATATATATATATATATATATATATATATATATATATATATATATATATATATATATGTTAAAAGTCAGAATTCCTCCACCGGTTTAAAAACTAAGACTAATACAAATATATATATATAAGGTATACTGGTAAAAATTCCATAGGATGTACAGTTTTCAAGAAAAGTGGAGTTAAAATTGTTTATTCACTAAAGAAGCACAAGTGTTAATTTAGATTTTTAAACTGAAAGTTTACGTTACTGTGAATACGGCAAAAGTTACCAACAGCAGTTTAAATTGTCAAACAATAAATTGCAGAACGTTTTACTAAATTAAAGAGAATAACATTTTCACCTAAGTTGAGGGATACAATGGATTAATGTAAAATGTTGAACACAAATGGAAAATAACATTTATTAAATTAAGAAATTATTAAACACTATAGCAGATGCTCAAATTGTGCCCCATTTACTCCTATACAGAAACCTGTGCGTCGCAGAAACGATTGTCTTGCTCTAAACAAAACTCCAATATCTTGTCTAACCGGATTTAACAGTTCCACAATTCGTGTCCATAGTTCCTGCTGATTTTGTACTTGTGTCGCATAAACTCTACTTTTCATAAATACCCAAAAAGAAAAATGTAAAATATTTATGTCGGCTGATCTCACACGCCAGTTTACAGGTGCATCTTGGCCATGACCAATCCAGCGTCCAGAAAACTGGTTACTACGAAATTGCCGCACAAGTTAAGCATAATGTGGCGGTGCACCGTCGTGTATAAACCACATATCTTTCCTAACATTCAAAAGCAAATCTTCTCATAGACCCGGCAATGTATTTTCTAAAAAAATAGATACTGAACCCCATTTAAAAGGGTACTAGCAAATGATCACCGACAATTCCAGCCCACATACGGATGGAAAATTGATATTGGGAATGGGACACAATGGTTGCTTTTGGATTAGCGTCACTCCATTCATGGCTCCATTTTTGTGAAACAAGATTCGTCAGTAAATAAGAGTGTGTCGCAGCAGGTATTATTTCAATTCTGTTTGCTCCTGATCCGATCACACAAACGTATTCTGGCATTGTTATCTTCGGGCAAAACTCGTGTATTCGAATTAGATGTTAGGGCCTAGTTAGGGTTAGCTGCTGTTATTTTTTTATACGTTGTGGACTGTAGACTTGGAAACATTTACATCGGCAGCTAGCCTTGTAACGCTTGTATGTGGATTTTCTTCAACCGTGTTTAAAACAGCTTCTTCCATACCTGCAGTCCTTGCAGATCGTGGACGAGCACGCTCAGTGATGTAGGGTTTAAAGATACCATTTTCTCTCAACCTTCGGTCAATTGCAGCAAAAGTACTGTGGTAAGAAACTTGGCGACCAGGAAACTTTTCAGCATATCACCTTGCAGACTCCGAAGAATTACATTCACACTCTCCCATACTAAATGCATGTCAACCAATTTATTTAAGCTATACTGATTATAAGACACAAAGAAAAAAGAAAAAAAAATTTGAAATCTTATCTTTATCCTTTTTAAAGATAATTGAGGAAAATCGCTTCAAGCGTAACGACTTTAACACCTTGTATCTCAGTATCACGAACCTAAAATGAAAAAGTTATACGAACAACTTCCACTATTTTTTCAAGGGCAACCTATTTCCAATTTTTTGAAGTATAATCAGTATGTGTTCTAAAAAGCGGATTGTTCTGATTTAATTTGTGTATATGAACAGTTGCCTAAAGTTCAAAATTCAAGATTTAAAAGTTAGTTTTGGTGCCGCTTTATTAACAAATACAAACAAGGTAACTGAGATATTGGATAAGCAATGAATTATTTTATGGGGGTGGCATAGCACGTTAAAATATAAACATGTGTATCTATTTGTCATGCATCTGTCATGTATTTGGAATATTTAATATGAATTTTTTAATTTTTTTTATTTCAACAACACACCACGAGGACTTACAGCCTAAATACTATCGTACCCTGGGTGTCGACAAGGAGGAAAGAGGCAACTTGTTAATTCTGGACTTAAAGGTTTGGAGGTTCGGGGGAGAAGTAAAAACATGCGTCGGCAAGGAGTTTTACAACTTGGAAGTCCTCGGGACAAAAGAGCGGGCATAACAAGATGTTCTATGTCTGGTGACCTGGACAGTAAAAGGGTGCATTCGCTCTGTTCCCCTGGTAGATCTGTTGGGGGCAGCAGGTGGAGGAACTATGGAAGAAAGCTCATCTGAACAGTGCCCGTGCAGATATCTATAAAAGAGAGAGAGAGGTCACCAACGGCACGTCGGTGGGCAAGGGATGGCAGCCTTTGGGTGAGGGTAGGGTCACCGATGAGACGTATAGCTCTCTTCTGAATGGAGTCCCGGATAGCGAGTGTAGAAGTGGCAGCAGCACCCCAGATGTGGGAGCAGTATTCGAGGTTTGGTATTATTTGTGAAGTATGTAAAGTATAGAGATTAGCTGGTGAAAAGTATTTGCGAGCCCGGAAGAGGAAACCTAATTTCTTAGCAGCCGCTTCTGCAATTGATGTGACATATTGGTGAGATTTCGATCCACAGAGATGCCAATAAGTGAAAAGGACTCATTACTTTGAATAACTTGGTTGTTTATTGTGATGGGTCTAGGGCTGGTGTATCTCTTATAAGAAAGAAAGCAAGACTGTGATTTGGTGAAGTTGAATTGTGCAAGATTTTTACTTCCACAGTCTAATACTTTTTGGAGATCCATGGAGATAGAACCCTCCATGAGTCTGATAATTTAGGAAGAAAAGAATATAAAAATACGTTTACAATACAAGCTGTTAGAAAATTTTTTGACATACCTGTGAGATCTCAATGTTTGACAGTTTATATTGTTACCTTGGTCACAGTAAATTTTTTTCAATTGAAATCCCCAAATTATTCTACATAGAGTGGAATTAAATTTTACGGGAGTCGGATAATATAATTCTGAGAAGAAAACTACCTGATATTTTTATTATCTCCCGTCTAACAATAAAACCACAGTTGACCAACAAACAAAAAGTATATAACAGAGTATCACGAGTTATACAGTGATGATAGCGCAGAAATAGATTAGATGTCATAAGAAAAACTGAGCATAATTGTAATTCATGACGGACTTCTGCAGACTGAATTACAATAGCCCAAAGAAACCAGATAAACCTTTAACAGGTGTAAAATACTTTTATTAGAAAAACCCACATGGGTGTTCAGCGAGTTCTGCTTCAGTACAATCTAGTAGCATGCGAAGTCTAATGCCCAGTTTTACGAAGCTCGATTAAATATTTAACGGACGGTTAGTTAATTAAGGCTCCAGATGACCAGTCACAGAATATGTTTTTTTATTTTTTTTATTTCAACAACACACCACGAGCGCTCACAGCCTAAATACTATCGTACCGTGGGTATCGACAAGGAGAAAAGAGGCAAATTGTTAATTCTGGACTTAAAGGTTTGGGGGTTCGGAGGAGAAGGAAAAACCTGTGCCGGCAAGGAATTCCACAACTTAGAAGTCCTTGGGACAAATGAGCGGGCATAACAAGATGCTCTGTCTAGTGACCTGGACAGTAAAAGGGTGCATTCGCTCTGTTCCCCTGGTAGATCTGTTGGGGGCAGCAGTTAGATGAACTTTGGAAGAAAGCTCCTCTGAACAGTGCCCGTGCACTATAAAAGAGAGAGAGAGAGAGAGGTCACCAGCGGCACGTCGGTGAGCAAGGAATGGCAGCCTTTGGGTGAGGGTAGGGTCACCGATGTTAACGTAAATGTATAGCTCCCTTCAGAATGGAGTCCAGGATAGCGAGTGTAGAAGCGGAAGCGGCACCCCAGATACGGGAGCAGTATTCGAGGTTTGGCCTTATTTGTGAAGTATATAAGGTATAGTGATTAGCTGGTGAAAAGTATTTGCGAGCCCGGAAGAGGAAACCTAATTTCTTAGCAGCCGCTTCTGCAATTTATGTGACATGTTGGTGCCAATTAATATTTCGATCCACAAAAATGCCAACAAGTGAAAAGGACACATTACTTTGAATAACTTGGTTGTTCATTGTGATGGGTCTAGGGCTGGTGTATCTCTTATGAGATAGAAAGCAAGACTGAGATTTGGTGGAGTTGAATTGTAGAAGATTGCTACTTCTCCAGTTTAATATTTTTTGCAGATCCAGAGAGACAGAACCCTCGACGAGTCTGTGATCCTCATCTTATTGGGCTAAAGAGACAGGCTCAGAATATTGTACATTTGAGTGGGGGGTGCTGTCATCCGCTTAACTGTGAATTGGGTTGGATGTGCTAGAGTGAAGGTCATTGATGTGGAGAAGAAACAAAGTAGGGGCGAAAGCTGAACCTTGAGGAACTCCTGCATTAATTGGATACAGTTTAGAGGAATGGCCATCCACGACAACAGAAATGCTCCGGTTATGTGACTATGATGTGACTATGATGTGATCTTTGCACCCAAGGAAGAGAAGGCTGTCTTAGTATCTACCGTGTAACACTCACCAGATGGAAGTAAAGGACAGCCAAAGGTGATTTTACACTAAAGATAATGTCCACGCTTTCTAACAAAAATGTTCTAGTTACTCATCAAGCAGAGTATCAAGGCGCAGAACAATGCCAATTCCTTTTTTTATGTAGCTTCTACCCATCTGTACATTCTATAACAAGGTTATGAAGATGTTCCAGAAATTAACAGATATCAGGTCATCAAGCAAATTGAATATTAACTAGTTTTGCCCCATTTTAAAGCACGTTACAGAAACAAAATTTATACAAACTTATAAGGGATGTAAGAAACAATAACGAAATTTCTCATTTCAGCCTGAAAATTAAGTGAAATTTTCCAAAAGGCAGAGATGTACTCTATGTCCATCAAATAAAAATTGGGAAACATCTAATTCTTGTAAACAATGCAGAAACTCATGGGTGGAGCACGCAGTGTACCTACTTGTAAACAGCTTCAAAGACAGTAACCAAGTCTCTCATCCTGATTTAGTAAGCTTACAGTTTTTCTGCTCTCTAGGAGATTTGATTGTACAGTTTTGACAACGGGTCAACTAACTCATGCAAAGTAAATAACGCTGATATATTTTGCTTGGTAGCTAAATGTTTATAAATGGACCTGAAACAAAATCCTAGAGTAGTGAAAAAAAAAACACGACAGAGGCATGAACAAGAGTTTATAGAAACATTTACATAAATTTACAAAAGACATAATAAGGAGGAACAGTAACAAGGAGCTATTTGAATACCAGTATATATGTCTATTGACACCGCCGACTCAATAAATACATAAGTGAAATCAGTCTGGCAGACGAAGTTCTATGGATATTCTGCCAAGAAGTACACGAAATATTGTTTTCCTATACTGTGTCAATGCGAAGGCTTAATTTATAGTTATTATTATTTATTATTATATATTATATTTTGGTTACTTGAAAAGGAGCAACTAAAATCTGAGATCTATATAAAGAAGCGTCGACCTAGTAAGTGAACTCCCACAAGATAAAGCTGAAGAGCCTCGGTGGTGTAGTGGTAAGGACGTGTGCCTCTGAACCTAGGGGTACCTGGTTCGAATCGCAGGGTTTCTCTTGCACTTTTTTAGTACATGCTGTACAATTAGCATCAACCGAGGTTGTGGCATTGTTTTTGAACAAGTTGAATTTCTGCACGTTTCGCCCTTCGAAGTGGGTGTAAAGACGCGAAGTTGGGCACGTTAAACATCCCTACCTTCCTTACAGAAAGGCAGGAATTTGGCAAAATTTTTAGAATACTAAGATGAAACTGCTTCCTGACGTCGTGATTGACTATAGTCGGGGAAATAAACCGACGTTAGAAAAGAAAAAAAAGAGAAAACTGTAAAAGGTGTTCTAGAGAATTTTACATTGGAATGTCACAATTTGCTTTAAGGTCTTGTGACAAACACAGAATGCTTGACTCTATTTCTCAATATAAATGTAACAAGCGATATATCTTGGGATGTAAATCTGCAATCTCGCAGAATAGTGACCTCTGAGGAAGCATATTCAGAAATCAGATGGTCGGTTTTTTCAGAAAGGTAGTCAAAGAGCTGGACAAAGTTGTTGTCAGAAGGTGACCGGTAAATGCAACAGATGAATTTAGTTGCAGCCCTGAGAGAGAGTTTTATTCACGGCATGGTCACTGCTTCCTGCGCAATGCAACCCGAGGTCACACAGTCATCACACCCACGTATCGTTTGGCACTACAACTCCTCGAACTGGGACGAAATGCGAGATTAGTTTTCCTCATTTCCATAGGCGTCTGTCTGCTTCTCTCATCCTGACCGCTCTGATATCTCACAAACGTCACCGAAATTATCCAAGCTGGCATGGAATTATTTATTCCACGTACACAGATAACCTCTGCAGCCACTCAAAAGCCCTGGTTCTCTAAATCCTGTGACAAGGCCAGACTTAAAAAGGTGAAAGCCCAGAAAAAGCTTCTACACAATCCCAATTTAAAAAACCGTCAAGCATTTAACGACTAAAGAAGCCGCTATGTCCGCATTCTTTCTGAGGCAAAAAACTCGTTTAATAACCACATCAAAAACAAAGTCCTCTCAAGCTCCAACGGCAGCAAACCCTTCTGGACTCGTGCTAAAATAATTTCTGCAAGAGCACGTTCCCACCTCTTGTCTCAGGGGATGAAATTGTTTCTACCGCCCTGGGCAAGGCTGAACTTTTTGCCTCGTTGTTCGCCGGCAATTTTACTCTCTACCCACCTCCAAATGTTCAACCACCAAAACAGTCCCCAATGTCGCGCATAAAATGTCGGATATCATTTTTAAAACTAAAAAGGTACGAAAGATGCTCTCTTCTCTTAATACCAGGAAAGTCTCTGGCCTTGACGAGATCCCAGAAATTGTTCTCAAAAATGCGCACCAGAACTTATTCCTGTCCTGAGTCGTCTGTTTCAGACATCTTACAATAGAGGCATATTCCCTAGTAACTGGAAAATTGCTCGAGTACAACCCGTCCCCAAGAAAGGATCAAAAGCGCTTCCTAGCAACTACAGGCCTATTTCTCTCCTTTCAGTCATCTCTAAAGTAATGGAAAAGTATATAAACACCGAATTACTAAAATTTCTTGAAAAACACAGTCTAATCCACGACAGGCAGTATGGATTCCGTCAGCGCAGATCAACTGCCGACCTCCTTTCTTTTGTCACCCATTCTTGGAACAAGTCTATGGAACTACACGGTGAATCCCAGATTGTCGCTCTAGACATATCCAAAGCATTAGACCAGGTTTGGCACGCAGCGCTGCTTAATAAACTACCGGCCCATGGCCTACCACCAAAACTCTGTACGTGGACAGCAAATTTCCTCTCCAACCGGAGCATTTCTGTTGTCGTGGATGGCTATTCCTCTAAACTGTATCCAATTAATGCAGGAGTTCCTCAAGGTTCAGCTTTAGCCCCTACTTTGTTTCTTCTCCACATCAATGACCTCCTCTCTAGCACATCCAACCCAGTTCACAGTTACGCCGACGACAGCACCCTCCACTCAAATATACAATATCCTAAGCCTGTCTCTTTAGCCCAACTAGATGAGGATCGCAGACTCATGGAGGGTTCTATCTCCGTGGATCTCCAAAAAATATTAGACTGGGGAAATAGAAATCTTGTACAATTCAACCCCACCAAATCACAGTCTTGCTTTCTTTCTCATAAGAGATACACCAGCCCTAGACCCATCACAATAAACAACCAAGTTATTCAAAGTAATGAGTCCTTTTCACTTGTTGGCATCTCTGTGCATCGAAATCTCAATTGGCACCAACATGTCACATCAATTGCAGAAGCGGCTGCTAAGAGATTAGTTTTCCTCTTCCGGGCTCGCAAATACTTTTCACCAGCTAATCTCTATACTTTATACACTTCACAAATAAGACCAAACCTCGACTACTGCTTCCACATCTGGGGTGCTGCTGCCGCTTCTACACTCGCTATCCTGGACTCCATTCAAAAGAGAGCTATACGTCTCATCGGTGACCCTACCCTCACCCAAAGGCTGCCATCCCTTGCCCACCGACGTGCCGTTGGTGACCTCTCTCTCTCTTTTATAGATATCTGCACGGGCACTGCTCAGAGGAGATTTCTTCCATAGTTGCTCCACCTGCTGCCCCCAACAAATCTACCAGGGGAACAGAGCGAATGCACCCTTTTACTGTCCAGGTCACCAGACATAGAACATCTTGTTATGCCCGCTCTTTTGTCCCGAGGACTCCCAAGTTGTGGAATTCCTTGCCGACACGTGTTTTTCCTTCTCACCTAAACATCCACACCTTCAAGTTTAGAATTAACAAGTTGCCTCTTTCCCCCTTGTCGACACCCACGGTACGATAGTATTTAGGCTGTAAGCGCTCGTGGTGTGTTGTTGAAATTAAAAAATATATAGTCTCAAGTGTATTGAAAATCTTTTCCTACTAATAAAAGCGATACCTTTTGACAAAGAGTAAGTTGAATTTAACTATTATCATAACATGTAAGACTAGATGCATTCTCGCAACAATTAGAACCGTAGACCGGTTTCGCTCTCATTAGAGCTCTTCAGTACGGCATACTAATTGCAGCAAAAATGCACCAAAAATAACACGGCTATCGTATAGCCAGTCTTAAAACACTAAGTGAGTAGCGAACGTGTCGCCACCTAGTTCGGAACCAAGTACTTGTTGTCACGCCCGCTCCAAATAATACAGAGTATTAAAAATAGAGACGGTATACAACTAACTAACAATTTAAAAAATTGTTAGCCCTGGCCCATTTCTACCCCAATATAGGGACAAAGTATGTAAGACTAGATGCATTCTCGCAACAATTAGAACCGTAGACCGGTTTCGCTCTCATTAGAGCTCTTCAGTACGGCATACTAATTGCAGCAAAAATGCACCAAAAATAACACGGCTATCGTATAGCCAGTCTTAAAACACTAAGTGAGTAGCGAACGTGTCGCCACCTAGTTCGGAACCAAGTACTTGTTGTCACGCCCGCTCCAAATAATACAGAGTATTAAAAATAGAGACGGTATACAACTAACTAACAATTTAAAAAATTGTTAGCCCTGGCCCATTTCTACCCCAATATAGGGACAAAGTATGTAAGACTAGATGCATTCTCGCAACAATTAGAACCGTAGACCGGTTTCGCTCTCATTAGAGCTCTTCAGTACGGCATACTAATTGCAGCAAAAATGCACCAAAAATAACACGGCTATCGTATAGCCAGTCTTAAAACACTAAGTGAGTAGCGAACGTGTCGCCACCTAGTTCGGAACCAAGTACTTGTTGTCACGCCCGCTCCAAATAATACAGAGTATTAAAAATAGAGACGGTATACAACTAACTAACAATTTAAAAAATTGTTAGCCCTGGCCCATTTCTACCCCAATATAGGGACAAAGTATGTAAGACTAGATGCATTCTCGCAACAATTAGAACCGTAGACCGGTTTCGCTCTCATTAGAGCTCTTCAGTACGGCATACTAATTGCAGCAAAAATGCACCAAAAATAACACGGCTATCGTATAGCCAGTCTTAAAACACTAAGTGAGTAGCGAACGTGTCGCCACCTAGTTCGGAACCAAGTACTTGTTGTCACGCCCGCTCCCCGTTTAAATTGTTAGTTAGTTGTATACCGTCTCTATTTTTAATACTCTGTATTATTTGGAGCGGGCGTGACAAGTACTTGGTTCCGAACTAGGTGGCGACACGTTCGCTACTCACTTAGTGTATTATCATAACATGTTTTATATCTCGCAAACGAAAGTGTGATACAAACTTTTAGCGCAAAAAAGATAACAAAGCTCTGGTAAATTTAGTCGAGGCTTATTAAATCAATTTCTTAAATTAAAACAATCGGTCCGGCAAATGTCTATTTGGCGATTATCTTTTCTTTGTACCTCAGAAACATATATTTTCAATGTTTCTCTAAAAAAATAAATTTTCTAATTTAAAATGTATTTTGGGGGTAGTCGAATATAATGTAAATCATCCTGTACAAATACAGATAAGTAAATAATAAGCTTTGTAACATTTCAAAGGAGAGTTCCCATTTAAAATTTCCATTTCGCGATTTGTGAAGTAATAGCATCAATCTGGTTATTTTATGGTCACCACTCGTATACACATGCAGTATCAGCTTGTGAAACTAACTTTTATGTAAGCTAATAACAGCTAATATAATATAACTAACCCGACATACATGCATACATAGACACATATTATCTAGTGGGCTACTATCCTCCTTCCTACGGGACCGACCAGGATCATGTGGACCATAACAGCGTGGAGAGGCCCCTGCACAGACCGCCGTACGAGCACAACAGGCCTCAAAGGCCGGTAAGACCACCGGCCTCACAAAACGAGGTACACTATGACAACAGACCTTATGGAGATGACGACCAGGATGCTGATTACGATGAACCACACAATTACAGGGGTAAACACATACACTTTGTGATAACAAGCATGCTTTGGGGCTTTACTACTTTGTAATGCTTTCTAAGTGGAGAAGGGTATTTTGTAGCTACATTTAGTAGAATAATATATAGTCTTGCTTAACCTATGTCTTTACACAGTTTATTTTTAAGTATGTAATTTGCAATGTTGGTTTTTGTGTTTTATTGGTTAGTGAATTACATTTGTAGGGTAATTTTTGGTTTAAGTTATTTACTTACATTCATTGATTGTTGTTGTCCTTACTTGGTGAAATATATTATATATACAGTCTTGGAGATTACTTCTCTGGCTACACTATTGGTTTTCTTTTCTGAGAATGTGTGAAGTAACCTGCTCGTAGGCTAACTGCAGCAAGTGGCACTTCTGAATTATAAATGTTCTAGATGTTCTTCAACGTTTCTGTGACCGGTTTCACTGCACGACAAAATCCTCAGACAGAAGAAAGTTGAATCAATACGAAATCATGTTTTGCTCAAAAAATCTTTTAAAAAGGAAGATCAAATAAAAAATATCAATATGTCAATATTTAATGTAAAGATAGAATTAACATATTGTTATATGTGGTAATGAATATAGTAACACTTACAACAATAAAATAACTAGATAATAACAGTAATAAAGTAGACTCTATATAATGAAAATATCGACACTCACTTATTATCTTATTACAACTTTTTAAGAAATAGATTTATTTTCTTTCAAATATTTAATTAGGAAGAAAAATACCCAGGGAAGGGGAATCCATATAAAATCAGTAGGCTCATTTAAAACCAGGTAGCTATTGTCGTGTATATGCTTTTTGTCTCTTCTAAAGCATAAAAAAAGTCTAGCTTACGCTTGCCATTACAAAAATATAGTGGTTTTATGCGGTGATTTACTGTGGGTCTATCTTTCGTATCAATAATATATTTTGCAAATGTAGATTTGTAGCGGGTGTTAAAATTTCTAGAAGTATGACCGATGTAGATTTCGCTACAATGTGTACAGGCTATTTAAAAACTTCAGATGTTGTCACGCTTTTGTGTTTCAGGTTAAATAACAAGTCAGGCATCGTGTTCTGAGATTTAAAAATTACCTTTGCATTTGTGCAGCAATTTTTGAAATGTTCTCTAGATTGGTTCCAAAATATCTTCTCGAAACATACTTGCTTTTGTCTCTAATATTTTGGGCCATTAAATTAATCGCTAATCGCTTGTATATTTTTCTCGCTATCATTTTATCTGTTATTTTAACAGAGTAGCGATTATTAAATGATATTTGCTTAGTTATTGAAATTTATTTTTCACAATTGCTTTGGGACATAGGCATTAAAAATGCAAGATGTATCATAGAATAGGCTTACAGGTTTTGTAAAAAAATATGACATGAATAGTATGGTATGGCTGTGTCAGTGTAAGGTGGTTTCGTATATATTGAAAAGTCAAAATCTAACACAAAACTTAAATAATTTAATTGTTCCTACAAATACTAAATTAGTGCCGCTTGATTTTTGTAGCATGTATACTGAGATACCTCCTAGAGAATGTTTTACCTCTATTAAAAAAACGTTTTACTAGAAAAGAACGTAAATATCATAAAAAGGCAGGAAATAATGAGTCTTATTAACGAATGTATAAAATAAAACTATGATAAATTTCATGATAAAATTTATATGCAAAATGAAAGCCTACCTATGGGTAGTCCATTGTCTTCTTTATTGGGCAACATATTAATGGACAACTTAGAAAACCAAATTTTAACACAAGAAAGTTCTCATAATATTGTCTTCTGGTACTGATACGTAGATGATATTTTAGCATGTTTTCAAGGTACCCATACACTATTAAAAGAATTTTAAAATTTTGTTAATAGCCTTCATACAAATATTAAGCTTACTTTAGAGGAAGAAGCTAATCCTTGTATTTTTTTTTAAATATTTAACCAAGTTAGAAAATAATTTATTTGACTTTCTAATATATGGGAAACCAACTTACACTGACCCAATCATACGATACGATTAATGTTACCCTTTCTCAGAAAAGCATATGTTAGCCTATGACAGAAAGAAAAAAATACAAAATAGCGATTAATTCAATTTATCCAAACATAAGAGACAAAAAGTGTGTTTCGGTAACCTATCTTGAAACCATTTCAGAAAACATTTCAAAAATTTTAAACTTCTATACAAATAAAAAGGTAGCTTTTAAATCTTACAACACGACGTGTGATTTGTTATTTAACGCGAAAGAAAAATCTTGATTCTTGACAAAAACTGGAGCTAATAAATTAGCTTGTACACATTGTAGCGCAATCTACATCAGACAAACTTCTGGAAATTTAAAAACCAGATACAAGGAACATATTTCTGCGGTTAAAAATAACCACGCCAATAAATATATATTTGCAGAACATATTATTGATACTTAACATAGACCCACAGTAAATAATCACATTTTTATAATGACAAGCGTAAACTAGACTATTTTAAGCTTTAAAAGTAAAAAAGCACATACACGATAAAAGCTACTTTGTTTTAAATAACCAAACTGATTCAATAGATTCCCCTTTCTTGGATATTTTTCTTCCCAATTAAATAAATCAAACAGCTATTCAAAAAAAGTTGTAATAAGATACTGAGTTGGTGGGTGTCGATATTTTCATTATATAGAGTGAACTTTATTACTGTTACTATCTAGTTATTTTATTGTTGTAATTGTCATTATAGAGTTATTACTTATTTATTCTATCTTTATATTAAATATTTACATACATAACGTATACATTTTGAAGACACCATTCGTCATTTTATTTTATTTTACTTTAATCTTTAAATAATTTTTTGATCAAAAGATCATAGCATAGCAACAGATCTTTATTTGTCGTTATCATGATTTCGTATTAATTCAATTTTATTCTATCTGAGTATGCTGTCTAGCAACGAAACCGGTCACAGAAACTTCGAAGAGCATCTAAACATCTACAATTCAGAAGAGCTATTTGCTTCAGTTAGCTTACGCGCTGGCTACGTCCTTCATTCCCAGAAAAGAAAAGCAATAGTGGCCAGAGAAGTAGTCTCCAAGTCTGCATTTAGTTATTTACATATATATATATATATATAGCGTCGATTTTACTAAATATTCATTATATTAAGTTATTGATCAAAATAATAAAGTAAGAAAAATTAAGGAATTAAATTAATTCGCCTCCTTACCCTAACTTCTTTAAGCCGTCTTATACTAACACACATATTACGAGCGTAGATATTTTTTCTCTAACTTCACGGTGGCTTGTTATATTCTTTGCAATCGGTTGCCCCTTTTACGGCATCGTCAGGTAGAGGATGCCGTATATGACAACACTGGTCGCAGAACATATAACAAGTTATGGTGGAGTAAAAAAAAGTACAACAATTGTTGTTATCCCACTTGGTAAAATCGTGGCATAGCAAATACAGATGATTGGCTTCACAAGTATTTGCTTTCTTCCCAGTAAACGGCTTCCCCCTTTTCTGGCGTCGTCAAATAGGAGCAAAATTTCTTCTGTCTGACGACGCGTTAAAAAGTCTTTACATCTGTATTTGCCAAAAAAGTATCTGCATCCGTGTTTAGTTTTATTAATATAAAAAAATTCATAAGGGAGATTTCAAACTACAGGGTCATCATGATCATGATAGTTTGAAGACGATGCTGCTGGTCATCACAACCATCATTCTCTGTCTAGAAGAGTTCTTTTCACTTCATTGTAGAATACTAGCTTCATTAATTAGGCCAAGTTCCAAAAATGTCGTTCTCTTGGTTTAACTCTCTTTAAGTAAGTGGCTTTTAATTGTTGTGGTCAAAGAGTTATCATGTGTTAAAGTATTTCCGATCAATGTTGCCTTCATTGTCTCAGTTTCTTTCAGCAAGCATCTTTCTTCTCTCACCATGTCAAGCATACTGTTACTCAAAACCGTGTTTCAAGCTTATTAGCTATCATGAGTACGGTATAGCCAGGTGATGATGGGAACACTCTGGAGGAAGAAGCAAAAATACACGGAGTCACAACAGGCAACCAGTGCACATTTGCAGCAACATTCGGAAGACCCTCAATTCTAGGGCTACAACAATATATATATATATATATATATATATATATATATATATATATATATATATATATATATATATATATATATATATATATACATATATATATATATATATATATATATATATATATATATATATATATATATATATATATATATATATATATATATATATATATATATATATATATATATATATATATATATATATACATATATATATGTGTATGTTTGTATCACACCGATAAGTCAAAACATAATGAGTCGATTTCGAGCAAATTTAGCGAGTACCTTCTTTTTTTTGAAAATTGCTTGGATAAGTTCGTTAGCCAGGGAAATCGGCCTAGTTTTTCTTGGAAAATTTTGTGTTTTCTTTCGGAAAACTTTTGTATTTTCGGAAATAACAAAGTAAGGGCACCCAAATTTTATACGCTGGTAAACGTCATAAAAAGCAACGTATATACCAAAATTAAGACGTATAATGTGAAAGAAAAAAAGTTATAGTCATTTAAAAAAACAATTTTGGGTGCCAGTGATGACAAAATAAACGCAAAAAAGTAAAATATTTTCTGTGGCTAACAAAATGATATGTATGTTAGAGACAAAGACTACGTTTTTAGGCGCAAAAAAGTCAAGAAATGTCGGAAAAAGTACTTTAAAAATTTGATAACTTTTCCTCTTAAAACATCAAAATCGCGATTTGGAACATCAAAATTGGCAATTTTTTCGCTAAGAACCTCAAGCTAATATGGGCTATGTAGAGAAAGTGTTGCAAGAAATGTGTTATACAAGCCTTTAACTTTCAGCTTCAACCGCCATTGTCCTTTATTTTACTAAAATGTTTCCAGGAAATACATTTCAAATAGACCCTTTGTCTGATGCCTTAGCAGTAGTTTTAGTTATAGAGATTACGGTTTAATTTTCCATAATTTTTAACAAATTTTCGTAAAAGAAATTCGCTATTGAGGAGACCTCGACTTTTGAAGTCTAAAAAGATTATTTACTAAAATGTTTCCAGGAAATACATTTCAAATAGACCCTTTGTCTGATGCCTTAGCAGTAGTTTTAGTTATAGAGATTACGGTTTAATTTTCTATAATTTTTAACAAATTTTCGTAAAAGAAATTCGCTATTGAGGAGACCTCGACTTTTGAATTCTAAAAAGATTTGTTCAATTGAGCGCCAACTAGACCCCCTAGGACCCATATGCGGGGTTAGTTTCAGTTTTTATCTGTTTATACGCGTTAGATGCGACTTAACTTGATCACACAATTTAGTGAAATTGGAGCAGTCAACTGACACTGCAGTCATGCTTGAATACAATAAGACGAACATTTTATTCACGGCTGCTTACCGTTCTCCTGCTACTTGTACGGCTATATTTAATGAAGAACTACAAAAGCATTTGCAAACAGTTTAAATGGGGTGGTAGATACATATATTTTTGGGTGACCTTGATTTGTATAAATTGTCAAATGATGGTGATGTCCATCACTATCTGGATATTTTTTCTTCGGGAGGCTACCTATCATTGATTGATTAAACCTGCATCCAACATGTTTATAAAATCAAATATTCGTCAGATGTAATATGTGCTGGTTGTATTAAAGTCAGGTATAACGGATCATTTTTCAACGGTATTGCAAATACAATTTCCTGTGTGGGACTCGGAGGGTGGCGAAATGAATTATAAGTATTACTTGGATGTTGAGAGATTGAAGAGAAGGTTGCGGTATCAAAGCTGAACGCATGTTTATAACTGTGGGGATCTCGAGGAAGCAGCTGAGGTTTTCATGGAAAGTTTTCAAAATAGCATCGTCCATAAGACGGCATACACCCAAGAAAAAAGGGAAAACAGAGTGGATTACCAGTGGTATAATACGATCGGTACAAACTTGAAAAACACAGTTTAATCCACGACAGGCAGTATGGATTCCGTCAGATCAACTGCCGACCTCCTTTCCTTTGTCACCCATTCTTGGTACAAGTCTACGGAACTACACGGTAAATCCGAGGTTGTCGCTCTAGACATATCCAAAGCATTCGACCAGGTCTGGCATGCAGCGCTGCTTAATAAACTCCCGGCCTATGGCCTACCTACAAACCTCTGTACGTGGACAGCAAATTTCCTCTCCAACCGGAGCATTTCTGTTGTCGTGGATAGCCATTCCTCTAAACTGTATCCAATTAATGCAGGAGTTCCTCAAGGTTCAGCTTTAGCCCCTACTTTGTTTCTTCTCCACATCAATGACCTCCTCTCTAGCACATCCAACCCAGTTCACAGTTACGCGGACGATAGCACCCTGCACTCAAATATAAAATTTTATAAGCCTGTCTCTTTATCCCAATTAGATAAGGATCGCAGACTCATGGAGGGTTCTCTCTCCGTGGATCTCCAAAAAAATATTAGACTGGGGAAGTAAAAATCTTGTACAATTCAACCCCACCAAATCACAGTCTTGCTTTCTTTCTCATAAGAGATACACCAGCCCTAGACCCATTACAATAAACAACCAAGTTATTCAAAGTAATGTCCTTTTTACTTGTTGGCATTTCTGTGGATCTAAATCTGAATTGGCGCCAACATGTCACATTAATTGCAGAAGCGGCTGCTAAGAAATTAGATTTCTTCTTCCGGGCCCGCAAATGCTTTTCACCAGCTAATCTCTATACAATATATTCCTTGCCGGCTCATGTTTTTCCTTCTCCACCGAACCTCCCAACTTTCAAGTCCAGAATTAACAAGTTGCTTCTCTCCCCCTTGTCTACACCCACGGTACGATAGTATTTAGGCTGTAAGCCCTTGTGGTGTGTTCTTGAAATAAATTTTAAAAAAAAACGAAGCATAGATTGTATTTATATAGGCAGGTGCAAAGGGATCCTGACAATGCTGAATTGTTTGATTATTATAAAAGACACCGAAATAAACTCAATGATTTAATTAGCAGAACCAAGAAGAAATTCTCTGGAGATTTGATAAGCAAGGTAATAGGCTGCTCCAAATGTCTATGGACAACAATTAACGGATGAATAATAATCACAGAAACAAGAACGTAGAGAGCATCAAAACCAAGGAAGGCAGGCTCATGCAAGATCATCTTACTATGTCAGATTATTTTAATGATTACTTTTTCTCAATTGGTAAAAACCTTGCTGAAAGCATACAGAGCTCTAGACATTTTAAAACCCACCGTTTTCGTATTCAATGGCTCTGCTTCCCACAGATGAATATAAGGTTAAAAGGATGACACTGCGCCTAAAGAACAAGAGAGCTCCTGGGCATGATGGTATACATTCAGAGGTCCTTAGACAGGGTGTGAATCAAATCTTGACCCCAATTGTTTATATATATATATATATATATATATATATATATATATATATATATATATATATATATATATATATATATATATATATATATTAGATGTATTAAAGAAGCAACGTTTCCCGGTGTTTTTAAATTCGGCGTTGTGAAACCCTTTTATAAGAGGGAAGATTGCTTAGATGTGACGAATTGTAGGCCGATTTCTTCGGTGTTAAATGATGGTTTTAGAGATGATACTGAAAGAGCGACTGAACAGTTATCTGCGGAAATATAATCTGCTGTCTGATAGGCAATATGGTTTTTGTGAAGAAAAATCAACCCAGCATGCTGTAGATGATCTAGACTTCAGCATATATGACAGGAAATCATCCGTCATTATGGGTTTTTATAGATTTGAAAAAACTTTTGACACTGTCAGCCAACTGCTGGAGGTTCTGGAGAATATTGGCGTAAGAGGTAAACAACATCAGTTATTTAAGAGCTATACGACTGACATATTTCAAGTAGTCAAGATAAATGAGACAGTGAGTAGCCCTCAATGAATCAAGTATCCACACGACTAGTATATTAGTATTTGCAATGAATATAGGATCTATGAATATTTCCCGCAATTAAAGTTTACTTATTTAGTATTTGCACCAAGTTTTACGATTGAAAACACACATTCTGAGGATCGCCTTAGTTGAAAAAGTTTACACTAAGATGACCTACATAAATTATCTCGTCAACGGTAGGGAAAACAGCTAAGAGAATATCATCAAAATAGTTGATAAGGTGATTTATATTGTGCTTTGGTGATATGTAAAAAGAACCAAACGCAAAACTTCTCTGTTGTAATCTAAGTCTTAAGAATAGAAATGCAATATATTTAATACGCCTCCCCTACCAGTAGTTCTGCCTTTGCGAGTCATACTATAACCAGAAGCAGCCACAATAGCCGGTCAACATTCTTATTTAACTAACTTCCAGTCCCCCCTACAATTAACTCGAAATCATTATCCCACACCACCACAAATGTTTTCAAAACTGGTTGCCTCATCAAGCTGAATTGAAAAACATTTGTTACGCAATTCTATGAAAAGCTGATGGTGTACATCTTCAGCTGTGTCACCAATTAGATGGGTGAAAGTAGCTTTTGATAGAGGTATGGACAGCAATTGTTTGGCAAATTTATCGCCGAAGATAGTTTCTACGACCTAAACTGAAGCTGACAAAATACACTTTTCACCAATGGTGTAAGGCTTTTTGCATCTGGATATTTGATATGAAACTTTGTAAGAGGCAAGTGATACTTTTTTGCATTTACAAAGTTAAAAAAAAAGTGTTTCATATAATTTTAATTGTAGTTCGAAGAGTTTTCGCCGTTTGCTACGCACGCACTATTGCCCGTTTTCAAATCTCCGTTAAGTTTATTGGGTTTCATGCTGTCTGTTGAAAAAATTTTTAGCAAATGACACAAGTCACAAGTGTGCCTTTTTTCTTCATTTACTTCAGCGCTGGCAAACCCAAACATTAAATATTCTTGAGAATATTTTCTTGATTTTTGTTTCAGAACAACCCTCGTCTGTGCACTTAATGCTTACTTACGCCCACTTAAAAATCTATCCACGATTCTGTGTACACTGTATGAACCTACTGCTACTCGAATAGCCTGGATTGTAGTTAACATGCAATTGACAACATTTTTTTTTAATTTTTTATTTCAACAACACACCACGAGGGCTTACAGCCTAAATACTATCGTACCGTGGGTGTCGACAAGGAGAAAAGAGGCAACTTGTTAATTTTGGACTTGAAGGTTTGAAGGTTCGGGGAGAAGGAAAAACATGTGCCGGCAAGGAATTCCACAACTTGGAAATCCTCGGGACAACAGAGCGGGCATAACAAGATGTTCTGTGTCTGGTGACCTGGACAGTAACAGGCTGCATTCGCTCTGTTCCCCTGGTAGATCTGTTTGGGGCAGCAGGTGGTGGAACTATGGAAGAAAGCTCCTCCAAGCAGTGCCCGTGCAGATATCTATAAAAGAGAGAGAGAGGTCACCAACGCCACGTCGGTGGGCAAGGGATGGCAGCCTTTGGGTGAGGGTAACCGATGAAACGTATAGCTCTCTTTTGAATGGAGTCCAGGATAGCGAGTGTAGAAGCGGCAGCAGCACCCCAATTGAGATTTCGATCCACGGAAATGCCAACAAGTGAAAAGGACTCATTACTTTGAATAACTTGGTTGTTTATTGTGATGTGTCTAGGGCTGGTGTATATCTTCTGAGAAAGAAAGCAAGATTGTGATTTGGTGGGGTTGAATTGTACAAGACTTCTACTTGTATATTGGAGTGGAGGGTGCTGTCGTCCGCGCAACTGTAAACTGGGTTGGATGTGCTAGAGAGGAGGTCATTGATGTGGAGAAGAAACAAAGTAGGGGCTAAAGCTGAATATTGAGGAACTCCTGCATTAATTGGATACATTTTAGAGGAATGGCCATCCACGACAAGAAAAATGCTTCGGTTGGAGAGAAAATTTGCTGTCCACGTACAGAGTTTTGGTGGTAGGCCATAGGCCAGTAGTTTATTAAGCAGCGCTGCGTGCCAAACCTGGTCGAATGCTTTGGATATGTCTAGAGCGACAATCTGGAAATCACCGTGTAGTTCCATAGACTTGTTTCAAGAATGGGTGGCAAAGGAAAGAAGGTCGGCAGTTGATCTGCGCTGACGGAATCCATACTGCCTATCGTGGATTAGACTGTGTTTTTCAAGAAATTTTAGTAATTCGGTGTTTATATACTTTCGCATCACTTTAGAGACGACTGAGAGGAGAGAAATAGGCCCGTAGTTGCAAGGAAGCGCTTTGGATCCTTTCTTGGGGATGGGTTGTACTCGAGCAGTTTTACAGTTACTGGGGAATATGCCTCTATTATAAGATGTCTGATGTCCTGGTATTAAGAGTGGAGAGCATCTTTTGTACCTTTATTTTTGAAAGTGATTTTATGCGCGACATTGGGGACAGTTGGTGGTAGAACCTTTGGAGGTGGGTTGAGAGTAGAATGGCCGGCGAACAACAAGACAAAAAGTTCAGCCTTGCCCGGGGCGGTAGAAACAATTTTATCCCCTGAGACAAGAGGTGGGAACGTGCTCTTGCAGAAATTATTTCCAATAGATTTATCAAGAGTCCAGAAGGGTTTGCTGCCGCTGGAGCTTAAGAGGACTTTGTTTTTGATGTGCTTATTAAACGAGTTTTTTGCCTCAGAAAGAATGCGGATAAAGCGGTTTCTTGCGTCGTTAAATGCTCGACAGTTTTCTTGACTGGGATTGTGTAGAAGTATTTTGTGAGCTTTGACCTTTTCAAGTCTGGCCTTGTCACAGGATTTAGAGAACCAGGGCTTTTCAGTGTCTGCAGAGGTTTTCTGTGTACGTGAAATAAATAATTTCATGCCAGCTTGGATAATTTCGGTGACGTTTTGTGAGATATCAGAGTGGTCAGGATGAGAGAAGCAGACAGACGCCCATGAAAATGAGGAAAAGTAATCTCGCATTTCGTCCCAGTTCGCGAAGTTGTAGTGCCAAACGATACGTGGGTGTGATGACTGTGTGACCTCGGGTTGCATTGCACAGGAAGCAGTGAAGCAGTGACCATGCCGTGGTCTGAGTGACCCAGGGGGGGTGACTAATATCTTATATATTGGCTAAAGAATTGCTGACTGCAAAGGCCTCCGCTGCTCTTCCTTGTGGATCGATTTTTAAGATCCTAGCCATTCCTTATTATGGACCGTGAAGTCACCAAGAATAGTGACCTCGGAGAAAGGATATTCAGAAATCAAATGGTCGTTTTTTTTTAGAAAGGTAGTCAAAGAGCTGGACAAAGTTGTTGTCAGAAGGTGACCGGTAAATGCAACAGATGAATTTAGTTGCAGCCCTGAGAGAGAGTTTTATCCATAGTATCTCTTTTCTTCCAGCTTCTAAATTGGGGAGTCTGGTGCAGGGTAGATTGCTACGGACATACGCGCACACGCCTCCATGCAATATAAAGGAAGTAAGGAGCTCATACCCCTGGAAATTAAGGTGATTAGTGGCTGTTTTGGCACTGATTTGAGTTTCGGTGAGGAAGAGGAGTTGGAGCCTATTAGACTGGAGGAAATGGTGGACGGAGTTCAGATTAGAACATAGGCATTTACGGTAGATTGATATCCTTGACTGAGAATTTCCCGAACGTGAACGAGAGGTAGCATTTGTCGCGCTGCGCAGCTGTTCTAGAATGTTCTAAACAAATCGGAACTTCCCGTGAAGCCGCAAGAATGTCCGCAATGGTGGTTATGATATTACTATTGAAAACAAAGTTACTCTTTGCTTTTTAGTACGCAGTAAAATTTTACAATGGCATGTTTAAATAATTATCTCTCTCTATCTCTTTCTCTCTCTCGCTTTCTTATTTGTATAAAAAAGTATCGTGCACAATCGAATGAATTAAAATCTTAATTGGAACATGTTACTGGAGTAGCTAGTCGGTTTTCTATTTATAAACACGGACACGTACTGCTTGTTAACTTCCTTTTATTCTCATCTTTAGAGGTGCGAATGCTGTATTCCGCCTAGTCCTAAAGAAACAAGTTAAGTAAAGTCAGCAATTTTTTGTGTGAACTTTTATTACGACCTGAACCCACGTGGCTGATTACTCTAACTTACTAATCGGCTTCTCATTATTTAACTTTGATTGTGAGGCACTTCTTACCAAGTTTTAGCTACCCTTATTTATACTTCTCTTAGTCCGTTTCATTTTCTTTCCTACTAGCGTCCCTGAAAGTTTATTTTAGCCAGGATCATCTGGATAATGACATCGATCTCATTCTTTTTTAAATTATGTTTCTAACAATTATTACGTTGTCCTTATAAAAGACATTTTTTAATTATTTAATTTGTGCGCTTAGTTTTTTGATTAAAACCTATCTTTAAGATTCCTTTTTTGTAGTTTTAATAATAGTTGGTTTGGATGTTATGGTTCTTATTAAAATAACTCATCTAACAGGCGAGTTGCGTTCATTTGAAGTTATGACCTTCAAGTCCGAATTCGAAGATGGAAATTTGGGTTTCGCCATAAGCGGTCATGAGGAATCCAGTAAAATTACGTTGAAGTGCATGGTGCTTGCGCTTCCGGTTAAGCCGGAAGTACCATGTACTCCGTTATTTTAAAAGGAAGAGGCTATATATTTTTACATTTTTAGACTCCCTGTCGAATTATAGATCAAATATTATGAAGGCATTATATGTCAAAAATGCGACGTTTTCGAGTTAATTCGACATTTTAGAAAATTTTCAAAAAGTCACTACTCTGTTTAATGAGACATATATGCGCTCCTAGTCAGGTTGTATATTCTGATTCACTGAGATGACGAAGGAAACTTTGTTCTAGGTAAATCGCAGTTGATGTTTTCAGTAACTTATACAGAGCGCTCTATACTAAGTACCTAACTAGAGCCACTTATTTCATATATAACTTCATAATTTCAAATGGAACACCATATATTTTTCTCGTATTGTTGACCATTGAAATAACTTTACAATTTGTTAAGCCTCCCTATACTAATCTTTTACCATTTCCGAGATATATTAATTTTTATTTTCCATGCCGCAGATATTCAAATATCTGGTAATACTTAAGTGGTTGCCTATGACCGAAAATGTCCAATTATTTCAACTGGCACTTCCTAGGATGTTCCATTGTAAGAGCTTGTGAGCTTCTTGTTATCAAAAGTTCCAAAATTGTAAACTAACCTAACCTAGTAATAAATCATTAATCTTAAAAATAACTTTTGTTTATTTTTTAAATGAGAATTTGGTGTAGTTAGTATAATAAATTACAAAACAGCTTTTAATAGCAGATATCCACATTACATCCAATTGGGTCCAATTCTATGTCAGCCTAAATATGCAGAATGACCCATTTGAAAGCGGGACACACCCATAACTTTTTTATTTATGAAGAGATTTTAACCAAACTCTGTTTTAAATATGGCAGGAGAAAAAGTGTACTTTGGAGGTTAGTGGCATCCCGTTTTTTAACAACTAAGGCCTACTAGATTACTTTAAGAGGCTGAAAATTTCAGAACCATACAAGCGATTTTTTTATAGAAAAAATCTGCACACGCCACTGAATCCGGCATCCACTAACATGAGTCTTTACCAAATTTCATGGAAAAATATTGGGTATTAATGATTCTACGACTAAATGGCGAATCGGGCTGTTGATCATGAATTTATGCTTCTTATCCAGTAATCCATGTGATAACAAATGAATCTTTTTTAATTGAAATGTAATTTTTAATTTGTTCTAATAAAATATAGGCAGTGTATTTATTAAATACAAATGTATTATTATTTTCTTAGTATCACTCATAGCCAGTTTTTTTAGAAAAAATCTACGCACGCCACTGAATTCGACATCCGCTAAAATGGGTCTTTACCAAATTGTATGAAAAAATATGGAATATTAATGAGTCTACGCGTAAATGGCGAATAGGGCTGTACATTATGAATTTAAGCTTCTTATATAATAATCCATGTGATAACAAATGAATCACAACGGTTTTATTTAAGAACAACATTTAACAGTATGTAGTTTCTAAGAGAAATATTATAGCATAATAAGAAAATTGTATATATATATATATATATATATATATATATATATATATATATATATATATATATATATATATATATATATATATATATATATATATATATATATATATATATATATATATATATATGTATTTGTATCACACCGATAACTGAAAAAATAATGAAGAATGAACACACCGATTTAGATCAAATTTGGTAAGTACCTTCCTTTTGCAGGTGGCTTAGAAAAGTTTGTTAGGGAAATCAACCAGGTTTTCCCGGAAAATTTTGTGTTGCCTTCCCAAACATTTTTATATCTCCGGAGATAACTAAGTAAGGGCAACTAAATTTGTGACGCGGGTTTGTATTATAATTATGTACCAAAATTTAAGTCTGTAAGTAAAAATGTTATAGGGATTTAAAAAAAAATTGGGGTTTTACTCAAAACGACTTTTGATTTTTAAAATTTCTTCAAATAAGTGCAAACTAGGCCCCCTAGAAGCCATGTGCGGTTTTAGTTTTAGTTTTTATCTATTTACATATGTACCGAGTGATTCTTTATAATGTCGCCCCCCCTTAACTTTGTTATTTTAAGTGTCCCAAAAAAATTGAAAGTATGGTTATGTAGGTACTAAAAAATAATTTTTTTCTACGTATAAAAAAAATTTGAAAAATGATCAGTATACAGGGAAAACCAAAACGTTCATTATTTTTCAATGGATCACTCTATATATGAATTTATTTTTCGATTCCTCGTAAAATTCTAAGCATAATTTATATATTATACCGTATACTTAAAATGAATATTTTTTGAAATATTTGCATTTGAAACGTTATCATCAAATATTTTATTAAACAACTGTTACAAATCAAGAAGTCCTAGGATATCACGCTTTTAATTGAAAACAAATAACTGACAGTGACATTCTGCCAATATTGTTGTAGTTGTATTATTTAGTAAGTAAAAATGCCGTACTAAGGCAGAGAAAGAAGAGTTATTTTAAGTTATTATATTAAATAATTTAAATTGTTGCGCTGCCATTAGACATATGATAGAAGATAATCCGGGTATGCATGTTTCAACTCGAAAAACGTTCACATCTATATATAAGAAGTTTCAAGAAACGTCAAATTTACAAAGGAGAAAAAGAACTGCTGTGAACGTAGATGAAAATGCAGAATTGAATATTTTACTTGCTTTTGAAGAGAATCCAAACAATTCCATAAGAAACATTTCAAAGACATTACGAGCAACACAAGAAAATATTCAGGGAACTTCATACAGTAAAGTCCAAAGAACGTTAAGAAAATGGAATCTAAAGCCATATAAGATTAAACCCACTACAAAGCTTACCCAAATGCAAAAAGATGGTCGGGTCGCATTTTGTCAACTGATTCTAGACAGAATAAACATAAATAACAATTTTTTGAAAACAGTTCTATGGACTGACGAGTCTACCTTTTCTACTAGTGGCTTGTTTAACGGAAAAATACCAGAAAATAGGCAAGAGAGAATCCACATTCTTATAGGGAATTTCATTTTCAAGGGCGACAATCCGTGAATGTGTGGTGTGGTATCCTGGGCGATCGTTATCAGTCCGTATTTTTTGATACTGTTTTAAGAAGAGGCCGGTATTTAGATTTCTTGGACAACGCGTTCGAAGAATATTTAGACGATTTGCCTTTAAATATAATTTTTCAACATGATGGAGCACCCCCTCACAACATTCGTGCTGTGCTTAATTACCTAAATAAAAGGTTTCCTGAATGGATCGGAAGAAATGCGCCAAATAAATGGCCTGAAAACAGCCCCGATTTTACACCTATGGATGCGTTTCTTTGGGGTTATATAAAAAACCGTTTATACGACCACCAAATTGAAAACCTCGATCATCTTAAAGATTTGATATGGAACGAAATTATTAATTTAAATGAAAATAACCCAGCATTCATAACAGATTCATTAGAGAAAATCCGAAGAACCCTTATACAATGTGTTGAAGAAAATGGAGGCCCGGTAAAACATCTTTATATATAATTAGAAACTGTTTCTGTTATATTATTTATTGTTGGATTTCTTGATTTGTAACAGTTGTTTTGGTTTAATAAAATTTGTGATGATAACGTTTCAAATGCGAAAATTTCAAAAACTATTCATTTTAAGTATACGATATGTTATATAAATTATGCTTAGAATTTTACGAGGAATCGCAAAATAAATTCATATATAGGGTGATCCATTGAAAAAAAAAAATGAACTTTTTGGTTTTCCCTGTATACTGATCATTTTTCAAATTTTTTTATACGTAGAAAAAAGTATATTTTAACACCTACATAACCATACTTTCAATTTTTTTGGGACACTTAAAATAACAAAGTTAAAGGGGGGCGACATTATAAAGAATCACCCTGTACAGGGTGACTCATTTCTACGGTAAAGCTCAACGTAATTGTTATTATACAAGGTACGAGAAAAAATTGTATACGTTATTTATAAGGTGTTTTAAGCTGCATCTTCTAAAATTATTTTGACAATCACAGGGTGGCCCATAAGGCGTTGGTAATATCTACAAATTTTTTTTCTAACATCTCTTAAATTTTTGTATTTTTGCATTTTGATCGAAATATGATGCAGGTTTGTAAGAAAACGAGACGCAGTAAGTGCATGTTGGTAGCGAGTTTTCAATAAATGCTTCAAATTTCAATAACTCAATTTGCTTTTAACCTAAAGTTCGTTAGCTAGGAAACCAGTTTTGTCGGTAACATTTTAACTTTATCTTTGGAAAATTTTTGTACATTTTCAAACAATAAGTTTTTTGATAAAATATGGTACATTGTTTCTACTACATTAGTTATTTCGGCAACCAAATTAACACTTGCTTGCATGAAAGAGAAATATTTGCTATTAAAAGATTTTTATGAAAACCCACTTCTATAAAGCACTTACTGCGTCGAGGCTTTATTAATTCCGCAACCAGGTTTTAATAGTAGCACACGAATGGCATTGATCATTTAAAACTTGCATCCAACCAGCAAAACTTTCTTTGCCTGTTAACCCTTTAAAAATGAATATTGAATAGTTAATCGAAACCCTGATTTATCTGAATATAGCTTTTTCTCAGACATGTCGTTTTCAAAAATTTAGAGGCTGGTCACTGTTAACTTTTGTATGCAAATAAATATAATGCACTGGAAAGTTTCCAAGATAAATAGATATCAATATACCCTCGTACAGTAGTTCTTATTTTCCCTGCCTCCTCAGAATGTTCTAGAGGAGATAATAAGCTATTGTGAAGCCAAAGGAAAAACATCGAAGGCTTAGTTCCATGATGTTTAAAAAGTAGCGTAAGATTGTTTGCACGAAACATAACAAATGAATAGTAACATTTTAGTCATCAAGGTTACACAACCGTTTTTATTAAAACCATAAAAATATAAGTTTTTACAATTATTAAGTGAGTGGTGGGACCCGAAACAACGTGCCGCCACCTAGTTGCGGAACCAAGTAGTATGTTGTCACGCCAGCTCCAAATAACACAAAGTGTTAAAAAATAGAGACTGTATACAACCAACTAACAGTTTAGTAAATTGTCAGCTCTGGCCCATTTCTACCCTAATTTAGGGACAAAGTATGTAAGGCTAGATGCATTCTCGCCACAATTAGAACCGTAGACTGTGCACTCATTTGCAGATATTTTTAAAAGTCTTACTGTCGTGACATTTAACAAAACGATTATTAAATAAAAAATTGCTACAAACATATCAGTATATATATATATATATATATATATATATATATATATATATATATATATATATATATATATATATATATATACATACATACCGGTTTCGCTCTCATTAGAGCTCTTCAGTACGTCCTGAAGAATACATCTAGCCTTTTTATTTACAATTATGTTCAGTTGCATATTAGAAGAACTTTATAACAAAGACATGAAATAAAACTATAAAACTGTTTTCTTAAAAGCACCACACATTTCGTTTTCAACTATAGAAGCACATTTTCACACATAACTTCCAGTCACGAGGTTAATAATAATGTGTTTCTTATAAAATATGAGCCGTGCTTTTACGTTACAGGTTGTGGAGAGTTATATACCAGAAGTAACAGAATAGTAGGAGGGCATAGTACAGGGTTTGGATCCAATCCCTGGCAAGCTGCGCTTATCAAGACAGGTTTCCTTACCAAGAAACTAGCGTGCGGAGGAGCGCTTCTCAATGAAAGATGGATTGTCACGGCAGCCCATTGTGTAGCCACGTAAGAATTGCTTAATTTATAATATAATTTAGATTTAATATCAGTGAACTTTCTTTAAAAAATTTATTTGCTTAGTCTGAAGGGTATTCACTCATCCCAAGTATCTCAGATACTAAAGGGATTGAGTTCAAATGCAGCACCTTCCAAGCTATAGGGCCCTAAACAACGACGCGACACTTTTTCCCCAGAAATCTCCGCCCAATGTAGGCAGTTGCGAGGGTTACCGCTTTTTGTATAGGTTTATTAAGATACTCTCTAAGGCTTAGTATCCTACTGACCAAGTTAACCAGGCGCTAGCAGCGAACTTTAGTTACTCATCTGCTGACTAACGATACATTTTAGTGGTTGGAGACTGATGAGATTAACGCACTGTTGACTTTGAGCACTATTTTGTGACGTTTGTTTATCATTCCGCTTTGACAAATCGGCAACAGTTGGGTTCCTGCAGAAACTCGGCGTGAGTGTTAAGCACATAACGTTGTCAACTATTCAACTGTTGGCGCCTGATGAACTCGACCAATGTTTTCTGGAAGATTCTTAGGAATTACTTCAGTTGACCACAAACTAACGTGATCACTTGGACTCTATATACCCTAACTTGTCTCCTATCTTGCATGTCGAGGTCTCTGTACTTGATGATCTTCTCCTTGTACTTTGTCCCCAAATCATTGGTATTAGAAACGGCTAGATCAATCAACGCCAGTTGCTTGCAGGACTTATCCAGTATTAGTGAATTTTCGTAGAAAAAATTCACTAATAGGGAGATCCCGACTTTTGAATTTTGAAAAAATTTTTGCAAATTGAGCGCGAACTAGGACCCCTAGAACTCATATCCGGGGTCGGTTTCAATTGCTATATGTTTATATATATATATATATATATATATATATATATATATATATATATATATATATATATATATATATATCTGTGTGTGTGTGTGTGTGTGTCACACCGATAACTCAAAAAATAATAGGCCGATTTTGATAAAATTTGGTACATACCTTCCTTTTGTAAATGGCTTGGATAAGTTGGTTAGTCAGGAAAATCGGACAAGGGTTTCCGGGAACATTTTGAGTTTTCCTTAGAAAAAGAATTATATCTCCAGAATTAACAAAGTAAGGGCATCCAAATTTGGTACGCGGGTTCATATCATCATAGGTAAGCTACCCATTTAGCTCTGTATGTTAAAGGAGAAAAAAGTTACAGGCATTTAAAGAAAAATAAATTTGGGTTTTCCTCTAAACGTCAAACTTGCGATTTAAAATGCCAAAATTGGTAATAATTAGGCAATGAACCTGGAATTTATATGAGCTATGGAAAGAAAATGTCTCAAGAAGATTGCTTTACAAAGCCTGAACCCTTAGTCATTGCCTTCAGTTTACTAAAATATTCCCAGAAAATTCATTTAAAATAGACCCTTTCTCTGATGCTTTGGCAGTAGTGTTGGCTATAGAGTTTATCGTTTAATACTATATCATGTTTGCCAAATTTTCGTAGAAAATCATTAAAGCTCAATATATCCGTTATTATGCAAGTTATGAAAAAAATGGTATACATTAATTATAGAGTGTCTTGAGCTTCATCTTAAAAAAAATATTTCCACAATTACAGCGTGGCCCATAAGTCGTTGGTGATTCAAATTTTCTTTTTTTTTTTTTAATCGAACACGCCATATGTTATTTCATTTTTGCATTTTCCATCGAAATATAATACATATTTGTAAGAAAATAAATTCGGGACGCAGCAAGTGCGTTATGGTAGCGAATTTTCATTAAATGCTTCAAATTTGAATAGCTCAATTTGCTACTAACCTATAAGGTTGACCAGGAAACCAGTTTTTCGGGAACAATTTAAGTTTACTTTCGGAAATTTTTGTACATTTTCAAACAATAAAGTTATTTTGATGAAACATGGCACATTGTTTCTACTATATAAATTGATGCCTGCTTTCTTAAAAAAACAAGTTTGCCATTAAAAACATTTTTATGAAAATTCACTACCATAACGCACTTGCTGCGTCCAGAAGTTTTTATAATATCTATACTATTTCCGGTAACACGTTGATCTGTGTTTTCGCGACTACGTCATGTCTCTCCTTGGTTGCAGCAAACGCTTGTAATTTCCCGGTAACGTGCGGGTTGGTCTCCCACGTCTGACACTTAAACCTGCATTTGTCATCTTGGACCAAGTGATCTCCAACTACATAATTCAAGTAATTTTATCGAACTGACATGATCTTATATGATCAGAAAAACTTTCTCTGTCCACACAATTGTGGATTGTGTCCAGTAATTGTGTCCATTAATTTGGTGTTGATTTGTCGATATGTACCTGGGACCTCTCATTTAGATGTCGTCCACGAAGAGGCTTCTTCATCTAGGATTGTAGGTGGCCTTGATCAGTGCGACGGTGACTTTTTAGTTCACTTTTCCTTAATTGTAACGGTGCAGCTTATAAGTGAGCATACCGATAGAAACATTGACGCAGGTTCATTATCTGCTGGTCAATTGTGTGTCAATTTCTAACATTACTTTTCCACTCTGGTGTCTAACTAGGGTTACTTGTTCGAGGCACTATATAGGGGGGCGGGGGTTGGGGTGCTTTAGTTATGCATGCTCGCACCTTCCGGTCTATATTTTTGTTGTCCGTTTTCACTCCAGTTCACAAACCAAATAAAGAAATGAGTAGATATCATTCGTATTTATATAAATTATAAGATATTCTCAGCTTGGCCTTTATTACTAACGGATTCTATTTCCTTGCCTGCTGTATTTCCAGTTATTAATAAAACTACATTCATTCATTGAGGCAATCTGCTGGCCATTCTGATTTTCCTATACCCCTGGTTGTATTTTTCCCCTTACTAAACACTAAAGATAAGGTACGACATTTGTCAAGCCAAATTGCATGTTAATATCTCTGAAAACCACTTACACGATTTTAAGGAGTTCTTCCGAAAGTTTTTTATGGAGGCCAAGGCCTATGGCCGTTACCGGCGATAATTTAGTATCATTTGCTCTTTTCGATTTCTCTCTATACAGAAGTCTTATCTGGTAGAGTTCAGAGGGTTGATAGTGAATTCAATGCGAGGCATAACTACAATGCACTTAACGATTTCACTATGAGTTGGTATTGCGCTGGTAACGACTTTTGTACCTATAGTTTGTGTTCTTCAGGCTAACATTGGGTGCTCTAGGAACCTCAAGATATGCGTTTCTCAAGGCACGTGATCACATATCTAGAATAGAGAGATAAGTTATTGGCCAGTATCCTCAGTCTGCAGAACATTGCTGGTCCTTGTTAAAAGATACGTATCTTTTAAATTATTATTATTATAATTTTGTGCTAAAAAAACCGACATATAAACAAAAATTCCTATAAAAAAAGTCAAATACAAGTAAATTGCCCTATTATAATTTTTTCTTAAAAGTGAGCTACGAGCTTAATACAGAAGGGCATTTGGGAATTAAACAATTATTTGAGATGGAATACAAGATATATCATTTACTATCACCTGTCTAGTTGAGATGTCAACATTTTATATAAGAATTTCACATTCACATTTTTTGGGACTCACGTAATAAATAGGAAAAAAACAAACAATGGATTTACAGGCGTTCACAAACTGTTGGTGGAGATTTTGAATATATATTTATAAACTTGAAGATAAGCAAATTAATAGTGACATATTAATTGATTCTTTCCCTTAGTTTCTGTTCTTTATTGTTATATTCTAAATTGTATCTTGTACAAGCACATGCTGGTGATTATTTTAAAGGTAGACTGTATAATTTCAAAGTTATTTAAATATTATTATTAAATATAAAGGGATATTCCATACGAAAACTTGAATTTTTGCAGAAAAAAGATGCGTCCCTAATATAAATTTTAATGGCAATAGTTCGCGTTTATTTGAAAACTTAGTTTATGAGTTGGAAAGTCGTGATCTTAGCGAATTTTTTAAATGAATTCTCAAAAAAATTAAACTGACCTGACTTCGCACTCATTTGCAGATATTTTAAAAAGTCTTACTGTCGTGACATTTAACAAAACGATTATTAAATAAAAAATTGCTACAAACATATCAGTTTATATATATATATATATATATATATATATATATATATATATATATATATATATATATATATATATATATATATATATATATATATATATATATATATATATATATATAATTTCTTTCTTGTATCTAATTATATAATAATGCTGCAAAATGAATCATAACTTTAACATAGCTGCGATAATTTACTCTCCTCAGGAAGACATTCTCATGAAATGAATTTAGGGCCCATGACTTGACCACAAGGAAAATATTCGTATTTATATACCCAGAAACTTCTGAAACGACATATTACTGGATTTTTAATATTTTGAGACTTTACGCCGTTTTAGCAAAAATATATTGGAAATTTCTGTCAACGATATTCTACCACCAGACATTCTACAGCTAATTTAATTTCACCATAGAATACCAGACGTTTAGTAAAATTTATAGTTTTCTAATAAACAAACCCCCAAATGATATCTTACTCGAGTTTTAACGAAAAAATGCCAATTTTCACTTAATCATCTCCATTCATCCCCTACTCCCTAAAGTGATTATACCCAAAAATACTATGAACCGCTCGTTTGTCGGGTGCTACTTGTATACCAAATTTTATGACAATATCTCAATTCGTTCTAAAGTTATTATGGATACTAACAGACAGACACGCAGACCAACATACAAACAAAAAAATTCGTCCTTAAATCATGTTTTTTATTTGTTTTGAAAAAAAAAATTTTTTTTAATTTTTGTCACCGATACCATACTTCTACACGTATTGAAGATGTGGAAGTAATTATAGCGCAATTGGAAAGTTTTCCTAAAACTTCTAAATTTAAGGGCGGATGCTGCGCCCCTGGTATGTTCATAGGTAATGTAGTTATTTCACTATTTACTTAAGTAGCTTACTTTAACTGCGCTGACAAGGTGATTCAGTGCCCTTCGTTGTTGATAACACTGCTCTAATTGACAAATCGGACTCATAACATATTCTGCGACAGAAAATCGAAAATTACTTATTGCTGACTAGAGGCTGGTTTGATAAAAGTCGTCTAGAAATAAATTCTAGATTGCTTAACACCCTACATAAAAAACATATTTCTGCGCTTATAAATAACCACGCTGACAAATTTACATTTGCAAAACCTATTACCGATACTTGACATAGGTTCACAGTAAATATCCGCATAGAACTGGTACATTTTTGTAATGGGAAGCGCAGAGTTGACCTTTTTGAAGCTTTGGATATAAAAAGAAAACGAGAGGGCATTTTTAAGTCGAGAACTAAACGTAAAGACTAGTATCTGTACAGACCGACCGAGTTATTGACAATAATTTATTATTTTGCCACACAGATCAGGAGTGTTAAGCTGGTCAAATGCAAAGTGAAAATAAAGGGCTTGAAATTGAAGTTGCCGCACGATTCAATGACGTTTTGCTCTTAATCGACCTTGATATATAAAAGCTTTCAAAAGCATCAAGCATAGTTTGATGTCTAACATTTTTGACAAGTTGCAAATTTTCCTTGTCAATGTGGTGATTATTATCCCATATATGTTATGCCACACATGATTTGTCTACCGTACCATATCGTAAATGTGCGAGATGTTCACGAAATCTGGTAAAGAGAAACATAGCCACCAGATTTCGTGAACCTATCACGTTTATTGTTTAATGACATATAATTTTTGTGAATTTTCATAAAAAAACAATAAAGTTCAATATATCCGTTATTATACAATATACGACAAAAATTGTATATATTAATTATAAGGTGTCTTGAGCTACATGTTAAAAAATATTTCTACAATCACAGGCTGGCCCATAAGTCGTTGGTGATACAAATCTTCTTTTTTTTTTAATCGAACACGCTTTATGTTATTGCATTTTTGCATTTTCCATCGAAATATAATGCATGTTTGTAAGAAAAGGAATTCGGGACGCAGCAAGTGCGTTATGGTAGCGAATTTTCATTAAATGCTTCAAATTTGGATAGCTCAATTTGCTATTAACGTATAAGGTTAACCAAGAAACCGGTTTTTTTCGGGAACACTTGAAGTTTACTTTCGGAAGTTTTTGTACATTTTCAAACAATAAAATTATTTTGATTAAACATGGCACATTGTTTCTACTATACAGGCTATACTGGTAACCAAATTTGATGCCTGATTTCTTAAAAAAAACACATATTTGGTATTAAAAACAATTTTGTGAAAATTCACTATCATAACGCATTTGCTGCGTTCAGACTTTTATAATTTCTACACGTCCTATAAATTTGTGACGTGATTGATTAACACTTGTATAGCTATTAGGGGAGTATAAATAAATTACCATTTTTTCTACCTAACAAGGCCGAAAAAGGTTTCACTGGAGGCAAACAAGCACTTGTGAAGCCAGAGAAAAAATCTCTACATCGGTATTTATAAACCTAAAGTGTTGAGGTTGAGCCAGTTAAATTAAAAAAAAACTTCTTTGTTTAAACTCCTTTGAAGGACAGAGATTTCAAGAAGTACATGCGAAAAAGACCTATTTCACTTTCTTATTACGAAACTCGCTTATCTCCGTTGCCTTGCAAATAAGACTTTGTAAAGAAAGTTTGCTAAATATAATTTCTTATCCCCAAGATTCAAAGAAAGCTCGTCTTAGCAACGTTCCCATCCATATAATTAAATCTGATTTACGTAGTTGTTATCAACCGACTAGAGAACTAGAATACTTCGTAGTAAACTTTGCTATGCTATTGTCAGGTTTCATAGCATTCCTTTAGCTATTGTTGCTTATTCAAGTCATTCGTTTTAATTATAACAACGGTATATTCTCCCGTTCTAATTGGAGAATGGAGTAAACAGAATGTCTAGAGCTGGAGCTCCATTTAGGGAATTAAATCATGAGATATTTGAGAGAGAGGTTCCGCTAGTTCCTAATGTACTCAGGTTTCACCTAAAGAAAAGGAAAGCAGAATTCCTCACGCCCTAGCGAACAAACAATTTATTAAAGCATAACTCACATAATTCTTGTGTCAGCACAATGCACTCCTACTTACTTTGTATTATGTGCTAAACGAGTTCTTTAAACTTAACTCTTAGTACGTACAGGTGTTCTAAAATTAAGAAGTAGAATAACTAGATATGGGTAAACGTCGTAATGTAAAAATTGAATTAAGAACACGGAACTTAAAAAATGCAAATCATGCCAAGTTATACAGTAAATTTACCCATAATACAGGCAATAGAGAATTTGTTTCTGAATTAAACTACAGGAGTTATTTTTTATACATAGGTTCAGAATGACGTACTCAATGTAAAAACACAAGGAGGGCGGAAGTGCCTCCATTTTGAGAAAAACCGTTTCGGCCTATATTTCCGTAACCGTGCACTTTAGGCCAAAAATGGTAATAACCTTTATTGTAGCTAATTGCATTTCTCATCTTTTTTGTATTTTTTTTTTTGTATCACTCACCGTTTACAACTTATAGGACTATTAGCATTCATTTATTGACTTTTTTACCTATATCTTTGTTAATAATTGTTTAAAAAATAAAATGCTTATAACTTAACTTTTCAATCGACAAATTTTCTAGAACTACTACTTAAAACTTTTTTTTTCTCAAATTAATATTAGTGAATTTTCTTTGAAAAAATTCACTAATGAGGAGACTCCGACTTTTGAATTTTGAAAATTTTTTTGAAATATGCGCTAATTATGCCCCCTAGAACACATATCCGGGGTCAGTTTCAATTTTTATATGTTTATATATATATATATATATATATATATATATATATATATATATATATATATATATATATATATATATATATATATATATATATATATATAACATATAAAAATAATAATAAAATAATCATTTTATTTCTTAAACAATTATTAACCAAGATATAGGTAAGAAAGTCAATAAATGAATGCTAATAGTCCTATAAGTTGTAAACGGTGAGTGATACAAAGAAAAAAATTAACAAAAAAGATGACAAATGCAATTGTCTACAATAAAAGTCGCTACCATTTTTGGCCTAAACTGCACGGTTATGGAGATATAGGCCGAAACGGTTTTTCTCAAAATGGCGGCATTTACGCCCCCTTAATTTGTAAGGATTTTGTCTTTTTACATTCAGTACGTCATTCTGAACCTATCTATAAAAATAATAACTCCTGTAGTTTAATGCATTATGGACAAGAGTAGCGGGCTCCTCTATTGCCTGTACTATCAGGACACAAATTTCCTCCAGGTGCCTTGTTATGTACATTAAAAATATAACAGTGTTGACACCAGATTGAACGACTATACATTTTCTACCTTAATCTTTATTAAGTAGTTGCGACCGTTATGTGCTAATAAAAAAATTAGGTTTTTTGTGCTTATCAGAGAAACGGTTTAAAATTAAATAAACTTACTCAATACACATTTAGATACTTTCTTGTTGCGCAGTTGCTTTCTCTTCGATGTAGCCAGTTTCGCTTGTTATGGTATCGTCGTAGACAATAAAATAAAAATTATTTATACGCATTCATGAAAACTATAAATAAAATATTCGTTGCTGCCTTATTTTAACTAAAAAATTCTCTCTATGTGATAACATATTGGATGTTATATGTAAAAAAAATATACTTTTAGTAAGTTTTTGCAGTAACAAAAATATCTGTATCTATAATCAATCCTGTATCCTCCAGCTAAGATTTAGCCATACGGTAGAGAACAGTATAACCTCCATACTGATTTCTAGCGCAGTTGGAACAACTTTATAGTAGTGGCGCCTTAAAAATATTTTATATACATAGAGCATGTTAGTTTATCGAAAAGACCAAATTTGTAGAGCGATTTGTTCACTGGTTAAGTTATACTGTACCACCCTCGTGAATCACCCAGTGATATTATATATATATATATATATATATATATATATATATATATATATATATATATATATATATATATATATATACAGGGTCGCTGATAAGTCTGGAAACGGTCGATTATCCGGGAAAATATACAAGGTGTCGAAAAAAGTTTTATACAAAAGTTTTTGGGTTCTTCAATGTCTACTAGGCGGTGATAATTTCATTTATACAGGGTTGGTCATACAGGCGTGGCACACCAATATTTTTTTTTTTTAATGGAACACCCTATATATTATTCGATATTTCAATCCTTCTCTTAATTTTGAGCAACATTTATCAGAAGCATGATGTACATAAACTCAATCGTTTCCGGGTAAAAAAATAAATAAAAATAAACGCTATTGTTTTTAAAATCTATTGGATGAAGAACAAAAATAAATGAAAAGTAGAATATCTCTTGAAAACAATCTGTGAGTGTGAAAAGAACCGGTTGCGATGTTTTTAACATTGTTTGGAATCCTATTTTATAAGATGTTCAAAGTGTTCTCCATTGACCTCCTGACAATAATGAATTCGCTTAACAAAACATTGCACTGCATTTACAAGAGCGTTTTGAGGAATGTTATTAATTTCATGCACAATCCTTGCTTGCAACTCTTCAATATTCTGCGGTCTATTTTGGTAAATTAAATTTTTTACATGACCCCACAAAAAAAAGTCAAGCGGCGTCATGTCGGGAGACCTAGCTGGCCATTCAATAGTTCCCCTGCGCCCTATCATTCTGCCAGGAAAGGTTTGATTCAGATATTCCCGTACCTCAATTCCAAAATGAGGGGGTGCCCCATCCTGCTGAAACCATATTTCTTCCGCTGGTAGATTTGGGTCGTTATTGTTCGGAAATAATCGACTTACGTCTGGAACAATTGATTCTTGCAAAAGTGTCAAATATCGAGCAGAGTTCAAATTACCGTGTATAAAATAAGGTCCTATGATATGTCCACCAATAATAGCACACCAAACATTTACTTTTTGCGGTCTTTGGGTGTGAATTTGTTCCATCCAATGTGGGTTTTCGTCTGACCAGTACCTACAGTTGTGTCGGTTGACTTGTCCATTCAAACAAAATGTAGATTCGTCGAAAAACAAAATGTGGTTGGCAAAGTTAAAATTTTGGCGTAACTTCTCCATAATAAGTTCACAGAACTCGATTCTGCGATCAAAATCGTCTTCACTCAGTTCTTGCAATAAATGAATTTTATATGGACGGAACTTTTCCCGCTTCGTAATCTTTTGAATTGAATATCGACTCATATTGTGATTTAAAGCCAATTGCTGTGCCGAAGTTTTCGGATTTTCCACCACATCCAATATTACATTCAAAGAATTTTCTTCATTTGTAACGGTTACTGGCCTTCCAGTTCTAGGTTTATCCTTGATACCGCCAGTTTCGTAAAAACGATGCAAAGTTTTCGAAACTGTGGATTTGGAGATCGATTCCCGCTCAGGATGCAACTCATTGAACATAATCACCACTTGAGCAAAACTTCGTGTTCTATCACCGTACCCTATCATCATTAAAATTTCGATACGTTCGGTTTCACTTAAACTTGCCATTTTGCACAAAAACTGTTGACACTAAATTACTAATGTTTCAAAACTGTTGACACTGAATGAATGTTTGACATTCGTTGTCCTGGAAACATTTTAAAACAAAAGAATAATACTGCGTTTCTTATGGGCATCTTATCTTATCTTGGGATTCCAAACAATGTTAAAAACATCGCAACCGGTTCTTTTCACACTCACAGATTGTTTTCAAGAGATATTCTACTTTTCATTTATTTTTGTTCTTCATCCAATAGATTTTAAAAACAGTAGCGTTTATTTTTATTTATTTTTTTACCCGGAAACGATTGAGTTTAGGTACATTATGCTTCTCATAAATGTTGCTCAAAATTAAGAGAAGGATTGAAATATCGAATAATATATAGGGTGTTCCATTAAAAAAAAATTAATATTGGTGTGCCACGCCTGTATGACCAACCCTGTATAAATAAAATTATCACCGCCTAGTAGACATTGAAGAACCCAAAAACTTTTGTATAAAACTTTTTTCGACACCTTGTATATTTTCCCGGATAATCGACCGTTTCCAGACTTATCAGCGACCCTGTATATATATATATATATATATATATATATATATATATATATATATATATATATATATATATATATATATATATATATATATATATATATATATATATACATATATATATATATATATATATATATATATATATATATATATATATATATATATATATATATATATATATATATATATATGGTCCAGATACCCAGATACTATGTTGAGCCATTGCTGCGATATAGCTGGTTCTTGTAATTATAAAAGAATCTTCGGAGGTCAATATCTCACCAACTATGACCGTCAGAGAAAATTTTATATAAAAAATCGGCATATTTGGAGGTCCACTACACGCTTACAATCTGTATCCATTGCGTGACGAATCATCCGGTATATATATATATATATATATATATATATATATATATATATATATATATATATATATATATATATATACCATTACGCAAAATATTTAAATTTGGGTTCCAAATAGGATTCTAAGCAAAAATGAAGAATAACATCATTTTCCGATCGGCCTTTGTTTCGGAGATATCATGGTTCAAACTTTTGAAAGATTAGCTATTGACCCATAACAAAACTTCATTTAGTTACTGAACCAGTATACTGGAATCAAAATAATTACTTCAACTCGTAATAAATGTTTGAAACGTCCACTTCCAGCCGCGATGCAAGCCTGGCAAAGTAAAACTAATTAATTATAAACTACAGCAAAATTTTGTTCGTTTTCAATTTCACATGCAGCATTCATAATCCTTTGACGTAATTGATTCTCATTGTGAATTTCCGCATTATAACCTAGCTGTTTCACGTTACTCCAGAAGTAGAAACCCAGTGGATTTAGATCCGGTGACCTAGCAGGCCACTGAACTGGGCCACGACTACCGATCCACCTTACATTAAAATGGTTATCCATCTATTCTACAACAACCCTAGCAGAATGTGCTGGCGCACCATCGTGTTGATACTACACCGTATTACGCAATCTTCTAACAACTCATGTAAGTGGTTGTCCAAAAAATCTAGGTAGGACGCGACATTTAGACGTTGCGGCAGAACTTGCATTGGCAGTAGTCGACCGTTGAAAATCTCACACCAAGTGGTGATTGAAAATCTATGTTGAAACCGATGTCTCCTAATTGCGTGAGGATTATGTAATGGCCATACATGCTCATTGTGACAATTCATCCGACCACAAAATGGAACGGATAAAAGTAGGATATTGCCCACTCTGTTGAATAAGCCATTGCGCAAATGCCAATCTTTGTACTTCATCTCCTGGTTGTAAGTCATGAACACTCTGGTAATGGTAATGATGCAACACTTCTCTTTTCATAGTCCACAGGAACTTTTGAGAAACTTGTAGACGGATGGCAATTTTCCTAGTACTAATACCTGGATCGTCAAACACTGCATCAATTACTTTTTCTTCCCTTGCAGCATTGTATCGTGTATTTACACCACCAGTATGACGGTTACTGATTCCACATTGTTACAGTCTTTGGAATGCATCGCAAAATACACGGCGGGATGGCAGAGGTCTACTCGGAAATCTTCTACGATATTCCCGACTACTTTCTAGAACAGTTCCGTTGCAAGAGCTGCAAACAAAAATGATGACGGCATATTCTTCATTGCTGAACCAAATTTTTGGAAAAACTTGTATCTTTTTGACACGGACAATTGAGAAAAGTACTTAAATATGTGACAACTGTCAACAATAATAAATTAGTATTTTGTTTCGGAAAATTATCTACTCTTCAGCATTTTATGGACAAAAATGATGAGGGTTGATAAAACTTCATGCCTCGATATCTCCGAAATAGAGGCCGATCGGAAAAAATGTTATTCTTCATGTTTCGCTTCTAATTCAAGTTGGAACCCGAATTTAAAATTTTCGCCTTCTGGTATAAATTACTCTTTATATATATATATATATATATATATATATATATATATATATATATATATATATATATATATATATATATATATATATATATGTATCACACCGATAACTCAAAAAATAATGGGCCGATTTTGACAATATTTGGTGAATACCTTCCTTTTGTAAGTGGCTTGAACAAGTTCGTTAGCCAGGAAAATTAATAAACTATAGGTAAATTACCTACCAAAATTTAATGCTGTAGGTCAAAAGACAAAAAGTTATGGGTAATAAAAAATATATAAGGGTTGTCCTCAAAACGTCAAAGTAACAATTTAAAACGTCAAAATTCGCAACATTTAGGCAAAGAACTTGAATCTAATACGGGCTATGGAAAGAAAATGTCTCAAGAAGAATGTTTTACAAACCCTGAAGTCTTAGTTTCAACCGTCATTGTCCTTCATTTTACTAAAATGTTTCCAGAAAATTCATTTCAAATAGACGCTTTCTCTGATGCTTGGCAGTAGTCTAAGCTATAGAGTTTATCGTTTAATGGTATATAACTTTTGTCGAATTTTCGTAAAAAATCAATAAAGTTCAATATATCCGTTATTCTACAAGATATGAAAAAAAAATTGTATATATTAATTATAGGGTGTCTTGAGCTACATCTTAAAAAATATTTCTACAATCACAGAGTGGCCCATAAGTCGTTGGTGATACAAATAAAAATTTTTTAGTCGAAAAAGCCCTATGTTTTTGCATTTTCTATCAAAATATAATGCATGTTTGTAACTAAAGAAATTATGGACGCAGCAAGTGCGTTATGGCAGCGAATTTTAATCAAATATTTGAAAAGCTCAATTTGCTATTACCCTATAAGGTTGACCAAGAAACGGATTTTTTCGATTACACTTTAAGTTTACTTTCGGAAATTTTTGTACGTTTTCAAAGTTTTTTTGATGAAACATGGCACATTGTTTTCACTATATATGTTATACTGGTAATCAAATTTGATGCCTGCTTTCTGAAAAAAAAAACACACATATTTGCTATTAAAAACATTTTAATGAAAATTCACTACCATAGCGCACTTGCTGCGTCCAGAATTTTTTAATTGTAGACGTAGTAAAACGTAAATGTAGTTTAAGTATTCCTACACTACGAAACTCATGATACAGGACCCTATAAAGAGCCCAACTAAAAAATATTGATGATGGATTTTTCGATAATGAAACGTCGAAAAACATGTATTTGTGATACGTGGTTGAATTTATAATTAAATGTTGTAGGTAAAAAATAACTAAATAAATAACCGTGCCGGAGATTGCAATAGTCACGCAATGTACCTGTATATATATATATATATATATATATATATATATATATATATATATATATATATATATATATATATATATATATATATATATATATATATATATATATATATATATATATATATATATATATATATATATATATATATATATATATATATATATATATATATATATATATATATATATATATATATATATATATATATATATATATATATATATATATATATATATATATATATATATATATATATATATATATATATATATATATATATATATATGGCAGTGGCGGCATATTTGGTCTTCTACACTATCTTTTTTGCCTTTATAAACCTTTGGTTATTTTCAAGACAAGGACAACTTCTTGTTGGTCCAGCCGGGAATCAAATTCGGGATATCTCGCTTTGAGAGCTGACACCTCGTAGCTTGCCGCAAAGCTCGCTGATTATTTATATTGAAGCTACCAAAAAACTGACGCTTTGCAATAACAACGAATCTAATTTACATTTGTGTTTGCAGAACTGCCAACGGGAATATCCGAGTACGCCTTGGAGAATGGGACGTCCGGGACAACGACGAAAAGCTTAGTCACGAAGAATACTCCATAGAAAGAAAGGAGGTGCATCCACAGTACTCGCCAGCAGATTTTAAAAATGATGTGGCGCTTGTTAAACTTGACAGAAACGTCAAGTTTAAGCAGCACATCATACCAGTTTGTCTCCCATCACCTACGGTAATCCTTTTTGTTTCAAAATAGTAATAATAATATATAGATCATAGTAATGTGGTGTCGTCTGTTTTTTCGCCTAAATATTTAGTTTCTCTAAGTAGATATGTATAGAAAAATGATTTTTGTGATCGTTTATTGTTTTGCGACCATGTATGTTCTTTTTAAATAGTTCTCAAACATCTATCAATGGTTTCTTGATGAAAGTTAATGAATAATATCTGTGTTAATTTCACCTTAATACTAACTAGTATGTAGAGATAGGCAACCGCATTGATCGAGCGGTAAGAATGTGTTTCGCTAAAATCAAAGATCCAGGGTTCGACTTCCAACAGTTGATGATTTCACTTTTACAGTACACCCTGTAAAATTATCATCAACCAAGGTTGTAGCATTGCGTTTGAGTTGAATGTCTGCATGTTTCGCCATTCGGAAGGGCCGGAGGGCCACTGGTTTCGTATGCCGTTGGGCACGTTGCAGATCTGTGTCCTCCTCGCAGAAAAAAACAGGTTCCCAGGACTTCCCAGGACCACATCATTTGGAAATCAGAAAGGCTTTAAAACATAATTGTCATGATATGATGAAATCAAAAGCGCGTGTTACATATTTTTCGAAACTATAAGCCCAAAGGTTTTGGGTTCTAAGTTGAGTCTCAGCTATCTTTAAATTAAAAGTTTTTTCTTTTTTTATCCAAACCAAAGTGTTGTTAACAACGTGATATTGAACCATGTTGTGGATGGAAAACAGTTTTATTTTTCAAAAGGAGATAAAGCTCAAAGATCATATATCATAAAAGAGTTTCAGTTAAAATTAGGTCTTTTTATGCAAATATGCTATAACCAGATGTTTTTTTTCTAGATTTTTAGAATGGGCAACTTACATAACATGTAGAAAGCTTTTAAATAAATTATTTTGAAATGCAGACGGTGACAAGCTATTCGCCTAAGACATACATTTTAATATGTGTTTTAACTCAATTCTACGTGCGTCCAGTCTTTGATCCCAAGAGCCAGATTTCCAACAGAAGAGTCAATTTTTTATCATCATATCCCGTGACTTGACACTAACTGATGCTGTGGCATTGCGTTTGAGCGAGTTCAATGTCTGCACGTTCCACCATTCGAATGGTGCCTAAATGTATCGGCCCCGTGTAACGTACGATGCTGGACACGCTAAAGACACCTAAACTGTTTCTGACGTCGGTGATCGATCATTGTCGCAAAAATAGACCGACGTAAAAGAAACAAAATACAAAATGCGCAATAACTTAATTATACTTAATCAACTTAATCAACTTATTGTATTATCAGGCCGAAAAGCTCAGTTTGCGAGGTGAGTAGCCTCTAGAATCGGACTACGTGGTCGCGGGTTCGAGTCCCGTATTCATACAGTCGGTATTTTTCACTCGAATGTGGAAAGGCTGACTTCTGATGAGTTATGGGTGGTGTTCTTTATCTATATGTGTATGTAGGCTCTTCCCGCACAAGTCAGAGACTTCTGGGTGCGGAGTTTGTCCTACTGTGGTGTTTTTATAAATCACAGGAAATTTTAAGGACATATTTTTCTTCAAGCTAAAATAACCAACTAGATGGGTTGTTAGATCTTTCGTCACATATAGGTGTTGGCTCCTTCAGCAGCTGGACTGGAACTGAGAAGACATGGTTCTGGTTACTCTTCTTGTACATCAAATATCAGTTCATTCTAGTTAGGACTTTTGTTGTGTCAAATCGGACACTATGGTTTTCCAAAATTGCTGCTCAGCTTACAGAAACTATTCAGGTGGCATAGTCGTAAATGTCACTGTACTTCAGCCGCTTTGTTTTAATGGTAAACATGTCCGCTTGCTGAAAATCTTCTGACCACCCCTGCATGCATAAACCACTCTAAAAATTATGCGGCTTTAATATCCAAGAAAGTTACGGGACCCAGAGCGAGTAGATGTGCTGAAATAAAACAAAAAGGAAATATAAATAAAAAATGTGGAAAGACCCGCTTACACAAATATATGTTTTAGTTATGTAAGCGGTTTTTGCAAATTGTGAATTTATACTTTCTTGTCTGTTGGCTAAAACCTCAATATTTCTCTTATGATTTATGCAAACAGAGATGGTTTAAAGATGATAAAAACATTAAGTAACGGACATGGCGCTAACCTCCTCGTTTCTCCCTCAATTCGCTTAATTAAAAAGCTAGAGGAAGCGCATAACCACATAATATTGCGCCTCTGTAAAATTCAGGGAAATGAGAAACTCGGACATGTTTCAGGAATTATTTTTTTCAGAAAATAGACATCGCGCCACTTTTTGTGCTTCTTCTCTAAAAGAACACCAATTTTCCAAATTAAAAAGCTAGAGCAAGGGAAAATCACAGGCACAGTGCACTCCGCAGAAACTCAAGGGGAGAAGAATCTTTATACGAACCGGCCTCCACCCACGACCAACCAACATACTCGACCCCCTAAAATAACTTTAATGTAAAAATGGTATCAACGCGCAGGTAGCTGCGAAGCTACACTCGTCTGCAGTTAGTTTATGTTAAACTGACCTGTCTCAAAATTACCTGATTTGCTAATACACAGTTTTTATTAATTTTTTCTGAAATATAGAGTTACACAACGCGTACGGTGTTTAAAACTTGTGTTGGTAACATTACACAATCTGGTCTAGTTTTCGCATCATGAACAAGAAAAAAAGATTTACATATTCATTTGGAGACTTCCAAAAAAAAAAAAAAAAACGATTTACAGTTTCTCCAACTCTGCTTCTTCTAATATTTATAGTTCGATACATTACTCTCTGTGATCACCAGCTTTCTCCGTTATTCCTCTTTGACACTTACCTTAAACACCTTGCTTAAAATTCTGAATAATATACATTTTGGGCCATATAAATTTTTTTTTGGTGTTATAACATGTCATTATTATTATTATTATTATTATTATTATTATTATTATTATTATTATTATTATTATTATTATTATTTAACTTGGATAGTATAATAAGATTTATTAAGTAATACGTATAGAGTTAAATAATGTACGGGCGTAAAAGGTGGTTCTGAATATACAGCAGATGAAGCGAATAGAAGCCTTTAAAATATCGAGATGGAGAAACTGGCAAAGACAAGGTACATCTCTAGAAGGTGCAATAGAAGAGGTGAAAAAATATTATTCTTACTGAAATAAATTGAGAGAGAAGGGAAAAAAATTTTCGATCACATTCTGGGCCACAATAAGTCTCTAAGAACATTATTTTATAGATACTTAATTTGTAAAAGAGGAAGAGAGAAAAGCTTTGAAATTTTTTTATCAATTATTGAGGTCCGGGAACTACAATAAAATTAACCCTTAACCCATGTAGTGAAAATTTTAAGCGTAAACATCGTCCTGATGTCCCTAGGACCGCCCGTATGTTGCACAGAAAATGCAGTATGTGTTTATGAAAAATCATACTACCTTTTTTTTAGATGTGCTAATGAACAGCTAATATATGTTACGAGGCCTTGAAAAAAAATAGATAAGAGAGGCATGGAAAATAATATTTAAGTATTTTGAATTTGATACATGAAATAACATAATGCTCAATAACGGACAAAACTCAACGTTATAGCAAAAGTAAGTTAAAAAATAACATACATAGCCTCTTTGGATATAACTGGTCACAAAATTACTTAGAAAATTAAATAAAAATCGACTACTAAAAAACGTCCATGGGTTCTAAAATTAAAATTTAATGATCACTTATCGTCACGTTTAGCACATTCCATAAAAAGTTTTTGCTATATTCGAGGCACATTTCTTTTTTGCAAGAAAAGCAGAAATCAGCAGTCTCTCGCTTTTTTTCTGCTCGACATAAATAGCAAGTTTTCCGTCTATTTCTTGCTGATTTATTATACTGCTCAACTTCATCGAAACTTCTCCTACCTAAGAGCCTGCCAATTGACATTCTGAGTTCGCGTGTTAATCTAGCATTATAAAAACGCTGCCGCCTGTAGGGTTCCATTAACTGTTTACCTACGATTTTCATGATGCTTTATTTCTTTTGAGTACATACGTTAAAAGTGTAAAGTTTCTAGTGAATCCGTATATAGAAGGCCATATCTGCCTATTACGCGAAGGTAAAAATATGTTGAGTACCTCCCTTTTGTTCTTTCTTATATTCCCTACCATCGTAAGACCGTTGCCTTTGAGAACCTTTGCTAAATCCATTGAAGTATACCAATTCTTTGTGGCCACATTACGGTTAGTGCCATATATTGATTTACATAATCTAATAACAGCTTGTGTGTTGATGCCAAATTTTTTTGTTCTTGTGATAGTCTTAAACTGTCACTTTTTGCCGTACTACAAATAAGTAACACACAAACATAACAGGTTCTGGCATCAGTGCGACATTACAATTTCAATCCATATTCAGCTGGCTTTGAGGACATATACATCTTGAAGCAACAATGACCAATTTCTGTTAAATTTTTCTAGCAATTCTAATAAAGCAGCGCCGGGATCTGACATGTTTCGTTCATCTCGATCATCAGGATTGTCAAATCTCAAGAAGTTTACAGGAACAGCGATTTTTTCCAGATAACGCAAGCCTAAACACATCGCGATCAGTTCCATCTGTAGCAAGTAGTAAAAATATATCTTCATCTTTGGATTTAAAAACAGCAGTGCAAAAAAGCAAACGAATGGAAACACTTTATTTCTTCAAAAGAGCAATCCATGAGTTCTGTCCTGGTAGGATCTGAGGATTTAGATCTGACGTGTTGGAGTTTTTGATTCGTCATTCAGTAACTTTCTGTACTTGTCATCTGTAAATACAAAATTCTAGGCAACAACGGGGTCTACTATGGTCCCTACATATCTTTCTGTTGGTATTCTGATGCTTTTGTGTCTTCGTTGTCTCGTAGTTTACTAGGCGCAAATGCTAACCACTTGAATCGATTACGACTATGTAACTTGATTGACTACGTTCATGGTCAGATACTTCTGGTGTAGTTGGCAATTGCCTGTTTGCTATTTCAATCGGTACTTCGTCAGCTGGTTGACTAGATTCACTGTCGTGTTCACTTTCAGTATAGTCTGCATCCTCATCATCTGAAAAGTCCACATTGGAGGCTAGAGCTTCGTACATTAGCATCACTTTCTTTTCAAAATTATCACTTTTCTTTCAAAATCAGGATCATCTAGTCCCGCACTATTAGAAATACGTTTTGAGGTCATTTTTTTACTTTAGAGAACAAGATATGTGATTGATGAAATGTTATCGACATTTTAGTTTATAACGTAACTGACGTCGTGAGATTCCTGTGGCGTCAGGTAGGCTGTAACTCGTAAATAAATAAGAAGAGCACGCTATAATTCCTTACAGCAGTTAATAGAAAAGTAACTGAAAGGCACTGAGATGCGACGTGAATAATTATAAACGGTATGAGTGGGTACACTCGCAAACGTATCCGTGGAAGTCTCAGGGACGTCACAACGTTGGGTATGGGTTAGAGAGCTGCTGGATACGAAAAGCTAAGTCGGCATAGCTTTTAGATTAATTTAAACTTACTGTTATATACCAGCAGCAAAACTTAGATACAGGCACATTAAAAATGTCGTGTGATTGTTCTGATTAATGTAACAGTTGTCTGTACTTCGTCATAAACGTATATTTTGGTCGCATTAATCGGTTATTTACTTGTGTTACAGTTAAAGTTACCAGGAAAAATGGCAACAGTAGCAGGTTGGGGGAGAACTCGCCACGGTCAAGCTACAGTACCGTCTGTGCTGCAAGAAGTAGATGTGGAGGTTATTCCCAACGAGAGGTGCCAAAGGTGGTTTAGAGCCGCCGGTAGACGGGAGACTATACATGATGTCTTCCTCTGTGCCGGTTATAAAGAGGTAAGACAACAAATTTTATCTTATTTTAGGTATCTTATACAGTGTGGTAGAGCCAAATGGAATAAATTTAGTATCTCAATTACTGTGCATATTTATAAAAGATCCCGAAACACGTAAATTTTCGATTAAATAATGACATCCTGCAACGTGACAACTTTATTACTACATTTACCTCTTTCGAGCAACAGTTCCCACCTCCAAATTTTTATTAGGAAGTAGAGGGAGATAACCAGTAACCAATCAACTCCGGACTGGGAACACTGAGAAATAGAGGCGCCGGGATTTGATGGCATAATGCCCATCATGCTCCAACAGAGTATAGACATACTGGCGCCGGCGATTACCCTCATTATAAGGGCCAGCCTGGATGTGGGGTACATTCCGAGGGCATCTAGACTGGCCAAAGTAGTATTCATTCCTAAACGTGGGTAACCAACAGACCAGGCAAAGTCACTGAGGCCAATAAGTCTCATGCCATTCTTGCTAAAAACAATGGAAAAACTGCTTGACCGGCACATTATGGGCGGTGTACTGGAAGCATATCCCCTACACTGCGGACAATATGCATACAGAGCAGGAGTGTCAACAGAAACAGCACTGCACCAACTGGTGCTGAAACTGGAGAACAGGTAGGTGGCTCTGGGCGCCTTCCTAGACATAGTGGGGGCCTTCAGCAACACCTCATTTGGATCGCTCCTGACGGCTGTCAAGAAGCGTGGAATAGAGGACACCTACCGAAGGTGGATCGGTTTCATGCTCAGTGCAGGGCGGTCTTCACCTAACTCGCGGGAGGGACTCTGCTGGCGGGGGTCGCTGCGGGTTATCTGCAGGGGAACGTTCTGTCACCCCTGCTCTGGTGCCTAGTCGTGGACGACCTGCTAGGGAGGCTCTCGGGAGGGGGTACGAGGTAGAGGGCTATGCGGATGACATTGTCATCATAGTCCGAGGAAAGGTTACACAGTCAGTGTGGGAGCGCATGCAGACAGCACTGAAAGTGGTGGAAAGGTGGACGGTTGGCCAAGTAAGTAAGCCCCGAGAAAGCAACCGTCATACCGTTTACGAGAAGGAGGAAGTGGGAGAGCCACAGAACTTTCACTCTGTATGGTAGAAACATCTCAATGGGCAGGGAGGTAAAATGTCTTGGGATTGTATTGGACTTTAAGCTAACCTGGAATGATCACGTTGAAAAAATCCTGGGCAAGGCAGTTAAGGCGATAGCCGTCACTAGGCGGCTATATGGAAAAATGTGGACTAAGACCTAGTATGGCCCACTGGCTGTACACAAAGGTGGTCGGACTATCGTTAACATACGCGGCATTGGTCTGGTGGCCTAAGGTGACACAATCCAGTGCCAAACAAAAACTAGGCAAGATCCAAAGGATGGCTTTCCTAGGCATCACATGGGTCATAACTTCAACTCCAACAGCCGCCATGGAGGTGTTGCCGGATCTGCCTCCCCCCCCCACATTTAGTTGTCATGGGGGAGACCAGGCTAGGACTATACATAATAGCCTGCAATGATAGACTGAAGAACAACACAGGCTTCGGCGTCCACTGCAAAATTCAGGAGATAGTGAAGGAGCATATGCCTGAAATGAGGTCATGAGGCCCGTGAATCTGCAGGAAAAACAATTTTGCAGTGGAAATCCCCGACCGCGAGGCATGTCGATAGGGGCCGCCAGGATTACCACGGGACGCGCTCGTCTGGTTCACGGTCGGATCTGGCTGGGAGCGTGTGACCGGGGCAGGTATTTATTTGGAAGGACAGGGGGTAAGTCATAGTATTTCCCTCGGATCCCATGCGACGGTCTTTCAGGGCGAAATGTGTGACAACATACTACCTGGTCCCGTAACGAGATGGCGACTACTGTCTTACATCTCACTTTGTGCTCTGAGGCTGGCTACCATAGCCTGATTACTTTATAGGTGTGTTCTTACTGCAATTAGTATACAGTACTGACGAGCTGTAATTGAAGCGAAACCGGTCTGTGGTTCTAATTGTGGTGCGAATACATCTAGCCTCACATAACTATTGTTTAATTCTCTGCAGGATGCATAGAATTATCAGCAAAAATGGTAACTTTTCAAGATTGAGTCCCACTCGCCACAGAACTTTGTAGAATTGTATAACCTAAAGTCGGGGTAGATAATATTAGTGAATTTTCTTTAAAAAAAATCACTAATGAGAAGATCCCGACTTTTGAATTTATATATATATATATATATATATATATATATATATATATATATATATATATATATATATATATATATATATATATATATATATATATATATATATATATATATATATATATATATATATATATAGTATCACACCGATGTCTCAAAAAAAATAAACGGCCGATTTTGATCAGATTTGTTGGGTATCTTCCTTTTGCAAGTGGCTTGGATAAGTTCGATAGTCAGAAAATTCGGCCCAGGTTGTCCCGAAAAATTTTGGGTTTTTCTTAGGATAATTTGAATATCTCCGGGAATAACAAAGTAAGGGGAACAAAATGTAGTACGCGTGTTTATATTAACAAAACTGAACCATGTACCAAAATTTAGGTCTGTAAGTTAGAAGACAAAACAGTTACGGGTATTCAAAGAAAATTGGGGTTTTCCTCAAAACGTCAAAGTCTCTATTTAAAACGTCAAAATTGGCAACATTTAGCCAAAGAACCTGAAATGAAACTGTTGCAAGAAGAGTGTTCTGCAAACCCTTAAGTTTCGGCTTCAACCGTCATTGTCCTTCATTTTACTAAAATGTTTCCAGAAAATTCATTTCAAATAGACCCTTTCTCTGATGCTTTGGCAGTAGTTTTAGTTACGTTTATGATTTAACGGTCTATAATTTTTTTGCTAATTTTCGAGAAAAAATTCATCAATGAGGCGACCGCGACTTTTGTATTTTAAAAAGATTTTTTCAAATGAATGCAAACTAGCCCCCCTAGAACCCATATTTAGTTTCACTTTTTATCTGTTTACATATATACAGAGTGACGCATTTCCACCGTAAAGCTCAATATAATTGTTATTATACAAGATACAAGAAAAAATTGTATACATCAATTATAGGGTGTCCTGGGCTGCATCTTATAAAGCTATTTTGACAATCACAGGATGACCCACCCATAAGTCGTTGGTGATACCTACAATTTGTTTTTGAAACATCTCTTATACCTATTGCATTTTTGCATTTTTTATCGAAATATGATGCATGTTTGTAAGAAAAAAATCGAGATGCAGTAAATGCGTTTTGGTAGCGAATTTTTATTAAGTGCTTCAAATTTCAATAGTTAAATTTGCTGTTAATCTAAGGTTAGTTGGCTAGGAAAGCAGTTTTCTCCGAAACATTTTAAGTTGATTTTCGGAAAAATTTTGTACATTGTCAAACAATAAGTTATTTTGGTAAAATATGGTATATTGTTTCTACTATATGGGTTATACCGCTAACCAAATTGATGCCTGCTTGCATTAAAGAGACATATTTACTATCCAAAATATTTTTATGAAAATTCACTACCACAACTCACTTGCTGCGTCCAGACTTTTTACTGTTTAACTTGACTTTAAATAGTCATTTGTTTAAAAAGTTATTGATATATTATACGATGTTGACTTATAAAATAGCTGTCTTTCAGGTTCTTTATTTTGTTGTAACGTCACGTAGTATCAACTCCTCTTGTTATATCAGAAAAATGCTGCAAACCAATCTGGTTTTGATTTGATAAGTTTGTCTATTTCAAATAAAATATATTCAAAATTCTTGGCAATTCCCAGTGTATCGGTGGAAGATAATGGCATAAATTTGTATATTCAAAATTCTTGGCAATTCCCAGTGTATCGGTGGAAGATAATGGCATAAATTTGTCAATTTTCCCTTCTTGTTTTTATCTTACTTTACATGGTCCTAAAGTTATACATCTAAAGTACTGAAGCAGGATATTCTTAAGAGAAAATATAATTGAAACCAGTTGTCTTCTTTGTAACGATGCAAGAGATGCCCTAATTACATTCCCGGTCTCGCTTAAGAGCAAAGATGCTCGGAAGTGGTATTTCAGGAAAAGATTGCAGGTCTTTTTTTATAATAAAGAAACTTTATGAGAACTTGGATGTTTTCAATGAAGAAAACTCAGCATCTGCAGGTTTCACATAAATTCAGTATCTCCGGAGTTTTATTGTTCCACATTACAAGCAACCGCTGACGTCGCAAACTCGATTCATTAAGATTTAAGTTAACATTTTCCTTCGATGTTACGTTACATTTACAATTTCACGTTGAAATAGAAAGAGAAAACAAACATGTCAAGAGTAGATTGCTAAAAGCTTGGAGATATTTATAATGCATTTGTCACATGATTGAAGAAATGAATAGTTAATGGAGCGGACGATTAGTTTCATCTGGAAAGAGTTGATATTGTAACAGTGATATTGAAGAGAAGTAAACCATGGTCAGTCATATACAGGGTGGTGGTAAAGTTTGTAATAATAGAAATATCTGTACACAGCTGAACTTGAAAGAAACACGGTCTCACACGCCTTTTTATATTTGACCCTGCATTGTTTTTAGTTTCTAGTATAAACAGTGTGTTGCATAAATTGAAGATCACGTCAACTTGACTCTTTTTGAATACAACACTCTATGTATTATTTCACTTTTGGATCCCTTGGCAATATCTAGATATGTTTCACGTATCATGTCATATAGAAAACGAATTTTCCGTGCGTTTATCAATAAGGTAGAGGGGTTTAGGGCGCCGGTGATGTTTGGAAAACGTTTAGCTTTAGGGCGGGAGGTCAAATATCTGGGGGTGATCCTGGACTCCAAACTAACATGGGGGTCGCAAATCGAACGTGTTGTAAGTAAGGGAGTAGCGACCCTCTGGCAGCAGCGTTGAGTGATAGGGAGGACCTGGGGAGTTAATCCTCGGATTCTCATTGGATCTATACTGCGATCGTCAGGTAGAGAATCATCTATGAGACGTTGATCTGGTGGTGCGGTGTGAACCAAACTACTAGCAGGAAGCTGGCCAAACTCCAAAAGCTGGCAATCCTGGGTATCACAGGTGCTATGAGGACGACACCCTCAGGCGCGCTAGAGGTCCTGTTGATGCTGCCACCGCTTCCCATCTGTATCAGAAGGGAGGCTACGGCGTCGCAATGCGAGACGCAGGAAACTGGTGCGGAGAGGGAGCAGTAATATGGCATGCAAGAGTCGCCAAGGAGGTGGAAACGGAAATTCCGATTTCCGCCATAAAGGTGCGGGAAGCCGAGGATGATATTAGGTTGACTAGGCCATACACCCTCAGGATCCCCAGTAGGGATCAGTGGAGCAAAAAATGAGGTTAAATTTCAGCCCGCAAGCCTGGCCTGTTTTACCGACGAATCTCGGCTGGGGGACCAACAATCCTCCGGGGCAGGAATATACATCGAGGGCCTGGGGGTGTGCGAGGGTTATGCTCTTGGTGCATATACCACGGCATTCGAAACAGAGGTGTACGCTATCCTGTCTGAGGCCAATAGATAGGATTTGAAGAGGAGTCCTGAGAAATGTGCGTACAACTGCTCGGATAACCAGGCAGGCTTCCGGGCAGTCTGCGCGGCCATACTGGTTCAGGAGTGCGCTGACGCCCTTAAAGGACTAGCCAGGACAAAGGAGGTACAACTAGTGTGGGTTCCGGGACACTGTGGCGTAACGGGAAATGAGGTGGCGAATAATCTCGCAAGACTTGGTTACCTGCGGCCGTTCTATGGCCCGGAGCCGTCGATAGGTATAAGTAGGAAAACGGCCTCTGTTGCCTTAGACAGGTGGACCGAGGAAGCAGCTGGCTGCAGGCAGGCGCGGGACTTCTTGGAGGGGCCGGACATAGATAAAGCCTTCTGGTTACTCGAAAGGAGTCGACCTACGTTTCGCCGCATCCTTGGGGTGCTGACAGGCGACTGCGCCCTTAGAAGGCACCTCACATTGATAGGCGTAGAGAGGGATCCCATTTGCCAGGAATGCGGCGAGGATGAGTAAACGTCCTACCACTACCTGTGCAAATGCGAAGCTTTTGGGAGTCTTCGAGCAGAATTGTTGGGATCGAGAACTCTGCAGAGGAATCAGGTAAGTACCGTCCAATTGAAGACCGTCACGGCCTTCATCTCGAGGTCGAGGCGGTTTGGCGACGGAACTGAGGAGGAGTAGAGCATGGTTGCTGGGGTTGGCAAAAAGGGCCAATGGTGGCCTACTTGCTTGGCGTTGGACTGCCTACCACTGCTATTACTACTACTAATGAACTTTCATTAAGAAAAACTTCACTAATAGAGAGATATCGATGGTAAGACTTGCGGAAATTTTCTCCAAATGAGCGCTCTGGAACCCATTTCCAGGTTTAGTTAAAATGTATATAGAAATCAAAGCCGTTTTAGTTTTAATTTATAAGCAGGCATTTTTCGTGTAAGTGTCAGTATTAATGATGGCATACTGAATTCGAAGCGATATTTACAAATCCATTCCTCAAACGCATGTGTAACCCCTTTTAGACAACTTTTCATTCTTCCAACGACCGAGGCCTATATTTTTTCAAGAAGATGGTACCCTGCCCGATAATTCAAGGGTTATAAGTCAGTACCTAAATGAGATATTTGGATAAGAATGGATAGAAAACCAAACGCCAGATCACCAGACTTGACACCACTTGATTAATATTTTTGGGGAAGTATTAGGAATTTGTTATACAAACAACGTATTATCTCAAGAAAAATGCAAGAGAAAGCAGTAAAAAATGCATTTGCCACAATAATCAATAATTTAAGAAATGCGGCAAATGCTGTCAAGAAAAGTTGCCGCTTGTGTAAGAATGATAACAATGCCCAATTTTAACATATGTTATAAAGTGTATATTATTAGGCAACATGTCTTTCTAATTTTTTTAGTTGTTGTGAATGTTACAGTAAAATATTGTTAAGCTTAGAAATATGTACTCTAATTAAGCAAATTAATATTTAAGTTATTTTCAAATTCACCATAAAACAAATTCCATGCGGCACTATACCATAGTGGCTATCTGATTTTTTCGTTAATCTATTTGACAGCCTTATATGTCATAAAGTGCTAGATTTAGATTAGTGTTATACATTTTTAGAACAGGATTTAAAGAACTACAAGAAAAAAAAAATTGCCGTAGCAAATGTTTCAATCACCCTGTATTAAAACAAGCTACACCAGCTTATTCTTCATCAAAAACTGCTGTAAGAAAATTTTTCAGAAATCAATTATCATTAAAACCAAAAAAATTAGAGGACGTCAAAGAAATCGACTAAATTCAAGAGAGAAATTTCTGCAGCAGTCAGTTTCCCACAAAATTTGAGTCCCAGAGACAGCGATCTTTTTTTTTCTATCTCGGACAGAAACGTGAGTATCCATAAGTACCCTTGGAGAATCCACATCATAGGATTAAAAATTCTTCATCCTCTGATGACGCAAACTTTGTTTGTAAAATGATCATCAGGTCTTTAAAAAGATGTGTTGCGGTGATTTGGGTTCTCCAAGTATAATTATCAGTGCTCATCACAGTTTCCATAAAAAAGCGTCTACTTTAGCCCAGCCTGTACAGTGTGCCTGGAGTCTGAATTGGCAATTGTTCGACAAAATTATCTCCAAACATAGTTTCTACGATCTCAGTTGGAGCCAGGAAAATAAGCTCCTGACCAATGGTGTGAGTCATTATATATCTGGCTATTTGATATAAGACTTTGTAAGAGGCAAGTCAAGCTTTTTGATTCACAGACAATCTTTTTAAATTTTTGCTTTTGATACCATTTTAATTGTAATTCGAAGAACCTTTGGGGTTTCTTAACGTGCTCATTATGAAACGTTTCCAAATGTCGCTTAAGTTTATTAGGTTTCATGCTGCCTGCTGCCAAAATTTTTGTGCGAATGACACAGAAGGGCCTTTCTTCTTTATTTGCTTCCGTGCTGGTAAATCTAAACTAAAAATATTTTTGAGAATATTTTCTTAATTTCTGTTTTAAAACCACTCTCGTCTGTGCACTTGTTGATGCTTCACTATCGTAAAATTATCGCTTACGCCTACTTAAAAATTTATTCATGATTGTGTATACACACACTGTATAAATCTATTGTGCGAATGACACACAGGGGCCTTTCTTCTTTATTTGCTTCCGTGCTGGTAAATCCAAACTAAAAATATTCTTGAGAATATTTTCTTAATTTCTGTTTTAAAACCACTCTCGTCTGTGCACTTGTTGATGCTTCACTATCGTAAAATTATCGCTTACGCCCACTTAAAAATTTATTCATGATTGTGTATACACACTGTATAAATCTACTTCTACCCGAATATAGTGGATTTCAGTTAACACTCAAATTACAACATGCAGATTAACGGTAGAATGTTCGCTCGACTGAGACTGATTGGAAATGAACGAGATGCAAAATTTATACAAGCCGCGCAGACGTTCTAGAATGTTTGAAGCAAATAGGAACTACACGCAAAGCCGCGAGAATGTCCGCTTTGGTGGAGGCAAAGCATTAGAATTGTGTTGAAATTTGGGTCGCAAAAACTAAAAGGTTGAGAAACGCCTAATTAAGCTACAGACTTTCATGTAAAAATGAAATTAAAAAAAAAGTTTACTTGTTTTTTTTTAATTACAAAACGGTTACTTGCATTAAAGTTTTAAAAATACGCCTTACAAGAAAGTTTCTAGGCTAACTAGATATTTTATTCCGAAATTAAAATATAACTTGTAATAAATGGTAATAACTGCACCGAATATTTCTGTATTTATTTTGTTTCTAAAGAGCAGCAATGTAAAATACTTGACCACATAGGGAAGGTAGCAATTCACCGTGCACAAATATTTGAACAGCGTCCCTTTTCTATTTTTTTAAAGCGCACTACAAGTGGTTGCAAATAAGATCAGTAAAAATAGTATCGTATTTTATGTCCCGTTTGCTATCCAGCAAAAAGTTTACATATCGAAACCCATCAACTAAAACTCCAAAATCAAATGTTACGTGTTATTACATGAGGAAAGCGCATGCTTTAGATGTACAGTGTGCGCCAAATGTATGGACCGGGACTTATAAAATCTAAAGTAAGCGGCCAAAAAAATCGACATTTGATATACGCATATTGGACGTATTTTCGCATATTATGACGTGACTTCCAAGTAATTACCCCTTTTATTACAGAATTTACAGGATGTAGGTCTTTTTTTAATGGTAACATGGCCAGTACTTGTCAATGTCTGAAAGTACAATATTTTCTGCTTCTAAGAGTGTATCACAAGATGGGGGTTGCTTAAGAAAAAATTGCAGAAAAAAAATTAATGTGAAGTAAGACACAAATACGAAATTGACAATAATTATCCGTATTTTCCACTAATATTTTAACTTTAATTTTTTTTGTCTACAAAAATTAATTGTTGGAGTATAAAAACAAAAAACTAAGTTTCCAAATTTTTATTTTCATCGAAACATACATAAATGTAAAAAAAACTAAATAATCTCTACTTAGTTTGAAACAATCGCATCAGATAATTGTTATACCAAATGTTCGAAATGTTACCCTTCTGCTGCAACACAATGGCCTAATCTGTCCATAAAATAATGCAATGAATTTAAAAAAATATTTGCTTGTTGGTATTAATATCATGTATTTCCTCGGAAATTCGATTTTTCTAATCATTAAGATCATTTGGCTTACTTTTGTAAACCTTCGTCTTGAGGTATCCCCCACAAGAAAAAATCTAACGGAGTTAGATCTGGCGATCTAGCAGGCCACACCAATGGACCTCTTCTACCAATTAATCGTCCAGGAAAGATATCATTTAATAATTCACGCACATTTCTCGCATAATGTGGTGGTGCACCGTCTTGTTCGAACCAAATTATTTCGTGAATGTCTCCATTGTTTCCTGAATATAATCTTGCAAGAAATGGTAATATGAAGTTATTTAGAAGAGCTAAATATTTGTCGCCATTTAAATTTCCATCTACCAAGAAAGGCCCAACAGTATGTCGCTCAATAATGCCACACCAAACATTAGCCTTTTGAGGGTGTTAAGTATGATTTTCCCTCATCCAGTGCGGATTATTATCGGATCAATACCCACAGTTTTATCGATTGACAGTTCCATTTAAACAGAACGTTGCCTCATCGGGGGAACAAATTTTATAAACAAACTGGCGCTCATTTACACACCCATCCATCATGACACCACAAAATTCTGACCTTCTATCAAAATCCTCATTAGATAATTCCTGCACAAGTTGAATTTTATAGGGATGGTATTTTTATTTTTTCAACGCCCTACGAACCGACGTTTGCGAGATCTCAAAATCTCGGGCAACTTTCCTAGTTAAAACATAGGGAGATTAGGTAATAGCCAATAGTGTATCTGGTTGTTTATCTTCAGTTGTTGCAGATTTTGGTCTACCTAATTTTGGTTTATTTTTAACAATGCCCGTCTCTTCAACTCTGGATAGTTTTGCCCACAGTTATCCTACCAATAGGGAGTCTTTCGTGATACAATTCATTAAATATCCGGCAAGCTTCCTCGAGAGGTCTTTGTTTATCTCCATATCCTCGTATAATTAAAATTTGTATTATATGCTTTTCACTTAATTGATCCATACCTTATACGACAAATTGAAAAATTACTTCAGAAACACTCAAATATCACTTTACCAATAAAGGCGGAAGCACACGCTGTCAGCTTGACTGTGACAGTAACTTAGAATTGTTATTTTTTATTAAGGTGGAAAAATTTTATAAACTATCCTCAGTAAGACAAAAAACGGGAAAATGTACAAGCAGATAAGCGTGGAATTTATTAAGACCATTCGACCAGTTTGTATTCGTGTGTTACTTTACTCAAATATTACTTGACCAATAAAGGTGAAAGCACTCGTTGTGAACTTGACTGTGACAGTAAATTAAATTTTTTATTATCTTATTAAGGTAAAAAAATATCACTTATGAACCATCCTCAGTAAGACAAAAAAAAACGGAACATTGTACAAGCTGATAAGCTTATAATTTACTAAGACCAATCGACCATTTTGTATTCGTGTGTTACTCTACATTTAATTTTTTTCTGGTATAAAAGACAAAGAACGGGACAATGGACAAAAAAATACAGGCTGATAAGGTTGGAATTTATTAAGACGAGTCGAACAGTTCGTATTCGTGTCTTACTTCACATCTTATTTTTGGTTCTGTAATTTTTTCTTATGCAACCGCCATCTTGTGATACATTGTTAGAAGCAGAAAAGATTGTACTTTCAGAAATTAATAATTACTGGCCCTGTTACAATTTAAAAAAAGACCTACAACACTCTGTATATTCTGTAATAAAAGGGGTAAATACCTGGAAATCACGTCAAAATATGCGAAAATACCTCCAATATCAATTTTTTTGGCCGCTTACTTTAAATTTTATAAGTCCCGGTCCATACATTTGGCAGGCACTGTAGAGCTTTAAATACACCCACTCCGCAACGATTTGCTGTAATACCACGATATTAGTTTATCGCCTACATCAACTAAAATAACAAACGTTAAAGCCTGAATGCGGTATTAACGGAATGCAAAAGCTCCATTGTGTATTTTGTTGGTTTTGAAACAACGAAAACTCTGAAGCATAATTTTGTGAATTATACTCCACCCAAAAAACACAGTGATCGCAAATGGCTATTAGCACGAAAACGTGTCATAAAATGAATGATCTAGGATGGACCGCGGTACCTTACACATTCGAGAACATCATGTGAGCGGGTTCATATCCCCCTATTTAAATTAAAAAGTGTGGATGCAGCAAGTACGGTATGTTTTCGAATTTTTATAAATATTATTCAGTCAACTTCCTAGCATTGTCAAACAGAATGTCTTGGGTGTAACTAAATATGAACACATAAAGATATGGAAAGTAAATAAACAGTTGAGCAGTTTTTCCCGTCTAAAGACGTAAAGCTCCAATGATATGAGACAGACGCTGAGGCACCCTCTCTAGAAAGTACGGTGAGTTAAGTTTTTTACTACTTAATAATAAGCAAAACATAATGCGATGCAAACAATAGAAGTAAAAACTGTCGCCTGGCGTCACCAATATTTGTCTATGGTGGTAATATGTAGCTTAAAACATAATATATTTAGCCAGGTGTAGCACAAAGTCGTGGGTTCACATAATAAGGCTGAAACCGGCCTTATTATGTGAACCATGAATTTGACATATCAGCGACAGCAAAATAGTCAAACGTAATAATATATTTGATAAATGTGTATGGTATAGTTGATAGTAGGCCTTTTATTACCATCCCTTTCTCAGCACACATGTGCTTATGGTCACCATTTTTAGCGAATTCTTTTTTTAAATCAAAAGTCACATTGTCTATATGATTGTCAGTTTACGAAAATCTTAGGAGACAGGGCTGTAGTTAATCACAAATAATTAATTTATCAGAAAATCAAAAATCATACATTATTTGGTTTTTTAAGTTCATTACATTATTACAAGAAATTAGCTATAATATAAAAAATTTCACGCGATTAGCAACACCTGTTAGTTCTTTTTTTTTAACTGGAAATAAACAATAAAGCATTTTAAGGCGGTCAAAACCAGATGGATTATTAGCTAATATGTTTGACAGCTACAATGATTGTATACACCAAAATCAAAAGCCGTTAACTTATGGCTTTCTAAAGTAATTATATTCACAAAATCGTCCTAGTTATAAACACTTGGTTGTCATTTTTTTAAATGCTTGAGTTTAGCGAAAAAAGAAATACATATTGAAAACTAGACATTTTTTAAGTCTACTTAAAAGTACTTTTTATCTTATACCAAAATGAACTCATTAGCTCAAACCTTTCGAACGTTATCCTGTTTTCAAAATCGTTCTGCACACATACACACATTCTCACACACAGGCGTGCGCGCAGTAATATCTGAAATTATTTTCTGATTTAAAATTAATTAAAGCGAAAAAATTGGCTTTGCTATTAGCTGCAGGGTATTATAATAAAATAAAGATATCAAAATCCTAAAACCCTGATCTTGATCCCTTGCACGAATTCGGAGAAAAAATGTAACAATAATGAAAAGAATGCATTTAAAAATTTTAACTGTTAGATGTTTTTTATTCTTATAATATATTTATGTAATTGCTTTATTCACTTGAATATGTATACCATTTTAACTTGGCAAATATCGGTGAGGCTAGCCTACTTCTACAGTAAAAGCCAAACTTCAAAATTGACAATAAAAACCATTGTCAAGCCTAGACTACTTTGTTTTTCTTAATGCGTCTCTGTTCATATTACAGGTCTTAATATATTGTCTGGTTTTTAGCAGTGTCTTAAGAAAAAAGAAGTTCTGTAATGTTTGCAGTCGTGATAAAAGTGATTTATAGAGCGGACGCCATGTTTTTAGGCAATTCCTGTATTTGTTCGGTAGCCATTTTGAACAAAAAATAAAAATCAGTTAATAAATACGAAAATATTTGTGATCTGAAAATTTTTACAATATGTTATGAACATAAAACATGCAAAATGTGTAACAGAATAGGTTTAGGCTAATGAAATGAAAAAAATTTCGAGACGCAGCAAGTGCGTTATAGCAGAGACATTCCATAAGAATTATACGCTTTTATTATACGGAATATTAGTCAAGTTAATATTTTAAACTTACACAGATCTTGAAGATCGATTTTAGTGGCCCTAGTGCGTGCACATTTGAAGAATTATTTCGAAAGTGTTGCCATCTATATCTCTTCATTATCAAAAAAATCTTGTGTTCTAACTCCTTTTGAGAAAATTGCCCAAAACACAATTTTCTATGGAGCTCAAGAACTAAATTTTGCTATATCTGTAGATATTGTAAGTCTCTTTAAAATAAACTTGTATTGCAAATTTCATTAAAGTTATACAAAAGATTTCCAGAAGGAAACTTAACTCATACTTAGAAAGATAAAGTATCTGCCAAATCATAAACGTAGCAGTTATTTTTCCTCATTAATCGCCCGTATGATTTCCTTTTAGTAAACCTAATCAAACCGGCTTTTTCAATTTTAACGATAACAAAATGTCTACTGAAAATTATAATATCAGACTCAAAGGTGACAAACTTGTTCAGGCGTTTTAAACAAAAATGAGGTATTGTTCAAAACGTATGAAATATGTGCACTATTGTTTCTCCAAATGTCAAAATAAAACATAAAAACAACAAACTTTAATCCGAGCTGGATTCGATCATGCAACCTTCTGTAAAGCAGTCCAGCATTCTTCCAAAGGGCTATCTGCTAATACGTCAACTAACGTTGTCTACATAATACTTGACACAGGCTTCATGCCCGGGATAGTATATAAAAAGTATACGTAACAATTAATTACAGAATTAGTAGAATTACCATTCAAACACATTCAAGGATTGTTTTGGTCTTATATGACGTCTTATGTTTAAGTTTAAATATAAAAGAAACTATTTTATAATCATTTTTATAGACTTGACTTAAATTCGTTTACATTTCTACTATATTATGCGACAGCATAATAAACCTATGCTGCGCCAAAACTGTATTGAGGGTCGTTTATAAAGTTACAAATATAGTGCAATAATTATTAATAATTGATTGAATCTCCTAGTTAAATAACAATCACTTGGCAAATTTTTAATTTCATGTCGTCTGTCTTTTTCCGTAATTGCGGCCGAGATTTCACGAATGTTGGTTCGAGTTGTATGTTTTATGCCTGGTATATATTTAGTTTGTTTACCGTTGATGTATGGTTTATACCTGTTGCATGAATCAATCTACTCGTGGCAGTTAACTACTCTGTCTGTCAGGCACTGGACTTTAACCACTAAGTCGTTTCAACAATGTGGTTGGGATTTTATTTTTAATTTGGAAAGAAACTCTAAATATTGTGTACCAAATTACTTTAAATTAGCAACATATGTTTATTTGCACTATTTGTAGCCACGTGTAAAGTCTCATTCTAGTTACTCTGATACTTACGAAAATATAGTGTTTTCAAAAAGTTTTTTTTTTCCACCGGAAAAACTTGAGCATGAAGGCTGATTAACGATTAACTCGACCTTGGTTTTCGCTCAAATAAGATTTTCCAAGTTTTATTGAAATAAATTTTGTATTTTTTGAGTTATCGCTCGAATACATACATACATACATACACACACACACATACATATATATATATATATATATATATATATATATATATATATATATATATATATATATATATATATATATATATATATATATATATATATAAACGTATAAAATTTTTAACGGACCTTGTTTTTGGGTTCTAGGGACCCAAATTCGCACTTACCTGAAGAACTTTTTAAAAAGATTTACATCGTGAGCTCTCTAAAAGCAAAATTTTCTTAGTGAAAATTCGCTAAAAGGATAAATTTTATTTCGAGTTGATTTAAAAAAATTAAACATACCTACATATGCATTATTTCGACGGCACTTCAAAAAATTCTTTGCAGTTGAAATACATCTTGCTGGTAGCCAAAATGAGACTTTTTTAAGTTCAATTTTCACACCTTACTAACATTTCTTACGCCATCATATTATGGTACTTACATTAGATAACTGTTTTAGAATACAATAGTTCAAACAAAAGCAGTTAAAAAAATATATCACTGGTATAGGTATTGCAGCATGCGAAAAAAGTTGCAAAGTAAACTATAAAGCAATTCAAATAAATGTTTTATAGTAACTATTACGGCTCGATAACTGGCACCATGGTAAATGATTTTTAGTTTTATTATTGTTCCTTATTAAACTATTTTGAAAGTATCGTATATCATATTCTTTTACATTTATAAACCTATTATGTATGTATATATGTATGTATAAGTCGGTTACCCTTATAAGCAAAAATGATGATGGCTCCTCCTTGTACAAAAGATTCTGGAGGTAAAATACCCCTCCATTCGGATCTCCGCGAGAGGGGTGTACAGGGGGCGCCAGCATCAAGATTTAACATATCCTCCTCGAATATATGTGGCCTAAATTCTAACCTGAACTCCGTCCACCATTTCCTCCAGGCTAATAGGCCCCAACTCCTCTTCCTCACCGAAACCCAAATCAGTACCAAAACAGCCACTAATCACCTTAATTTTCCAGGGTATGAACTCCTTACTTCTTTTAGATTGCATGGAGGCGTTTGCGCGTACGTCCCTAGCAATCTACCCTGCAACAGGATTCCCAATTTAGAAGCTGGAAGAAAAGACATACTATGGATAAAATTCTCACTCAGCGCTGCAACTACATTCATCTGTTGCATTTACCGGTCACCTTCTGACAACAACTTTGTCCAGCTCTTTGACTACCTTTCTGAAAAAACCGACCATCTGATTTTTTAATATCCTTTCTCCGAGGTCACTATTCTTGGTGACTTCAATGTCCATAATAAGGAATGGCTAGGATCTTTAAAAACCGATCCACAAGGAAGAGTAGTGGAGGCCTTTGCAGTCAGCAATTCTTTAGCCAATATGGTTCAGCAACCTACTTACTTTCCTCGCATCCCAACACACAGCTTAAATCCCTTGGATCTCCTTCTTACTACAAATCCTGACTGCCATAAGATATCAGTTACCGCCCCACTTGGTCGCTCAGACCACGGCATGGTCACTGATTCCTGCGTAATGCAACCCGAGGTCACACAGTCATCACACCCACGTATCGTTTGACACTACAACTCTGCGAACTGGGACGAAATGCAAAATTACTTTTCCTCACTTGCATGAGCGTCTGTCTACTTCTCTCATCCTGACCCCTCTCACAAAACGTCACCGAAATTACCCAAGCTGGCATGTAATTATTTATTCCACGTACACAGAAAACCTCTGCAACCACTCAAAAGCCCTGGTTCTCTAAATCATATGACAAGGCTAGACTTGAAAAGGTCAAAGCTCACAAAAAGCTTCTACACAATCCCAGTCAAGAAAACCGTCAAGCATTTAACGACGCAAGGAACCGCTATGTCCGCATTCTTTCTGAGGCAAAAAACTCGCTTAATAACCACATCAAAAACAAAGTCCTCTTAAGCTCCAGCGGCAACAAACCCTTTTGGACTGTTGCTAAATCTGTTGAGAATAATTATTGCAGGTTCCCACCTCTCGTCTCAGGAGATAAAATTGTTTCTACCGCCCTGGGCAAGGCTGAACTTTTTGCCTCGTTGTTCGCCGGCAATTCTACTCTCAACCCACCTCCAAATGTTCAACCACCAACAGTCCCCAATGTCTTGCATAAAATGACGGATATCATTTTCAAAACTAAAAGGGTACGAAAGATGCTCTCCTCTCTTAATACCAGGAACGCCTCTGGCATTGACGAGATCCCAGCAATTGTTCTCAAAAAATGCGCACCAGAACTTGCTGCTGTCCTGACTCGTCTGTTTCAGACATCTTTCGATAGAAGCATATTCCCTAGTAACTGAAAAATTGCTCGAGTACAACCCGTCCCCAAGAAAGGATCCAAAGCGCTTCCTAGAAACTACAGGCCTATTTCTCTCCTTTCTCTCGTCCCTAAAGTGATGGAAAAGTATATAAACACCGAATTACTAAAATTTCTTGAAACACAGTCTAATCCACGACAGGCAGTATGGATTCCGTCAGCGCAGATCAACTGCCGACCTCCTTTACTTTGTCACCCATTCTTGGAACAAGTCTATGGAACTATACGGTGAATCCCAGATTGTCGTTCTAAACATATCCAAAGCATTCGACCAGGTCAAGCACGCAGCGCTGCTTAATAAACTACCGGCCTTTAGCCTACCACGACAACTCTGTACGTGGACAGCAAAATTTCTCTCAAACCGGAGCATTTCTGTTGTCGTAGATGGCCATTCCTTTAAACTGTATCCAATTAATGCATGAGTTACTCAAGGTTCAGCTTTAGCCCCTACTTTGTTTCTTCTCCACATCAATGACCTTCTCTCTAGCACATCCAACCCAGTTCACAGTTACGCGGACGACAGCACCCTCCACTCAAATATACAGTATTCTAAGCCTGTCTCTTTAGCCCAATTAGATGAGGATCGCAGACTCATTGAGCAAAAAATATTAGACTGGGGAAGTAGAAATCTTGTACAATTAAACCCCACCAAATCACAGTCTTGCTTCCTTTCTCATAAGAGATACACCAGCCCTAGACCCATCACAATAAACAACCAAGTTATTTAAAGTAATGAGTCCTTTTCACTTGTTGGCATTTCTGTGGATCTAAATCTCAATTGGCACCAACATGTCACATCAATTGCAGAAGCGGCTGCTAAGAAATTAGGTTTCCTCTTCTGGGCTTGCAAATACTTTTCACCAGCTAATCTCCATGCCTTATATACTTCACAAGTAATACCAAACCTCGAATACTGCTCCCACATCTGGGGTGCTGCTGCCGCTTCTACACTCGCTATCCTGGACTCCATTCAGAAGAGAGCTATACGTCTCATCGGTAACCCTACCCTCACCTAAAGGCTGCCATCCCTTGCCCCGTGACGTGCCGTTGGTGACCTCTCTCTCTCTCTCTTCTATAGATATCTGCACGGCCACTGCTCAAAGGAGCTTTCTTCCATAGTTCCTACACCTGCTGCCCCCAACAAATCTTCCAGGATAACAGAGCGAATGCACCCTTTTACTGTCCAGGTCACCAGGCATAGAACCTCTTGTTATGCCCGCTCTTTTATCCCGAGGGCTTCCAAGTTGTGGAATTCCTTGCCGGCACTTGTTTTTCCTTCACCCCCGAACCTCCAAACCTTTAAGTCCAGAATTAACAAGTTGCCTCTTTCCTCCTTGTCGACACCCACGGTACGATAGTATTTAGGCTGTAAGCCCTCGTGGTGTGTTGTTGAAATAAAAAAAATCTATGACACCTTACACATCCGTTATAAAATAAACTAAAGAACTAAAGCGTATTATATACCTGGATTTATAAGCGTTATATAAACGTTACCAAAACGTTTTATAGCAACAGTCATGTTTTATAAAAAATGTTTTGTACGCGTTCTTGTGACTACCATAAAATATCAAATTGCTAGTTGTGACTGTGTCAACATTTAGTTTAGTTTATTATTTGGATTTCATATGTAAGTTTAAATTATTGTAAGAAGATACCACACATTTTGTTCATGATTTTATATCGATTGACTAATGAAGGTATTATTTTTTTTTGTAACGTGAGCTTAGAGTTTAAAGGACATTTACTTCAGCCACTTATTATTCCGCACGAGCCCCTAGAGGCTGCTCATGCAGAACCTACATAGTATATGAAAAATACAGAGATAAATTTATATAAAATTTAAATTACATTTATATGAAACCAGGAAATTGTGTTAGTTTTATGAATGAATTTACATGTAACCTAAATTCTGTTTATATGAAACCAGGAAATTGTGTTACTGTAACTTCCAGCAATTCTCTCGTGCTTTTATTAGGTTGTAAATAAAATTGTGGCTCCGAGTTTATGGACATATATAGTCTCACTTTATTTTTATGAGAGATAATATACAAAAATTATGGCAGTTTGTATAGATGCCGAGGCTAATTTCGTCGACTTAATCACGAGATACATTAGATAATTTAAAAATTGTGTAGTTAATCCATTTTAGGAGGTACAGGGTAAGCGAAATCGACATGAGTTTTGTGTTTTTGTTTCTTTAACGTCGGTGTATTTCCGCGACTATAGCCAATCACCGGCGCCAAGAAGCCGTTTCACCTCATTATCCTGAAAATTTGGCCAAATCCCTGCCTTTCTGTAAGAAGGGTAGGGATATTTAACGTGTCCAACATCGCATGCACACGGTACAGACGGCTTTACGCCCCATTAGAAGGGTGGAACCTGCAGACATTCAACTTGCCCAAATACAATGCCACAACCTCGGCTAATGTTAATTGTACAGCTGGTACTGAAAGAATGAAAGGAGAACCCTGGGATCGAACCCATTAGCCTTCAGTTCAGAGGCACACGTTCTTACCACTCAACCACCGAGGCTATATCGACATGAGTTTAATAGTATAAGTATTAGAAAAGGAAAAACAACGGAAAAAATTTGAAAAGACGTTTGTTAATGGTATTGAGTAAGGCTTATTTTAAGCCAAAGACGTCATCGAATTTTCCCCGAAAAAACGCCTATATTTTTTCATGTTTAAAAAGACCCCAATTTTATGTACAAATTTATTATCTTCTTCCGTTAAAAAATTATAAGCAAATTTGTCGCATTCGTCAATAATTAAATATTATTAATTATTATTATTAATTATTATTTAAACATTAAAATATTACTACTATTACCACAGAAAGAAATATGTATATAGATAGACCCTAAAATTTTTTTTTAAATCTGACAACCTACTCCTAAACACTTATCCAATCTCTGCCTTACGTTTCTTACTGAATCCTTACGTAACATTTTTCTAGGTACTTTACCGCAAGTATTTCTGATTTTTTTCTTTTAAATGTTCCAAATTAACAGATGGTGTTCTTGAAACTTTATTTTTCAAAGTTCCCCACAAGATCAAGTCTAGTGGGGTCAAATCCGGTGATGTAAGCGCTCATTGTATCGGTCCATTTATCCAATTTTCTCCATAAGCTTTATTTGAATACTGTTGGACAATTCTTGCTTAGTGCGGTGTATCTCCGTCATGCTGGAAACATATATTTGCTCGCAGTTCTAATGGCACATTTTCGAGAAGAACAGGAAGTATTTCTTGACGAGATTGCGATTATTGCACACATATTTGCTCGCAGTTCTAATGGCACATTTTCGAGAAAAACAGGAAATATTTCTTGACGAAATTGCAATTATTGCACACTAACTGATTTTTTTTTTTGTAAAAATAAGGACCAATCGAATCCCTATTAATAATACACACCCAACGTTGATTATGGAGTATCCTTGGGTTTCAAATGGAGTGACAAAATATGGGTTTTCAGCAGCCCGATAATGTTCATTTTTCTGATTGGGTTACAGTTTCTAAGAAAACAGCTTACGTTCGTCCACAGTAGATGTTGGAAAAATTGATTGCCATTGATTATTAAGTTTACCATCACTTGGGAAACATATCTAATGCTTCATTGTTGATGTTTATCTAAAAAGTGTTCCAAGTTGAGAAGTTTTTAATTGTGGTAACCATTTTTCATAAAACATTGTCGTGCCGAACTATATTTTAAACTCACGACAGGCTTGCTGAGCCAGGTTCCTTGGATGGTCTTAAAAATACTGCAAGACAGAGGCAACAATATTATCAGAAATGACTCTTTTAGTAATATTTTTCCCGTTCGAGAAGAAAATGCTTCGTTATTTGCACTTAAATTGCGTTCCGATCTTGCAAATAGCTGTAAGCTTGAAATAATACGTTCGGAGTATCTCTGGGCGTATAACTGAAGTGATCTTTTAGGATTTTTTTAGATTACGCATAAACTAAAACAATTCGTTTGTCGTTGTACGTGAACATTTTTCAAAGTCAAATGACAACAAAACGATATTTATCAACCGTTACTTTTAAGTGACCTTTCATTAAGAAAATTTACCAATAGACGGATATAGATGGTAAGACTTTTGTAAAATTTCTTTAAATGAGCGAGACTTAGGGCCCCTAGAACCCAAATCCAATCTCAGTTAAAACGTTTATATAAATATATATATATATATATATATATATATATATATATATATATATATATATATATATATATATATATATATATATATATATATATATATATATATATATATATATATATATATTTGTGTGTGTGTGTGTGTGTGTGTGTGTGTTTGTGATGCAATGATTATGACAACGTGTGTGAGAATAGTACTCTATTGTGGCTACCGCTCAGATTATGGCAACTTTTTGGGGTTGCCACAGATGAAAATCACCGAATGATATGCATTCCTCGAAAAATGTATAAGCGTCATGATTCTTCATCGCACCACGGACGTGTAGAAACATTCAGAAGGTGATTTCATCAATTCGTTGAGAAATACTTAGCAGTTTCATATTTTCTGTGTGAGTTGCCATTTATGGGTCTTGTGCATACATGTAATAAACCAACTTGTGGCTACTAAGGAAAGACTGATTCCAGCGCACTCTTCAGTATACACTTTAAAGCTTATTTAAAACGAATTTGATGCGGTGGGCTAATCCTAGCTTGTATCGCAATAAACAGTGACTCTGAGTTTCTTATTTTTAAGCGAGGCTGAGAATGTTGTACATGGACACCTGGACACCAGATGTTTTTACAGCTCATTGTACTAACTAACTAAGGAAACACCGAGGATTTCTACTGTTAACTCGGACATGCACATTTATGGTTTTTGGTTAGTTATAATATATGTATATACTGTAAATAATTCGTTGTAACATAATCAAAATTATTTGCATAATCACAAAAAAATGTCATGTCTAATTTTAGATTTGCAATTGCTGTACACATACCCAATTTATATTTAGCTTCCAAACTTTGACAAGGTCAATGTAATTTTGACATTTCTAAAATAACCACTCATAATTTTTACCTAGACTTGCCTTATCTAAAATTTGCAACCATATCCATTTAGGTTTCAACCACCTACATTATTTATTGTATTATACCGCCTATACCTAATAGTTTTGGAAATATAAGCATTTATAATCGCATACCATAATTCACTTAGCGATCAGTTTAACACATTTTTTCTAGTTTTTTATTTGATTATATTAACCGATTAGATTATGGTTCCTTTTAATGAATTTTTGAGGAAAAATATTGAAATATTTAAACAAACTTTGGTGCAAAAAAGGTAGGAAATAATGAATCTGATTATCTATACATATTTACATTTTCATAAATTGTGTTTACAAATGTCTAATGAAACTTTAAAATGACGGCCTTAAATACCGTTGTTATTTTTGACAGCTTATGATATGAAACTATGAGTATTTAATAATAATAATAATAAAAAGTCTGGTCGCAGCAATGGCGTTGTGGTAGTGAATTTTCGTAAAAAATGTTTTTAATAGGAAACATATCTTTTTTTTTAATCTGTCATCAAATTTGGTTAACAGTATAACCTGTATAGAAGAAACAATGTACCATATCTCACCAAAATAAGTCTATGGTTTGAAAATGTACAAAAATCTTCCGAAAATAAACTTAAAATGTTCCCCAAAAAAACTGGTTTCCTGGCCAACGAACCTTAGGTTAATAGTAAATATATAAATAGCTATCGAAAGAAATATTTTATGAAAAATCGCTACCATAACGCACTTGCTGAGTCCAGAATTTATTTTCTTACAAACGTGGATTATCTTTCAATGGAAAATGCAAATTGTGCAATAAGATAAGGTGTGTTTAATTAAGAAAAAACATTCACCAGCGACTTATCCTCTGATTGTAAAAATAATTTTATAAGATGCAGTTCCAGAGACCGTGTAATTAACGTATACAATTTTTTTCATATCTTGTATAATAATGGATATGTTAAGCTTTACCCTAGAAATGCGTCACCCTGTATATATGAAAACATATAAAAACTAAAACTAACCCGGATTTGGGTTCTATGGGGCCTAGTTCGCGCTTATTTGAAGAAATCTGTTCAAAATTCAAAAGTCACTAAAATTTTTTGCATTAAATGTCTATCACTTTTTAGTTAATTTTTATTTACAAAAAATCGCTAATAGAGAGGTATCGGTGGTGAGACTTTGCAAAAAATTTTTCAAATGAGCGGGAATTTGGGCCGCTAAAACCCATATCCGGGGTCAGTTTCGATTTATATATATATATATATATATATATATATATATATATATATATATATATATATATATATATATATATATATATATATATATATATATATATATATATATATATATATATATATATATATATATATATATATATATATATATATATATATATATATATATATATATATATATATATATATATATATATCCAACCGATAACTCAAAAAATAATTAACCAATTTTGATGAAACTCGGCAAGTGCCTTTCTTTTATTAATAGCTTGGATGAGTTCGTTAGCCAGGAAAATCGGACCAGGTTTTCCGGGAAAATCATTAGTTTTCTTTCAAAAAAATTTTTCCTCCGAAAATTATAAAGCTATTATAGGTATATGAGATCTAGTATGTCTGAGTCGTTACCTAGCAGTGAAACATTTGATATCATTCCGCAGATCAATTACAAGCTGTAACTGACGTTTATCGTATATTATTAGATCGTTTATCTGTTTTCAATTATGGTTGACAAATTGTTTGCGTTATTTGGAAATTTGAATATACAAATGCAAATTATTCCTTAACGATTTTATTAATGTTAGTGGGTGGCCTAAACAGTGTTGGTTATGTTTTGTCAACAGATATAAAGGATCGAAGTTTTACAAAAAGGGCTGATATGCAACAGGCTAGTTATTTTATCTCTGATGCTTTGGCGGTAGTTTGTGGTTTAACGGTCCATAATTTTTAGCTAATTTTCGCATAAAAAATTTATCAATGCGGAGACCGCGACTTTAGAATTTTAAAAAGATTTCTTCTAATGACCGCAAACTAGGCCCCCTAGAATCCATATCCGGGTTTACGTTCAGTTTTTATCTATTTACATATATACAGGGTGACGCATTTCTACGGTAAAACTCAATATGATTATTCTTACACAAGAGACGAGAAAAAATTTTATAACTTAATTATAGGGTGTCTTGAGCTGCATCTCATAAAATTATTTTGACAATCACCGGCTGGCCCATAAATCGTTCGTGATCCCTACAAATTTTTTTTCGAACACCCTTATTTTATTGCATTTTTTTATCGAAATATGTTTGCAAGAAAAGAAATCGAGACGCGCTAAGTGCGTTTTGGTAACAAATTTCCATTAAATGCTTCAAATTTCAATAACTCAATTTGCTATTAACCTAAAGTTTGTTGGCTAGGAAACCAACATTTAAAGTATATTGTCGGAAAATTTTTGTACATTTTCAAAAAATAAGTTATTTTGATAAAATATGGCACATTGTTTCTACTATATAAGTTATACCGGTAACCAAATTGATGACTGCTTTCATTAAAAAGACATATTTGCTATTCAAAGCATTTTTATAAAAATTCACTTCCATAACGCACTTGCTGCGTTCAGCCTTTTTTTCTTTTAACTTAGAATTCTAAATTTCGGTACATAGTTCAGCTTTAACGACGTAAGCTCGGCTACCAAATTTTAAAGCTATAGCTTTGTTATTTCCGGAGATATATAAATTTTTCGACAAGAAACACAAAATTTTTCGGGAGAAACTGGTCCGCTTTTCTTGGCTAACTAACATATCCAAGCCAATTTTCAAAGGAAGGCATACACCAAAGCTTATAAAAATCGGTCATTTGAAGACATATTTCAGAATTCGAAAGTCGCGATTTCCTCAATAGTGATTTTTAAAAAAATCACTAAAATGGTTAGAAATATTTTACATAAATTTTGGACTATGGTTATATACCGTAACTCCTCGCATAACGTCGTCTAATTTAACGTTGTTTCATTATAACGTCGCAGTTTGTTGTGGGCAAATGTATCGCTTAACGTTGAAACTGATTCAGTATAACCTTGTTATTCTAAAAAAAGTCGGAAATAGTTGGTAAAAAACGAGCACACAATATAATGTGTGGGCATGTACATAATACATACGTAAATGAATACCGTTTTTTAATCATTTTGCAGTCACAAATATGTACATAATATTATGTATGTACATTATTACTGAATTTTCTTAAAAAAAATTCACTAATGAGGAGATCCCGACTTTTGAATTTTAAAAAAATTTCTTCAAATGAGCGCTAATTAGGCCTCCCAGAAAACATATCCGGGGTCAGTTTCAATTTTTATATGTTTATATATATATATATATATATATATATATATATATATATATATATATATATATATACATATATATATATATATATATATATATATATATATATATATATATATATATATATATATATATATATATATATATATATATATATATATGTATCACACCGATAACTCAAAAAATAATGAGTCGATTTTGATTAAATTTGGTGAAAAAATTCCTTTTGCAAATGGCTTGGATGAGTTCGTTAGCCAGGAAACTCTGCCCAGGTTTTCCCGGAAAATTTTGTAATTTCTTTAAAAAAATAATTATATCTCCGGAATTAACAAAGTAAGGGCAACCAAATTTGGCACGCAGGTTAACATCCTCATAGGTAAGTTACCCATCAAAATTTAGCTTTGTAGGTCAAAAGACAAAAAAGTTATAGACATTTAAAGAAAAATAAACTGGGGTTTTCCACAAAACGTCAAAGTGGCGATTTAAAATGTCAAAATTGGCAACATTTAGGCAAAGAACTTGAATCTAATACGGGCTATAGAAATAAAATGTCTCAAGGAGGATGTTTTACAAACCCTAAAGTCTTAGTTTCAATCGTCATTGTCCTTCATTTTACTAAAATATTCCCAGAAAATTCATTTCAAATAGACCCTTTCTCTGATGCTTGGCAGTAGCCTTAGCTATAGTTTTTCGTTTAATGGTATATAATTTTTGTCGAATTTTCGTAAAAAATCAATAAAGCTCAATATATCCGTTATTATATAAGATATGAAAAAATTTTGTATATATTAATTATAGGTTGTCTTGAGCTACATCTTAAAATAATATTTCTACAATCACAGGGTGGCCCATAAGTCGTTGGTGATACAAATTTCCATTTTTTTAAATCAAACACGCCTTATGTTATTGCATTTTTGCATTTTTCATCGAAATATAATGCATCTTTGTAAGAAAAGAAATTCTGGACGCAGCAAGTGCGTTATGGTAGCGAATTTTCATCAAATGTTTCATATTTGAACAGCTCAATTTGCTATTAACCTATAAGGTTGACCAAGAAACGTGTTTTTTCGGGAACACTTTAAGTTTACTTTTAGAAATTTTTGTACATTTTCACACAATAAAGTTATTTTGATGAAACAAGGCACATTGTTTTTACTATATAGGTTATACTGGTAACCAAATTTGATGCCTGCTTTCTTAAAAAAACACACATATTTGTCATTAAAAACATTTTAATGAAAATTCACTACCATAACGTACTTGCTGCGTCCAGAATTTTATTCATTTTCAATCATTCGTTTTACGTTGTTTCACTTAACGTCTTGATTGGTAGATCCCTAACTAGAACGTTAAGCGGGGACTTGCTGTAAATAAAAATTGAGAGCTAATATCTTAAAATAACACCATTTTGCGCAAACTAAAAAAAAGTATATGACTAAATAATAAATTTATATATATATATATATATATATATATATATATATATATATATATATATATATATATGTATATATATATATGTATATATATATATATATATATATATATATATATATATATATATATATATATATATATATATATATATATATATATATATATATATATATATATATATATATATATATATAGACCATTAGACCTTCAACTTAACTAAAACTACTGCCAAAGCATCAGAGAAAGGTTCTATTTGAAATGAATTTTCTGGACACATTTTAATAGAATGAAGGGCAATGACGGTTGAATCTGGAACTTAAGAATGTTTAAAACACGCCTCTTACGATATTTTTTGTGAATAGCCCGTATTAATTTCAGGTTCTTTGCCTAAAAGTGGCCAATTTGAACGTTTCAAATTGGGACTTTGACATTTTAAGAGGAAAGACTATAAAATTTTAAAAGTATTTTTTCTGGAATTTCTTGACCTATTTTTTGCGCTAAAAAGCTTAATTTTTGCTTGTAATATACAAGAAATTTTGTTATACACACAAAATATTTTGTTTTTGTGCGTTTTTCTTGTCATCAGTGGCACCCAAGAAAAGAAAAAAAAATGCCTATAACTTTTTTTCTTTCAGCTTACAGATCTAAATGTTGGCGAATAGTTGACTCTTTATGGTGTAAACCTGTATACCAAATTTGTTTGCCCTATCTTTGTTATTTTCGGAGATATAAAAATTTTCTGAAAGAAAACGCAAATTTTTCCGGGAAAAACTAGACCGATTTTCCTGGCTGATGAAGTTATCCAAGCCACTCGCAAAAAAAAGGTGTTCACGAAATTTGATTGAAATCGGTGTGATACATACATACATACATGCATGCATATATATATATATATATATATATATATATATATATATATATAAACATTAAAATTTTAACTGACCCCAGATATGTGTTCTAGGGAGCCTAGTTAGCGCTCATGTAAAGAAATTATTTCAAAATTCAAAAGTAGCGATCTCCTCATTAGTGATTTGTTTTTAAGAAAATTCACTTTGCTTGCTGGTTATAACTTCCGCACGATCTCAATCAAAGTTCCTAATTTCTATGCTCAAACTCCTGTAAATATAGATGCCGCATGTTGCTACACAGTCCAGCTTATGACTTGAGAATACACACGTTTATCTTCTTAAATACGAAGCCACAACAATGCATAGTCGTTCATAGTTATATACAGTTGATACAAGAAGTTGTCATTTTCTTGATATATATATATATATATATATATATATATATATATATATATATATATATATATATATATATATATATATATATATATATATATATATATTCACCTGCCATACACAGAATTTGTGATAATCGTTGACACAATGTTGTTAATAATTCACACATAAAGTTGCCATTTTCTTGATATATATTCACACTCATACACAGAACTTATGGCAACCGATGCCACAATGTTGTTGTATGCACGCTTGCTCATCTCGAAATATCTCACTAATCAGCGAGTGTATAGATGATCTGACGATATTTCTAGCATTATAACGTCAAACTGAGTATACTGCAACTCAGATTGTTTGAGTCGCCATTTGTTGGTACATTGCACGGTTGCCATAATCATTGCAATACGTGTATGTGTGTGTGTGTGTGTGTGTTCGGAAAGATTTCCGCGATGTTTAATGTGAGTCGTGCTTGGTTATCGGGTTGAACCGCGTCCAGAATTTATTAAAACTCGACGCTTCGGCTCCTCTTTTGGAGCTATTTTCGAGAGGTAAAGAAAATATGTAAGGACATGAACTCTAAGGTCTCTCTCGTCAAAGATCGTCTCTATGGTCTCAGTGTGTTCAACCCTAGGCCTAAGAGAGATCTGGCAGTTCGCTGAAAGTATTGTACTGTATGTACCGTTTCGCCTACCTGCTTCGTTATCAGCGTAATTAGTCAAATCACGTGACAATTAAGTCAGGGGCTTTCGTCACGGTACTTAAAGGGTTAAGAGGATTTTAGGTATTTGCTTAGTCAGGTAGGTAATGAAGTTGTCTATTGAATTTATTGTCTTTTTGCGTGTTTCTAATGAATATATAATAAGTTTTCAAGTAATATGAAGACGAAAACCACCATCTCTTATTTAAACAATCGGGACGTTTTTCCATCTCGATCGCTTTGCGGATAATTGTGGTTTTGAAGTTGTAAACCGGGGCTATTGTTTTGGCATTGTCGAAGTTTATTTTGTGTCCTGTATGATTATGATACATGCCCAGCGCCGATGAGGGGTCGGATTTTCTAACTGCGAGGGTGTGTTCTTATATTCTATTGTGTATGCCTCTATTTGTTTTCCTACATAAGTTCGGGAACAGTCGGTACAAGGAATTTTGTGGACTCTGTGAGATTCGTGTGGAATCGTATCCTTGGGAGTTTTTGTCATATTTGACAGTTTTTGCTCTGCTGTGAACATGGTTTGGATATTATGGGTTCTAAAAATTCGGCTGGTTTTTCGGTGATACCTTTAATGTATGGTAAAAATGCTGTGTGTTGTTGTGTGGACCCTGTTTGTTCTTGTTGTGGTGTAGTGGTTTATTGTTGTGCGTTTCCAATGTTTCTTACCAACCCACACTAATCGTTATCTTAACGCCCAATCTCACCATCACCAGTCGCAACTAAATTCGGTGGTTCGAACACTAGTAACACGATCCCTTAGACTAACGGACAACAACAATAAACAGACAGAATTAAAATTTTTAAGACAGACATTGCTAGAAGACGGATACGACAACAATCACATACTACGAGATACTAGAAACCTCAGATGTTGTATGTATGTTGTATTGTTTATCTTTATTTCATTTTCAAATAGTATGGATATAGTAATAGTAAGTAAGTGTTAAAAGAGTTGAGGTGCAGCAAGTGCGTTATGGTAGCGAATTTCAGTAAAAATATTTAAGATGGAGATAACTTAAGTTCCCGTTAAAGTAGCTTCTTCAGTTATGATACATAGTGAAACCCATATAAAGGCAGCGTGGGTGATAAATTAAAAAATGACATAATAAGCTTCACAGATAACTACAAATTTGTTTTGAAAAACCTGTTTTGTTATTTTGTTTGCGGAAACTGGTTCGATTTAGTTCACTTAAACGGATCATGCAAACGATTAATAAGGAAAAATACCTGTTACGTTTATAATTTGTCAGGTACATGTCTTTTGTAAATAAAAACTAAATTTGCGATAAATTTGCAGTTAGCACACGGGAGACTTTTATAATGCACATACCACAAGAACAATTTCTTTCTTCTGCGTCCAGACTTTTGAAATATTGATTAATGGTTGGTTTTCTAATACGGCATCTTATATATCTGTCAATAAATGAATTTGCATTCACACAAGCTTCTCAAAAATATATAACGTTATGCGTCTATTTAAATAAACAACGAAAAAATTACAATAAGTAATAAAATTGTTGAAGTGACATCTGGGATGTATTTTAACAGGTAATTAGTTGGTTTTTGGTTAAGTTTAAACACTATTGAGTCATTTTTATTTAGATATTTAGATATCCAGAAAGGAGGCATTTATTACCGCATAGAAAAAAAAAATGGAGGTAATTTTGAATATATTTCCAAAGTAAAAAAGAACAGAACAAGGGTATACTCCAGACTGAATTTATTTAGTAAAAGCCCTACGCGTTTCGGCCCATATATCTGGCAATCTTCAGGGGCTTCGTTCTGTTTTTTATATAACAGGAACTGAACTTTACAAGAAATCTATCATAGTGGCTATTTTCATCGACTGTCGATTTGTTTCCTTGCAGTATATGGGTGAAGGCAGAATTAGAAACATTAAAACCTCAAATCACAGCAATGGACAAACGGCGATACAAATAAAATTTCGCATTTGAAATGGAGGACAGTTAGAATCCGAATATCTGAAGAGAACGGGAAGGGGCAAACAAATGAGCTACGACTTTTAGCTAAAAGTTATAGGCATTTCAAAATAATTTTGAGACTTTCCTCAAAACGTCAAAGTTTAGATTGGAAACGTCAAACTTAGCAACATTTAGGCAAAGAACCTAAAACAAATACGAGTTATGTAAAGACAATGTTGCAAGAAGAGTGTTCAACAAACCCTTAAGTTTCAGCTTCAACCCTCATTGTCCTTCATTTTACTAAAATATTTCCAGAAAATTAATTTCTAACATACCCTTTCTCTGATGTTTTGGCAGTAGTTTTAGTTAAGCTTATGGTTTAACGGTCTATAATTTTTGGCTAAGTTTCATAGGAAAAATTCGTTAATGAGGGGGCCGCGACTTTTGAATTTTAAAGAGATTTCTTTAAATGAGTGCAAACTAGTCTCCCTATAATCCATATCCGCGTTTAGTTTCAGTTTTTATCTGTTGACATATATACGGGGTGGTGCATTTCTAGAGTATAGCTTAATATAATTGTGATTATACAAGATACAAGAAAAAATTGTATACGTTAATTATAGGGTGTCTTGAGCTCTACCTTATAAAAAAATTTCACAATAACAGGATGGCCCATAAGTTATCGGTGATACCAAAGGATTTTTTTCGAACATCCCTTATATTATTTCATTTTTGCATTCTTAGAAATCTGACGCATGATTGTAAGAAAAATATCTAAACGCAGTAAGTGTGTTTTTGTAGCGAATTTTCATTGAATGCTTTACATTTCAATAACTCATTTTGCTATTAACCTAAGGTTCGTTGACTAGGAAACCAGTTATTTGGAAACATTTGAGGTTTATCTTCGAAACATTTTTGTACGTTTTCAAACAGTAAGTTATTTTGAGAAAATATAGTACGTCATTTTTACTATATAGGTTATAGTAGTAACCAAATCTGAGGCATGCTTAAATGAAAAAAGAAATATATGCTATTAAAAATATTTTAATGAAAAATAACTTCCATAATGCGCTTGCTGCGTCCCGACTTTTTGTTTGTGTGTTTATTAATGCTATCTTGTTTTCTCGTTATTTTTTTAAATGTTTTTGTTTGTTGATTTGACCTACAGCTATAGTGACCTTCATTAATCTAAATGCATATAAAACATTTTTAACGACTATTGTTTTTTCAGGGAGGCAGGGATTCATGCCAAGGTGATTCCGGAGGTCCTTTGACTCTGCCGGTTGATGGTAGAAGGACGCTTATAGGCCTCGTATCTTGGGGCATTGGCTGTGGCAGGGAGCATTTACCAGGGGTCTACACCAATATACAGAAATTTGTTCCTTGGATAGATAAAGTTATGGGATAAGACCGTCTATTTCCAATCCAGCCACCTGTATAATGTGCCAGTGCCTCCGTATTTTCCAGATTTGTGCTCTAGTGTCTAGGAGTATATGTACTATTAACATATTTGTGTGATCAGTGTCGAACTGTTTGTTATTTATTTTTATAGAAAAAAATAATTAAAAATATTGAAAAAAATAAAACTCTAGCAGAAGTTTACAAAAATTGGAGTACCTACTTAAAAAATAGTAAGGAGATTAATTCAATTGTGAAATTTGTTTGAAGGAATCATAAATAAATAAATGCAATAAATCTACTTTTATTGATAAAAAATGTAGATTAAAAAAAATATTTATTCGTGATATATTGTTATATATATATTCTGGTTAAAAACTGTTGCAATTGTAAATTTTTACCCAATAATAATAATAATAATAATAATAATAATAATAATAATAATAATAATAATAATAATAATAATTTATTAACGGTCTGAGCCAATTTACAGATTAATTTACAACCAAAAATCAAAATAACTATAAACAAGCTAATAATATAAACCTAAAAAATATTTTCTAACACACTTTTAAATTCAGCAAGGCTTACAAAAAAAATATCAGTTTTTTCACAATATTTGTTACCATTTCTACAGATTCTTGGAACTGCAGAATGAAAAGTATAATTAACACGATAGAAACTCTCATTAAATAGACCATGGTGTCTTAAGGTTCTGGATGGAACACTAAGCTTAATCATAGCTAGTAAGTCAGGAGAATCTACAACACCATTCAGCAATTTATATAAAAAGCAAAGGTCAAAATTAACCCTTCGTTGTTCGAGAGTAATCAAATTTAATTGAGTATAAAGTTGTAAGTAGTCAATTTGGTCAGTTACGATACCCATCTTATATGCCACAAACCTAAGAAATCTTTTTTGGACTCTTTCAAGTAGATCTTTATGTATCTGATAGAATGGTGACCATACAATGCTGCCGTATTCAAGCACAGATCTGACATATGCACAGTACACAGATTTTAAACAGTTTACATCGGAGAAGTCTGCCAATGTTCTTTTCAAAAATCCCAGGATTTTCAAGGATTTATTTGTAATTAATTCAATATGCTTACCAAATGTCAAATCACTACTAAAGTACACTCCCAGATCTCTTATCTAATCAACCTTTTTTAAGACAGTATCTTCCATTTTATAATCAAAATTTGAAATATTTTTCGATCTAGAAAATTGTATATAGCAGCTTTTACTCTTATTTAACAACATATTATTATTCCTACACCACTGGATCAAATTATCTATATCTGCCTGTAATTTCAAATTATCTTCAGGAGTTTTAATCTCAACAAACATCTTCAGATCGTCTGCATATAAAAGTGTATCTGCATATTCAAAGCAGCGAGTCACATCATCAACAAATATGTTAAAGAGCAATGGTGAGAGATGCCCGCCCTGGGGCACACCCGAAGACACATCGATGTCTTTAGATAGATAATTTTTTATTTTAACTATTTGTTTTCTATTAGACAAGAAGTCCCCAAACCAAGCCAACAAATTTCCAAAAATTCCAAATTTTTGCAGCTTTATCAATAAGATTCGGTGATCTATCTTATCAAAAGCCTTTGAAAAATCGGTATATATCACATCGAGTTGACCTCTCTCCTCAAGGACCCGAGACAGGTAATGTTCATATATTAGTAAGTTTGTAACAGTGGATCTACCTTTAACGAAACCGTGTTGCTTTAAAGTTAACTGTCTTTCAACAAACGGTCTTAGTTTATTCATTACAATATTTTCAAATATCTTAGGAATTAAACTATTCTTTATTATAGATCTGTAGTTTTTTATATCAGATATGTCACCCTCTTTATGGAGTGGATCCAAGAACGATATCTTCCAAGCATTTGGGAAAACACCCAACTGTAGTGACAAATTAAAGATCTTAGCAAGAATATAAGATACATTTACATTCCTTTAAAAAGCTTACAGGAATCAAATCTGGACCAGCACCTAAGTTATTATCAAGCTGCGCAATGGCATCAAACACTTCCATTATTTCTATCCTCATTACACCCATGATCGCATTATGAGAGAACTCTTCACTACAATCTACAGAAACACTATTGTTATAATTGTTATAAACTGACCCAAAAAAATCTGAGAATGAGTCAACAATTTTATCTACATCATCTATCTGTGTGTCATTATATTTCATTACTTTAGGAATACCGAATTTGTTTTGCTTTGATCTAACATATCTCCAAAAACTCTTACTATCTACGTTTATGGCTGTTTGAATATTATTTATATAGTCATTATAACAAATCTTAGAAACATTTTTACACCGTTCTCTTAAACTACTAAAAATACTATAATGATATTGAGAGTTGCTAATTTTATAATTTTTGTGTGCTATTTTTTTGTCAATAACAAGTTGTCTCAAGTCTGCGGAATACCAGTGTGGAAACTTTCTATTTCTAGTTCTACATTTGGGAACAAACAAATCAATGGTTACAAAGAGAACATCATAAAAACGATCCATCATTACATTGAGATTTTCAGAATCTAACAAACTATCCCAATTAACATTAGATAAATAATAATTTATGCCAATGAAATCTGCCCTATCAAAATTATAATATAAATAGTCATAGTCTATCAAATCAAGATTTTTTCTACAGACATCTAGGTTTATCTCTAGCGCAGGATGATACTTGTCCAATTTCAGAAATGGTTCAGCAACTGATACATTGAACCTTACCATATTAGAAAAAACTAAGTCCAAATAGTCTCCAAAAATATTACTAATAGAGTTAATCTGATACAGTCCCCAGTAAGCAGCTACGTCCGATAGAATCTTACATTTCTGAGACACATGCCCAACTGCCATTGATCCATATTCATCGTTTAACCAATTTACTCCAGGAAGGTTGAAGTCTCCAGCCATTAAAACATAGTCATAATTAACTAAACTCAGAACATCTTCCACACTAGAGACATATTTTTCGTATATTTCAACCGATGAATCAGGAGGAATATAAACAAGACTTATCAAAATCCTTAATGAATCCCATGAAATCAAAACCATTTTGTGTTCGATAGTTTCTTCATTAAGAGACAGTTCTACAGACGGAATTGATGATTTCACAGCTATTAAAACACACCCTAGATATCTATGTACACTAGTATTTTTACTTCTATCACATCTATACACTAAAAAATCGTCTAATCCTAATTCACTATCAAAAAAAATTTTCGTTAAGTCCAGACTCTGTAAAGAGAATCAGATCATACTCCGATTTCTCCGTAGCCAGTAAAAGATCTCTTAGTTTCGTCCTCAGTCCACGTACATTTTGATAATATAATTTTATCACTGACGAGGGATCATTTGAGTAAACTCTTGCCGGTTTTTTTCCATATCCACTCTTTGTGCTCTATTTTCCTCACCAACTCCCATCGGTCTACCTTCCCTGAATACTCTGACAGCAACACCTTCACACCATTTGTCAGGATTCAGCAGCTTTTCAAGACAAGGCTTGGTAGTAGAAACTTTGAATGAACTATAGATTGTTGGATATCTCGAAGGAAGTTTCTCTATCTCAGTGGTCAGCTGAAAATTATTCTTTACGTAGTTACTCAACTCTTCTTCAGTTGTCTCTGGATGGAGTCGAGTAACGTGTATTGCCACTTTTTGATTAGTTGGATTTCGTTTTGGTGCTGTTCTCAGAAATTGATCTTCTGATTGAGTATTTCCAGTACCGATAATAATTTTAGCAAAATTTCGTTTCTGATAATTTTTAAGATTGTCTAAATAAATAAATGTTCTATACAGGGTGATGCACCCGAATTGCAAGAAACTTTAACAGCTAAAAATGGATATAATTTAAAGAAAAATGTAATATAAATGTAAATCAGAAATTCGATATTTACTGAGGTAGCGGGTCTAAACTTCAGAGGTAAAACTTCTTTTTCTATTTTTTAATACAGTTACTTAATTTTTCCTAATATACGTATAAAATATTTTTTGTAAGAGTTTTTGGAATAGAAACATAATATGTTCTGAAATTTGCGTTAATCATAGAAGGCGAATTTAAAAATGAACTTAAGTTCCTTTCTGTTTAAAAGGTGGGTCTTAAAAAGGAATAAGGCATTCATTTTTAGATTAAAAAGGTTTTTTTTAGTAAATCACTAAGTGCAAACTTTTTGTGGGATACTTGCGCTTTTAACTTTTTAGGAAAATATTACTTTTTGTTCAAGAGAAATGGTTGCTGAGTTACTTAATGAATTACAAATTTCATGAAAATCGGTTACTGGGCAGTGATTTCGAGTAAAATAAAAAATAATTCGATTGAAAAAATGCTTTGATAAACGTTTTCATATAACTATTTTTCCACATTTTTTGTAAAAATATTAGGACTGTCTTATATCTAGTTTGAGTCTGATCAACTTGAAGTTTGACCTTAAAATATCATTACGCCAGTCACTTTTAGATGAATGATCTATTTTATTAAGTTAAAGTCGTTAAGTGCAATTGTTTTCGATTTTTTTTTTATTAGAGTTTTGACTTTAAGAACTGGCTCATTCAGTCACTGTCAATCTTCAAAATGAACAAGGATGCATCTGACCTTGCTTTTCATTATGGAAAAACCTGCCTTAAAAATGTTAATCTAACAAGCTCTTTATCTTTTTCCTTTTAACTTCTTTTATCTCCCTATACGCTTTCTGTTTACTGAAAATATATCTTAAAATTAAAACTTACATACTCCACTCACACACATACGCGAGCGCATATACACTCATGTATACACACTCACGTCAATAGGCTTTATACGTCCAGTACTTGACACTATGTGCAGGACAGAAAATGCACATTATCTCTTCATGTGCACATGCACACACATACAAATGCATACACACACCTACGCTACGAGTTGCTGCAGGAGAAACATTGGGACACTTTTCACACCAATGGAGCCTGTCATAGTGACTTTTTAACAAACTGGGGAGGCTGCGGTCAAAAGAGGTTAAACACAAGGAAAGACACAAGGGAACTTACTTTTATCTCTCTGACTATACATTAATCTGCTAAGTTTATTCAGTATTCCTTAAGACTATATAGTATATTGCCACTAGTACAATATTTATGGAACAGTCCAATTTTCAGAATATCTTTTTTTTTACTAAGACCTATATAAACCTAGCTAACTTAGAGTCTTTAACAAAACACATGAAAGCTACCATGACACTTTTATTACACACAGCTTCATACATAAGTGACGTCACATCAAGTGGAAAAGAAACATTGTATTCTATCAAATTACAAAATAATATTTTTCTTTATTCATGATGCATAATACAGGAAAAAATCAAATGATTTAAATCAGCTGGGCTGGTATTGTCGCATGAGCAAAATGGATTGTCTTCAACTTTTATTTTATACAAATGAGACTTAAAAGCACCATGGCCTATGATAATTCTGTTAAGTGTCGTAGACAAATACCTAGGAAGCAACAGTTCTTTGTAAATTTGCTGTTTTCTTAGATTAGGGATGATATATATTTTTTTCATTTCAATATTTAATACCTTATACCTGCAAAAAATTTCGGTATAAAATTAACAAATCAAAAGTGTTCCATGACTTTCAGATGGCTTAGACAAACAAAAGCAATTGTCATTGTTAATAATTATTTGTTAATGTTGTGTGTTTGTTAAAGTATCGAAGAAAATGAGGAAGAATACGCAGTTGTGATCTTTCTAGTTTCTGCAATGGTAGTGGCCTTGGTAAAGCTAGAGAATACTGACTCAGATCTCCCAATCATCATCAGTCACATCATAGATTGTTCAGCAAGGCTTCTGATATATTTCGCCGGACTGGTACTGCCGATTCCCAAAGAAACATTTATATTCAGGAAATAATCAGTGTGAGGAAAACGTTACCGATGCTCTAATGGAAACCTCAAATTTCGGACCATGGCAAAGTTTTGTATGGCGCGTATTACATCGCAAAATGTCGAATCCTCACCAGTTGAGGTATTACATCCTGGCGATGCTTTACAGCGATTGCAGTTTTACCAATGAGACTTGCATAAACACGCTCGTGACAATACTTTTATATCGAGCATTTTGTAAACAAATGAAGTTGTACTTTCCAGAGGCCGAATTTATAACTTCCGCAAAGATCATATTTGATTGTTGGACAATCTCCATATTACCAAGTCCCGCCGCTTTTAATAAAGACTTGGTGATAATGTTTGGTGGGATTTATTTAGCATTTGTTTTACACCCTTTAATGTTTTTAATGGAAACCTTAACGCAAAGACATTACCAATTTCTTAATACAACGTTTAATTTTCTGGAAGATATCTCTGAGGAATGGGATGTAGTATAAGCATGATGGGACAGCGCCTCATCGAGGGAGCTAAGTAATTCAATGGCTAAATAATCATTTCTCAGGTAGGTGGATTGGAAGCTAAGGGGCGAAGCATAGCGTCCCAGATCTTATGATATCAACGCCGCAATTTTTATTTCTGGAACCACTTAGAAGAACTGTGGACAAAAGGAATATATGTATGAAATATTTTTTGGAACCGAATAAAGATGGTGCTACCCACATTCACATTAGACCTAAGGTTAATATATTACAATCCAAATTCGTCGTTGCGAGCTATATATTCAAAGAAGATGATTACGATTTGAGCACTTATTTATACCTCGATTTTTGTTTATACGAAGTCGCTCAGTAAAAACAATAGCGGAGAGACAGTTCTTCATATGTTTGTACAAATTATGAATAAAAAAAAAATTGAAAAAGTTTAATAAACCGTTCGTTTTTCAAACCAATTGTTTTTATCACACCGCCTTTTAGAACAAATTCGCCAATGATAGATCCCGAATTTTGAATTTGACCAAAGTTTCTTTAAATAAGCGCGAACTAAGAAGCTTTATAACACATATTTGGGGTCGGTTTTTTACATGCTATATATATATATATATATATATATATATATATATATATATATATATATATATATATATATATATATATATATATACATATATTTGTGTGGGCGTGTGTATCACACCTATAACTTAAAAAATAATATGCTGATCTTGAAGAAATTACGTAGGTAGCTTTCTCTGTAAATGGCGTCGTTAAATTCGTTGGGCAGGAAAATTTGTCCCGTTTTCCCAATAGAATTTTGGCTTTACTTTAAAAAAAATACAGAAGGGCGTTAAGGGAAAACACGTTCGAGGCGAAACAAATGCGTTATGGTAGTGAATTTTTATAAGAATAATATATAATATATTAGCGATTTAGCCTTTTATTAAAAGTTATAAAAAAATTATTTAATTAGGTAGTAAAAAATAAAGTAAAGAAGGGCAAACAAATACATGATCTCTAGCATAAATATTTATACAGTAATGTGGATATAAAACTTAAACAAAAAAAATTGTTAACAGGAAATACACTCAACAAAAAATACACTGGAAAGCTAAAAAATCCCGTGGTTTATGCATTGAGGGCGATTATATGCATACAGAAGGGGAATAAAGACGACCAGTACAAAGAGGGTTTTTGCTCCCTCTCCCAAAAAGACGGGGGATCGTCCTTCCCCTTGCGCATGCATAGAACCATCTTTAAAGCATAATGCACCAGGAAAATTTCTTAGGAGCAACCCCCAAGAAAGTTACAGGACCTATGGCGAATATAGGTGTTGTGCAAGGTAGACAGAGTTTAAAGGAGGTATTGCTACAAAATGTGAAAAACTCATATTTTCAAAGTCCGACTATGTGGTTTTTTTAGCATTTTCCGCTCACATTTCCTCCCGGCCCTGTATCCCTATTCATTCTTGGTTCCCAAACTTTCTTGGGGGTTGGTTGCAACAAATTTGTTATGTGGAGTTCCAATCATGTCCAAGAGGAGTTCTAAGCATGTTTCTGAAAAAAATGCCTGAAAACTCTCCGTGCTGTAAACTGAAAATTTACCGAAACTACATTACATACTATCTTCATATTGACATTTTTATTCGAAATCGTGTTGTGTGAATTCACAAAGATCGTTTTTATAATAATATATTACTATAGTACTCAGCCCATATCGCATACGCGTAACAGTTAAAAATAGGTAGCCGCATTTCCATATAATAATAATAATAATAATAATAATAATAATAATAATAATAATAATAATAATAATAATAATAATAATAATAATAATAATAATAATAATAATAATAATAAACAAAATGGAAAACCAAGCCACTTTATGGACAAATAGCAAATGAAGCCGTCAAGGAAACCATCCATCAAAATAACTCGTGGGCGTGGCTCACCCATGCAAATCTCAAGACCGAGACGGAAGCACTGATAACTGCCTGCCAAGATCAAGCCCTCGCAACAAATTATGTGAAAGTTAAAATAATGAGGACCGACGCAGACCCAAAATGCAGACTCTGTCGGGCTTTCAATGAAACCATCCACCATATTGTTGCGGGCTGTCCCATGCTAGCAAAACATTCGTATCTGGAGCGACACAACACAGTACCCAGACAGCTCCACTGGAACAACTGCAAACACTATAAGATAGATGTAAATGAAAAGTGGTACCAGCACACCCCGGACATTGTAATAGATGCTGAAGATGTGACAATCATATGGGACACACAAGTGCATACGGATAGAAAAATAGTTGCAAACAAACCAGACCTCATAGTTAAGGATAAGAAGAAAAAACATTGCCTAATTAAAGACGTGGCCATACCTTCTGACTACAACATCACACAGAAGGAACCAGAAAAGATACTTAAATATAAAGATCTGCAAATTGAGATACACCGCATGTGGAACCTGAAGGCCAAAATAATCGCCGTCATCATCGGAGCCACAAGACTTATTTCCAATGCCACCACCAATTTCATGAAGGAAGTTCCAGGAAAACACGATCTCCTGCTAATGCAAAAGGCGGTGGTGCTGAGCACGGCGCATATAGTACGGAAAATACTATGATAGTTCCTGACATCCTGATGCAGAAGCAACACCCTAGGTGCACGGAGTGCACTCGGTGTTGCTCAACTCATGTAGAATAATTCTTAGAATGAACTAAGTGGAATCTCTTTCCTCCCCTTCCCAAGTATATGCGGCATAATATACTCAATACATAATTATACACGATTGAAAACCACTATTCCACTATTTGGCTTACTCACATTTAAACCACCGACTCAAAAGGTGTACTAAACAAGTGTTTCCTGAATTTTGTACGCTCTAATTTCATAACCAAATTAATTAAATACTTTGTACACCCTATACGTAAAAAAAACTCTCAAAAATAGATCGTCTATGCCTAGGTGCTGTAACCATGTCCTTTTTGCGAATGTTTAGGTTATGTATATCTATCCTGAAAGTAATTTTATTGTAGAGATAAGCTAGAGTCGTATTTATAAAAAACCGTGTGATATAACATAGACTTCCTCATCAAAAACCTCTGTATCTTGTTCAACCATCCAGCGTCCCTCAGCTTATGAGATATATGTTGAAAATTTCTTATACCGTAAAAAAAGCGTAAACAGGAATTCTGCAATACTTGCACACGGTATGGCCCATACGAATTCAAACAATCTGAGAACTTACTTCCATTGGTTAGATTTTTATCTACGATTTTTTTAAATAGTATAGCACTACATGTAATGTCATCTGTCTTTGTCCAACATTGTATATATTGCATTAGAGAATTTAAAGTGATGTTGAGGATTATTTTAATATTATTTTCAAAGAACTTTATTTTTCTTCAATCAAAAGACTTGAAAATTTGTACACTACCACGTCAATCAATTTTCCTTTAACCTGTAAATTTTCGTTTCAATCATTTCAACAATTTGAAAGATATTGCGTTTTTTAAGTATCTTTTAATTTTTTGTTAAGAAAAATTACGCGTTAAGATCTGATGAACGAACTCATCCAAGCCATTAACCAAATGAAGGTAATTCCCAACTTGGTTCAAACCAGGATCATTTTTGAGTTATACATATAAAACAAAAAAGAAACAAAAGCAAATTATCACAAACAAATTTAGCACGTAAATTTATGTTGTAAAACGTAGACTGTGTTGAAAAATTTTTATCTCTGTGTGTAAAAAAAAACAAGGTATCAGCATTCAATAATACAAAAATTCCGTGATATTAGTGAATTTTCTTAAAAAAAATTCACTAATGAGGAGATCCCGACTTTTGAATTTTGAAAAAATTTCTTCAAATGAGCGCTAATTAGGCCCCCCAGAAAACATATCCGGGGTCAGTTTCAATTTTTATATGTTTATATATATATATATATATATATATATATATATATATATATATATATATATATATATATATATATATATATATATATATATATATATATATATATATATATATATATATATATATATATATATATATATATATATATATATATATATATATATATATATATATATATATATATATATATATATATATATATATATATATGTATCACACCAATAACTCAAAAAATAATGGGCCGATTTTGATTAAATTTGGTGAAAAAATTCCTTTTGCAAATGGCTTAGATAAGTTCGTTAGCCAGAAAAATCTGCCTAGGTTTTCCCGGAAAATTTTGTATTTTATTTCGAAAAAAAATTATATCTCCGGAATTAACAAAGTAAGGGCAACCAAATTTGGTACGCAGGTCTACATCCTTATAGGTAAGTCATCTACCAAAATTTAGCTATATAGGTCAAAAGGCAAAAAAGTTATAGGCATTTAAATAAAAATAAATTGGGGTTTTCCTCAAAACGTCAAGTGGCGATTTAAAATGTCAAAATTGGCAACATTTAGGCAAATAATTTCAATCTAATACGGGCTATAGAAATAAAATGTCTCGAGAAGAATGTTTTACAAACCCTGAAGTCTTAGTTTCAACCGTCATTGTCCTTCATTTTACTAAAATGTTTCCAGAAAATTCATTTCAAATAGATCCTTTCTCTGATGCTTGGCAGTAGCCTTAGCTATAGAGTTTATCGTTTAATGATATATAATTTTTGTCGAATTTTCGTAAAAAATCAATAAAGATCAATATATCCGTTATTATATAAGATATGAAAAATTTTTGTATATATTAATTATAGGGTGTCTTGAGCTACATCTTAAAATAATATTTCTACAATCACAGGGTGGCCCATAAGTCGTTGGTGATACAAATTTCCTTTTTTTTTTTTATCAAACACGCCTTATGCTATTGCATTTTCCATCGAAATATAATGGATGTTTGTAAGAAAAGAAATTCTGGACGCAGCAAGTGCGTTATGGTAGCTAATTTTGATCAAATGTTTCATATTTGAACAGCTCAATTTGCTATTAACCTATAAGGTTGACCAAGAAACGTGTTTTTTCGGGAACACTTTAAGTTTACTTTTGGAAATTTTTGTACATTTTCACACAATAAAGTTATTTTGATGAAACATGGCACATTGTTTTTACTATATAGGTTATACTGGTAACCAAATTTGATGCCTGCTTTCTTAAAAACACACATATTTGTTATTAAAAACATTTTTATGAAAATTCACTATCATAACGCACTTGCTGCGTCCAGAGTTTTTTTATAAACATTTGATACATAACGCACTTGCTACGTCCAGATGCTTTTTTTACTGACTACTATTTCTTCTAACGCATTTTTATAACAATGGGGTCGTAACACATAATCAAACATCGCAAATTTGAAGTGTAGAAATTAATTACTGGTGGTAATAAAAGAACTCTATGGAAAAGAAGTTTTTCGTTATAGTAAATTTTTTATAAAGAAATTAAAATTCACGGCAAAATGGTTATTTTTAAGCTCGTGGTTTGTGACCTACTAGACTCAAATAATCTGGATTGGTCCAGGTTTCGTTTTAAAATTATAAATCTTAAGTACCATCAGTCTTTGAAATACTGTCATAAACGTCACAATATTTTAATTAAAATTTAAATGGACACCCTCAGCTGTCCAAAGAGTGACTAATTCCAGTAACACGTTTCACGTATCATTATGAGTTTTGACAGTTGTTTTTGTGCAACGTATTCCTGTGATTAGTGGCACAAGGAAGGGCGCAAACCCCTCGCCGCTAGGGCCATCTCCTGTCGCAAGCGCAAACTATGTGTATTCTGTGACGTAATAACCCTAAGTTTGAAATTATTGCAAGCCTTGATGATTTTTCCTGCGATATTAGACAACTTTAAAGAAAAATAACTGATGTGTCAAACTCACATTCATACAGGCATTCGAAATACGCAATAAAAAAAAGTTACGACCCCATTGTGAAAACCTTGTCTTCTAAAAAGATTTGTACCTGTTAGAATGCGACTATCTTGAAACCTTTTTGACTCGCGGGCCTTAACTAAGAAGACCTTTTTCATATAAAGTGACTACTTTAGCAACATTTTGAGCTCAAACTAAAAAAATTCTTGCAGTGAAAAAAGGTACGGTAAATTAAAAATATCTAGCTAGGTAAGACTAGATGCATTCTCGCAACAATTAGAACCGTAGACCGGTTTCGCTCTCAATAGAGCTCTTCAGTACGGCATACTAATTGTAGCAAAAATGCACCAAAAGTAACACGGCTATGGTATAGCCAGTCTTAAAATACTAAGTGAGTGGTGGACGTACCGCCACCTAGTTGCGGAACCAAGTAGTATGTTGTCACGCCAGCTCCAAATAACACAAAGTGTTAAAAAAAATAGAGACTGTATACAACTAACTAACAATTTAGAAAACTGTCAGCCCTGGCCCATCTCTACCCCAATATAGGGACAAAGTATGTAAGACTAGATGCATTCTCGCAACAATTAGAACCGTATCAAGCTAGGTAAAGACACCGTCCTCCACAATACTGGCTCAAATTAAACGACTAATTATTGCTCATCGACTTCAAAAACCCTCCTCTTAAAAACTTTATTCGAGTCTTGTGTAAACTAAATAAATTATGATAAAAACATATAAATAAAAACTTTATCTTTGACGTCAGAAATTCTCAATAAATATGAAATTAAACGTTAAAATAACACTTTTTCTTAAGAATGTGTCTACTTTTAGCTGTTAAAGTTTGCTGCTACTGAAATAGATTACCCTCTAGTACTCAATTACGTTTTTTTTTCCTCAAGCCCACTTTTCTAGGTAATAAAAACCACTCAAAGGTGAAAAGAAGATGCAAAAGCTTTCATAGAAAGAATATTTTTTGTCGAATTTACTTGAAACTCAACACAATTACTATACAATACATAACAATGCAAACAGCATATCCCTAAATTCAACATCTAGGAGGTTGCAAAAGGGTAGCAAAGTTTGTATGGAAACATTAATTTAGTTGGGTTTACTCGAATGAAACTTGACAAAAATAAGACAAATAAGATTTTTGTAAATGTAATCCCCAGGTTGTAAAGGGGCGGAATTAACAAGGTTTGTATTAAAAAAAGGTAGCTTATATTGCGTTCAAAAAACCGGTGTCCACGCAGACGAAGTCGTCGGCAAAACTATAGTTTAATTATAAAAAGACAGCAAAAATGAAAATAACTGGACCACGGTTTCATTAAATTGAGTACACAGATGACACAGTGGTGATTAGAGAAAATAAAGAAGAATTTCAAGGGATGCTCGGGTACTATATAGTGTGCTAAAAGCAATTAAACTAAAAATCAAAAACACGAAAAGAAATAATAAATGTAATTATACCTTTAATAAGTAGAAACGTTCACATACATTGTAGGTATTATTACTGATGATGATAATTGTATTCATCTCCACTTTCTGTAACGATCCAGTCTAGCAAATCCATACGAACGAAAATATCAAGACCAATATCAAGTGGCACAAAAAGTGGGAGACCAAACCACCAAAGCATTCCATATCAAACCAACAGTAAATGACAAGCTACCACTATCAAATGGACGGAAAAATCAGACAGTCATATCTAGGTTGAGGATAGGCCCTACTAAATTTACCCACGAATATATAATGAATAAATATCCCCCATCTAAAACAAAAAGCAGAATCACGCCCAAAAGCACAAAAATGATAACGGAGAGTTATACGTATTTCGACAACGAAGTGGTCCACATATGTAGCTGTCGCTAGACTTATTTAAACTAAACAGTTTAGCGGCAGCCACGGATGAAGACACCTTCGTTGTCTTCATCTGTAGCTGTCGCTAGTCTAGTTTAAATTAAACAGTTTAGCGACAGCTACAGATGAAGACAACTTCGTTATCGAAATACGTATCTACCGCATAACTCTCTATTATTTTTTTGGTTTTTAAGGTGATTCTGCTTTTTGTTTCAGTTTCCAGCCACAGTGTCCAACCTCAGACTTTTACCCCCATCTACTTGTTTTTGCTGTGATCCAAAATTCACTGTTCAACATTCCCTTATGGAATGTCCAGTATATGAAGCAAATAGGACAGCCTCAAATATACCAAACAATCTGACCGATCTTCTAGGATCCAACAGAGAAAACCATATTCAACTGCTGAGATTCCTGAAGTCAAGGACATTAATTCAACCAGATCTAGTGCTAATAGACTTTAATCTTTTTTCCTTATGTGAGTGTATTGCGCGCGCTTTCTCAATGCATGCCACTGGCCTTAGACATAATCTTTATTCCTTATTATAATATATTTATTATTGTCGCCTAATTATTTAATAAGTTTATTTTGATCCCACCAGGACTTGCTAATAATCTGTTAGTCCTAAACGGAATATTTTGCTTAAATAAGAAAAATGTACATTTTGTGAAAACTGGAACATGTGATGAGCACTGATAAGTACACTTGGAGAACCGAAATCACCACAACTCATATTTTAAAGACCTTACGATCGTTTCACTGACAACGCCAGTGTGATCAGTGGGTGAAAATTTCTAAATTAAACTAGCAGCTACAGTGTATTTATATCGCACCTAGGTAGATGAACTAATCCGAAGTAAAAATTGTAGTCGGCGATCCATCCGTTGTTTATTGTGTGAATATTGAACGGACAAGGTCGAAGAACTACTTTAATCTTCTGGTTGACAAATTTATGAGCTTTTATCTAATTTAAGGATAATGGGCTTAAAATGTAAGTTACCGAGATATTTAAGGAAGCTCACGTTCTTTTTGGTCTAAAAATTTCGCTATGTGAATATTGGAGCTTGTGACGAGCGCCGACAAGCACATCTGGCGAACAGATCAATAACAACAGCCCATCTTAAAAAAAAACGAAACGACTGTTTTCCTCACAATGTTAATTTTAACAAAGGATAAATATTCCAATTAAAATTCTACATAAAAACAAGTATTTATATTAATTGAAAAATAGTTTAAAGAAGTGTCTAAATCTCATAACAGAGGATTTAGGAAGACGTTTACAAGTTTCTAATCTAAAGTCCCCAAAAAATGTTGTCTCCCAAAAATTCATAAACCGGGAAAATCAATGAGGCCTATTATTTCGGCTATAGATTTTTCAACATATAACTTGGCAAAGTGGCTGTCAAACGAGTTTAAAAGCCTACCTATTAAACAGAATAGTTTTTCGGTGCTAAATGCACTTGATTTCATTAATAAAATTAAAGATGTTAAGTTACTGGAAGGTGAGATGTTGATGTCATTTGACGTAGCGTCATTATTACCTAGTGTACACACAAAACAAATACTGGAGTATTTGGAACAATTGTTAAAATTGAACAATATAAGTGAAGAAGTGTGCAAATAATAATTAACTGTAACTAGCCTTTGTATAAAATAAAATATTTACCAATTTAACAATGTGTTTTTTAAACAAACTGAAGACACGGCAATGGGCAATCCATTATCTCCTTTTATTGCAGACATTTCTGTGAGTAGATTTTAGATGGATTTACAAAATAAAAATGGGCATTTTCCTAGAGATTGGTTTCGTTATGTCGACGATATTTTTGCAGTGTTTGACGCAAATATATGCAAGGCTGGGGAATTTATTGAAAAATTGAATAGACAATTTGATTCAATAAAGTTTTTCCACGAAATAGAAATCAACAATAAACTTCCTTTTCTAGATGTGCTAGTTAAAAATAATGCGTCGCTTGAATTCGATGTCTACAGGAAAGAAAACTGCCACTATTAGTTATATTCCTAACGACTCACATCATACGTTTGCAAAAAACGGCTAGTCTAAATTTCTTGGTAAACAGATTGATATATTTTCCGTTAAGTAAAAGTAGATTTAATATATAATTAAATTACATAAAAAACGTGGCGAGATATAACTTTTCATTCGGATGGTTTAGTGGACAAATTGGTTAACAAACACAGAATAAAGAAAACGATATCTGAATGCACGACATTTAAGAGAAAAAATGTGTGTGTCTACCTTATGAACCACGTACCACAGAGAGTTTAAAAAGTTTTTTTAAAAAAGCCGATTTACATTTGACTTTTTTGACGAAAAGTAATTTAAAAAATTTGTTGTGTAAGAAAGACAATAACAAAGCCACTGAAATGTCGGGTATTTATGAGATAAGTTTCAAAGATTGTAATCTTTAATACGTGGGTCAAACCAAAAGAAACATAGCCACCAGATTTCGTGAACATCTCGCACATTTACGATATGGTACGGTAGACAAAGCATATGTGGCACAACATATATGGGATAATAATCACCACATTGACAAGGAAAATTTTAAACTTGTCAAAAATGTTAGATATCAAACTATGCTTGATTAATTAGAAAGTATTTTTATCTCAAGGTCGATTAAGAACAAAACTTCATTGAATCGTGCGGCACCTTTAATTTCAAGGCATTTATTTTCACTTTGCATTTGACCAGCTAAACACTCCTAATCTGTCTGGCGGAATAATAAATTATTATCAATAAGTCGGCCGGTCTATACAGATACTAGGCTCTACGTTTAGTTCTCGACTTAAAAATCCCCTTTGTTTTTTTCTTTGTATGTAAGAAGTCACTAAACAAACTTGTTTATACGTAGAATAAGAAATCAATATATATATATATATATATATATATATATATATATATATATATATATATATATATATATATATAATTATTATTATGTAGAATTAGTTGGAATATTTATCCTTTGTTAAAGTTAACATTGCGACGGAAACAGTAGTTTTTTTTAAATATGGGCGGTTGTTATTGATCTGTTCGCCAGATGTGCTTGTCGGCGCTCGTCACAGGCTCCAATATTCACATAGTGAAATTTTTAGATTAAAAAAAAGTGAGCTGCCTTAAATATCTCGGAACCTTTCATTTTAAGCCCATTATCCTTACATTAGATAAAAGCTCATAAATTTGTCAACCAGAAGATTAAAGTAGTTCTTAGACCTCGTCCGTTCAATATTGACACAATAGACCGACGATGGGTCGCCGACTACAATTTTCACTTTGGATTAGTTCGTGTACCTAGATGCGATATAAATACACTGTAGCTGCTAGTTTAATTTAGAATTTTTAATTCTCTGATGACGCTGATGTTGTCAGTGAAACGATCGTAAGGTCTATAAAATATGTGTTGTATAGATTTGGGTTCTCCAAGTGTACTTATAAGAAAAATGTATTAAAAAAGCGGATAGTAAGGATTGCAATGGCAAAACGAACACTCAACTGACAAATACTGAATAATAAACATTTTAAATTGGGCCTGAGGAAGAGTAATCAAGTATGACGATTGTAGTGCATGGATTGTAAAAATCGACTTTTCATCAACAACATATGGCAGCTTTTGAATTGCGAATATGGAGAAAAATGTTGAAACATATGCAGATACACTTCTATGCCACACCATACACAGTGTGATTCTAAAGTTTGGAACCTAAACCATAAATGCGTTATTTAATTTTTTCAAGAAAAACGGCCAGACAAGTAAACTTTACCTTTCAATTGCCAACTTATCACACAAAAATTACAGTTATTACGTCACCTATATCTGAATAATGACGTCATCATAACTTTTTTAATCAACAACCAAATTTTTGCTGTTTTTCAATAGTCCCGCTTACGACTAGAATGATGAAAGAAAATGTTACCTGACATAACATTTTATATAAAATTGCATTATTTACTTAAAGAAATGGAAACGCAAATGTAATAAGAAACAAGAAATTTTTCTCACCGTTTTTATTTAGGACGAGTTTCCTTTACAATAATGAGGTTTTCCTTTACTTTTCTAAGTAATGAATTGTGATTTTTTATACGTTGTTATGTAACTATTTAACAAGTGGAGCGAAAAGTAAAGTCAAAATTTTAATTGAACAACACTCATTGTGCTAATTTATTGATTATTTGCTGTTATCAGTATTTAGTTATTGGACTTTTATCACAGTATGGATTTGGAATTCAGTGAATAAAGACAATAATGCTAAATTGTGAATTATTTTTAATTATTACCTGCCGTTTAAGGTAGTTAATAGTTTTAGTAGAGAAAGTGTGAAAGTGTTAAAATTAATCAATTATAATTCTAAGTTAACAAAATGACAGGTTTAGCCGAAATGGAAAGAATACAGATATTAATATCTGTATTCTTGACGATTGGATATGGCGACAGGCCTAGAAGTCATCAAGAAGCATGCGAGTTATTTAATCAACAACATCTTGATAGACCTCCAATTGCAAGATCTACAGTAAGTAAATTGGTTGCCAAATTCTCAGAAACGGGATCCGTACAAAAGTTGTCTCGACGAGGTTAAACTCGAGTAAGTGAAGAAGTCAGCTTGGATATATTGCTTGCATCTGAAGAAAAACCTCACCATTCTACAAGGCAACTATCCCTAAATAACAACGTGGACCAATCTCTAGTGGTAAAAATATTCAAAGAAGGGAAGTATCATCCTTACAAGGTGCAAATGTTACATAAGTTAAACGATTCAGACCGCCGTTTACACTTTTGTGAACAGTGAATGTTACGCTGCGATGAAGATATCAATTTTCTTAATATCATTATCTTTTCTGATAAAGTCACTTTTTAACTGAATGAGACAGTAAATCGTCACAACTCAAGATATTGATCACGGGAAAATCCTCATTGGACACAAGACTCCCACAGTCAACGTTATGACAAAATGAATCTATGGAAGGGAATAATCGGACGGCGTTTCATAGGGATTCACTTTTTTCCAAGAAAATCTTTCAGCAGCATGTTACATAAGTTTCTTGCGATTGGATTTAGTGCCAGCTCTGGCAGTAATTTTTCCAAATAATCACGAGGCAGATGTGCCTGATCAAGAAATTTGGTTTAAGCAAGACATGGCGCCTCTCCACTTTGGTGTAGACGCCCATGAATATTTAGATGCCACATTTCATGATAGATGGATAGGGCGTCGAGGATCAAATGAGTAGCTACTACGTTCGCCAGACTTGACTCGCTTGGATGTTTTCTTGTGGAGCTTATTTAATATCTAAAGTTTATTTCAAGAGACTAAACAGTTTAGATGAGCCACAGCAAAGAATTGGCGCTGAAGCGAACCACATTAATCCCTAAATTTTTGAGCGCAGTGTACAGAGTGTTTACACTCGTATCAGTCAGTGAAGTACGTGAAGATCAATTATAACATTTTCCCTAACTTTTGTTTGTTTTCCTTGATTCGATAATTTTTTCCATGAAACTTACGCTTCCATTTTTTAAAGTAAATAAAGCTTTCAAAAAAAAATTGTTATATAAGATACCAATTTGTTTTATCATCATTTCAATATTAAACAGGTATATGGAAAAACACCAAAAACTATGGTTGCCATTAAAAAAAAACTATACATATAAATAAGTGACGTGGTAAATGTAATTTTTAGGTCATAAGTTGACAATTGAAAAGATATAAGTGACCTAGCCGAGCGTTTTTCTTGAAAAAATTAAATAACGCACTTATGAATTATGTCCCAGACTTTATCATCACGTTGTATATTTTTTTATACAGGGTTAGTTTAAAGTATGGAAACATCTGAATATCTCACAAACTTAAAACGATAGAAACCAGCTTTTAACACCTGTTGCAAGGTTGCCGTAGGTGCATATTTTCACGTTACAACAAAATATACAGCGTGGTCCTGAAAAGCGTAGTGAGTACAATGATTGATTTTTAAAATGGAACACCCTATATATTATATCATTTTATGAATCCTTTAGAACTTTAGATTAACTTTGTTATAAGTTACCCTATGCCCAAATTCTATATGGTTACGCAGATATCGACAATTACATAATAAGTACTTATTGTCTCAAAGATGGCTATGCTTTGTAAATAAATATTAGTGAACTGTCAAAATTCGTTAATGCCAATCACTTCATACAATGGCATATCTTAGCGACGTAGAACGCATACAAATCCTAATTTTACCAGGCTTTGGCGACAAGGAAGGAACGTACGAAGAAGTTACATGCAAATTTAACGAATTGAATCCTCAACACGTTATTAACAGATCAACCGTTTTTGAAACTATTAAGAGATATAGAGAGACTGGAGATGTTAAAAATTTCCCTAAACCTGGCAGGATGAAAACTGCTACAGACGATTAAACAAAACTAAATGGGCTACTCCAAGTTGAGGAAAATTCTCAAATATCTTCAAACCAGTTGACGCTAGACAACAATATCGCTCAGACGTACGTGGTAAGAATTTTTAAGTCAGAAAAAATGAAACCTTATAAAATTTACTACAATCAAGAATTTACAGAAAATAACCCAGACCGAAGATTGTAGTTTTGTAAAATAGTTGACGAAAAAAGGAACGTTGTAGGAAAATGTATTTTTTGATGAAGTAACGTTTTGCCTCAACGGAGAAGTAAATAGACATAATTTCCGGGTTTGGTCTAGATGTAATCCCCGTTGGATGGGGGAGAAACACACGCAGTGGCGGCAGAAAATAAATGTTTGGGCGGGGATTATTAATAATCACAAATAGGACCCTTTTTTATAGAAATTAATTTAAATAGTGATAACTATCTGGACCTGTTAAGAAAGAAATAATATTGTGCCAGCTATAGCAGCCCTATTTCCCGAACCAAACAAACCCATGTTACCTTTTGATGACCTATGGTATCAACAAGATGGTGCTCCTTCTCATTGCACCCGGGCTGTACGTACGTATCTAGATACAGTGTTTCCACAGAGATAGAACGTCGAGGAGTGATAGAACGGGCGCCCGTTCACCGGAATTTTTTCTTGTGGGGATACCTTAAAAATAAAGTTTATAAAAATAGACCAGTTGATTTACAAACTTTATAAGATCCTATTTTGGGAGAGAAAAATCTGATACTACAAACATATTTATGTAATTCAATTGGAAAATTTTCTAAAAGACTTGAATACTGTCAAATCGTAAATGGTTTGCACTTTGAACATTTACTTTAGAATTTTGTTAGGTTCATTTTCTTTATTTCTTTAAATGCTGATTATTTTCATTAGTGGGATTCAAGTTGTAATTCTAGTATAAACATTTTGGGGCTTACTGGCTACGCTTTTCATAACTACCCCGTGTATTTTATCTTTCAATTGCAACCCTACAATACCTGTGAAAATATTTTTATTTGTTCTTTCCATGCTTAAGATATTTATGTGTTACTATTAGTTTTATCAATACATGTAATGCAATAACTAAAGTGCTGATAACTGCGTAACCAAAGAATTTGAGCATAGGATACCTTATAATAAAGCTAATCTGGAGTTCGAACGGATTCATAAAATGATATAATATACAGGGAGTTCTATTTAAAAAATCAATCATTGCAGTCACTACACTTTTTAGGAGCAGCCTGTATCTTTTGTCGGAACGTGAGAATATGCACCTATGGCAACCTTGCAACACGTGTTTACATCTTGTCTTTATCGTTTTCCGTTTCTGAGATATTCAGATGTTTCCATACTTTAAACTAACCCTGTATATTATGGAAAATTTAACATCTGGTTAATAGTTCCTGCATAATATAGTAACGTATAATATTCTAGATATACCTATAATATCTATTATATTACATTACTTATTCCGTTTATAACTTAAAATGGTATATACAACCAGGTAAGTGTGGAGGTAATTAGATTGCCTATATAGTCAAAGCTAATTTGAAGACATAGCTGATTAAAGGTGTATGTAGTATTTTTAATGCTTTTATTGGATTTTTATGGCCTACGAGTATTAAGCTATCTTTTAGTAAACCGCAAATACTTATATCTTGATTATAACAAAAATTATTATCATTAAAATATGCATTCGTTAGTTGATAAGAGTGTGTGGTAACGTCATGTCTCTAGCATCTAGGAAACTTTGAGTTTCAATTAGCAAAAGTGTAACATTGCATAATTTTGAGGTTATGTTAATTGTTACTGTCAACTTTCCAGCAGCGTATGTGTAGTGCCAAACGAAATACTGATCATAGGTTTACTACATACAGACTTCGAGACTACTTCTCTGACTTCACTGTTGGGTTTCGTTTTTGTATGTGAAGGATGTAGCCAGCGCGTAAGCTAACTGGAGCAAGCGGCCCTTATGAATTCTAGATGTCCTAGGATGTTCTTCAATATTTCTGTGACTAGTTTCGCTGCTTGACAGCATCCTCAGATAGATAAAAAATTATTAATACGAAATCATGACAACTCCAAATAAAGCTCTGTTGCTATGTTATGTTGTTTTGATAAAAAAAATCATTAAAATTGAAAATAAAATAAAACACATATGACGGATGAGACTTTAAAAATGTCTACGTGATGTATGTCAATATTTAACATAAAAATGGAACTAGCATATAACAGTAATAACTATATTAACAGTCACAACAATAAAATAACCAAACAATAACAGTAATAAAGCAGACTCTATACAATAAAATTATCGACATACATCATTATCTTATTACAACTTTTTTGAAAAAATAGTTAAATTGTTTTCTTTCACTTGTTAATTAGGAAGAAGAATATCCACGAAAGAGGAATTGATTAAATCAGTTTGCTTATTTAAAACAAGGCAGCGATTGTCGTGTGTGCGCTTTCTGGCTTCTAAAGCTTTAAAAAAGTCTAGTTTAAGTTGTCATTACAAAAATGTGGTGGATGTATGCTGTTATTTACTGTTGGTCTATGTTCCATATCAATAATAGGTTTTGCAAATGTAGATTTGTCAGCGTGGTTATTTCTAAATGCAAAAATATGTTCTTTGTATCGGGTGTTAACATTAATGTTTGACTTATGTAGATTACGTTACAATATGTACAAGCTAATTTATAAACTCAGGCTTTTGTCAAAAAACATAATTTTTCTTTCGCGTTAGATAACAAATCATGCGTCGTGTGGTAAGATTTAAAAGATTCCTTTGTATTTGTACAGGTATTTAACATTTTTGAAATGTTTTTTGAAATGTTTCCAAAATAAGTCATCGAAACATACATGTTTTCTTTTTTGTCTCTAATATTTGGATAAATTAAATTAATCGCTAATTTTTATTGCTTTCTCTCGATCATTTTATTTAATTATAACAGAGTAGAAACTATTAAATGCTATTTGCTTAAATATTGAAATTTATTTTTCAAAATTGTCTTGGTACATAGGTATTGAAAATGCACGATGTATTATAGAATGATAGGCTGAGAGCTTTTGTGAAAAAGGGTGGCATGAATCGTATGGTATGTTTGTGTTAGTGTAAGTTGGTTTACTATATATTGAAAAGCCAAATGAATTATTTTCTAACTTTCTAATCGTTAAGTCTAAAAAATTTATACAACTATTAGCTTCTTCTAAAGTAAACTTAATGTTAGTCTGAAGGTTATTAATAAAATTAAAAAATTCATTTAATTCTGTATGGCTACATTGAAAACATGCTAAAATATCATCTACCTATCTGTACCAAAGGACAATATTATGCCAAAGTTCTGATGCTAAAATTTGGTTTTCTAAGTTTTACATAAATATGTTGGATAATAAATGTGACAAAGGACTACCCACAGGGAGGCCTTCATTTTGCATATAAATTTTATCATTAAATTTAAAATAGTTTGTTTTATACATTCCTTAAAAATATTATTTCTTGTATTTTTATGACATTTAAGTTCTTTTCTATTAAAATGTTTTCTAATAGAGGTAAACATTTTCTAGGAGGTATCTTAGAATACAGATACAGACATCAAACGAGACTAATTAACTATTTGTAGGAATAATGAAGTTATTTCATTTTTGTGTTAGTTCATAAGAATTCTCAACTGAATATTTTGGAATGTAATTGTATTCTCTAAAAAGTGAAACCAGTTTGCTCGCTATCTTATGATTAGGTGTATTAACATAGCTAACTACTGGTCTAACCGGAATATTTGGTTTGTAAATTTTCAGGTAACCATACATTTTTGGTGGTTGTGGGCTTCTATATCAAAGATATTTCTTTTCTTGTTGACTAAACAGAGATGCATTTTTAAGTTCATTTTTAGGGCATTTTCTTCGAAAAATTCACTAATGGAAAGGAAACTTTTGAATTTTGAAAAATGTCTTTATATATATATATATATATATATATATATATATATATATATATATATATATATATATATATATATATATATAGAGGGCGTTCTGTTTCAACCTTCAACCATTTTCGAGATATTTAACTTTTTTTAAAAGTTTCTTAAAAAACATTGTCACATTTACACACCTGTATCTCTCTTATTTTTCAACCCGAAGAGTTGAAATTTTAAACTGCAAATTCTTAAATGCCGCAAAGTAGTTGGAATTTACTAAAGATAGTATAGTTATACAGGGTATGCGAAATAGACCGGTCAATCGTGACAACTTTAAATCTAATAATTCTCTTATTTTAAATAGAACACCCTATATTTTATAACGTTACTTCATGTACTTTTTATTGTTCTTTCGATTACTATCAGCATTCTCGATACCTGAGTTTCAGCAATTTAAATATATTTAAACATTATTTGCAATAAGAAATAATTATTAGTCAATTAGTCAGGTTGTCTAGGGATGAAAATTTTAATGCCATCTTCCGACATAAGTAAAATATGCAACGCCTTTTGAATATAACTTTTATTTACGAGGTGTATAATCGAATTATTAACAAAAGATGTCGTGTGGTTGCAAAGACATTTCCACATAAACACAGATCAGCTCGTTACATGATCAGAATACGACTAAAAAATTTCTAAGAATGGAGTGTTTCATCCAACATTTCATAAGAGTAAAGCATTACTGGGGAACAAAGAGGTTTGTGTGTTATCACTTCACAATAAATATTCTAAATTTGCACCGCTCACTTCGAGGCATTTGATGGTTCTTTGAATGATGGTACCCGTGGCTGGAGAAAGGTAATCTTGCTCCACTGCGTTGAGGGCCCATAAAATTGTATCCATGATTATGTATACACTGTATAAATCTACTGCTACTCGAATATCGTGAATTGCAGTTCACACGCAGATTACAACATACACATTCACAGTAGAAGAATCGACTTGACCGAGACTGGCCGGAACTGAGGGAGATGCAGCATCTATGCACGCGACGCAAGCGTTCTAGATTGTTTGAAACAAATCGAAACTTCCCACGAAGCCACGAAAATGTCCGCTATGGTGGACGTAAGACAGGGGGGCGCGATTAGAATTGTGATTGAGAATTGGGTCGCAAATACTAAAAGTTTGAAAAACGCTGCCCTAACCTAACCATTGAGGATTCTATATTTACTACAAAAGTGGCTGTACAGTTTCGGTGTGCGCTGCACTAATGATTCCTGTAACAAGCCTTACTTTTTGACTTGGACCAAAGATGGAGCAACAACATAGCAAGCTGCTTGCATGACTTTAAAAGCTGCTCAAACAAGAGACCCCGAAATTAATCATCTTATAATATGGTCAAATTCATGTGGCGATCAAAATAAAAACTTCTACTTCTAAATCTTTAAGATTTAAGATAGTCATGTTGACTCTGACAAAGCTTTTGGCCAAATCAAAAAGGTAATTAGAAGATACGACAATTGTTATATCCCGAATGAATATCGTGAATTGATTAAGACATCAAGTAGCGTGTGCTTGAACGGAGAAGTTTCCTTTAAGAAATACGAAGAGATCCGTGGAAAACTCCATTTGTTTAAAAGAACCAAACAGCATAAAAATAAAAATCAGCATTTAGGAATAGATCAAATGGATTAGAGTTAAACACTTCGGATGTTATTTTTATAACACAACTCTAGAAGACTTAACACCTTTTTACAATTTGCCATAAGAATAAAAGGTTTTCGAGAAGGTACAATGGGTGAAGTTACATCTGTCAGACAGAAAAAGACACATGGTCTGACTGCGAAATAAATATGCAACCTACAAGGGCAAATTAAATTCTCGGATGAACAATATAAATGGTTTTATAAGTATGTATAGATGAAAGTCCTGCAAATCCAAAAAAGAGGAAAGCCTGCTAGGTTAACATTTGTGTATGCAATTTACAACACGAAGTAAATCAGTTAACACTGTATGCAACAGCTAACATGAAATAAATCAATTTCCAAAATTACATGCCCCTTTATTTATCATAGCGGCCGCTTGATTTAATTCGAAGTTTAGTGGACAAAAATGTTATGTACACAAAATTAAACTCTTTCTGGCAAGGTTAACTTAGTTTGGCATTTAAATATGCCATGTAAACAAAAGTTAACTCTTTCTGGCAAGGTTGGCTTAATTTGGCATTTGAACATAAGAAATGAAAATGACAGTGATATGCTTAACAGGCATAAGTTTCAAGTTAATGTCAGATAACCAAATTCAAAGGATCCCATCCAAAACGCATTAGTTAGGTTTACTCGAAACTTTGATTTTGTGAGATACATAAAGCCCCTATTTATTTAGGTCTTTAATTATCTACAGTAATTATTGTGCTACATGATAATGAAAATGTAGTTGAAATTGAAAATGTTGCTGTAATAAATGCTTTCATCTCCCACAAAGCTTGTTAACACGATTCTCTATTTAATCACTTAAACCGATTATATACAAACTACAGTGGCTTTTGTTTAATTACAGGCTTTGTGAAAACAGCAATATCAGGTACTTCCATTAATTAATTTTATGTTTGATTAAACGTCTTTTATAGGATTGTTGTGAAACGACACAAAACCGTTTAAATAAACTTTTTTAGCCTCATAGATAAAGAACTCGAGCAATTTTAGACAGGCATAATGAAGCTGCTACCTATTGAGTGATATTTATGTCATATTTTGACTAGTTGCCAAGAAGCTATGCTGCAACATGGTTAACTATCCAACCTAATAAAAGACAGATACCTTTTAAATTCAACAAAGTGAACAAAAGTTACGTTACGAAATGGCTACTCCAAAAATAATTTGTTACAGAGGCCAACACAAAAGTGAATACTACTTACTAACTCTTAGTGTAGTATTGTTCTGGAGCAAGCTTGATCCTCAAATAAGTTAGAAAATCCTTTGATACAGATAAGCATACCAAAACTTGTCAGGTAAAGTAATAAACAGAAAATTTGCCTGCGGTTAATCTTTATCTAAGACTCAATATAAAAGGTGATATTTAGTAGTAAGTAGTTAGAATTTCTCATCTTCTGATGCCGTTAACTTTGTTAGTGAAAGGATCGTCAGGTCTTAAAAATATGTGTTATGGTGATTGAGTTTTCAAAGTGTACTTATTAGTGCTCATCACAGGTTCCAAGTGGATAGATGGATATATATATATATATATATATATATATATATATATATATATATATATATATATATATATATATATATATATATATATATATATGTCTGTATATGTAATATACTACCATATCTTATTATTCAGCATAAGGAAAATTTAGCAAAAACAAATTTTGTTGGATTCCTCTAAAAGAAAATAATTTGAAATACAGTTTGGTGACAGTAAGGTCCCCACTTACTCAGACCTTAGTGAATTTTTGAAACAAAAATAGTGCAAAGCTCTTGAAACATCTGCGCTAACCATAACCCCAGTGTCAGTAAAGAAGTGGTCTCTAATGTTAAAAGGCAAACAATTCATGCAGCCTAAACCAACCACTTCCCTGATGACTAGTAATTAATAAATTGGACCAGCCGATTTCTTATGTGTGTTGTCAGGGGGAACATCCATTGACAAAATGTCATAAATTTCTAGAAATGTCCCCTTAGAATCGTCATGCATTGGTTAAGGGGAAAACTCTGTGTTGTAATTAACTTGCCGGTTGACACAAACTTGAAGGATGTACTTAGAAATTTAACTATCGAGTTTGTGTTAGAAAACATCACACGTGTTTGCATTTTACTACATCAAACTCTGGTCAGGTTGAAAAACCAATACGTGAGGAAATAAAAAACTTTACCCTACCAATTGATGTGTAAACTAGTTCCAGGCACAGTGATTTTAGAATGGGTGGAGTAGACAAAGGCAGAAGCATTCGCAAAAAAGGTTTGCTTAATTATAAAATTTTTTAGACAATTTTGTAATTATTACATAGGGTTTAATTCATTGATTGTTGTTGGCCTTACTTGGTGAAACTCGTCCATACTAGGGATGGGCACCTAACATCGATGTTTTTGGAATATCGATGTTTTCCATTGAACATCGATGTTTAAAACATCGATGTTGTAATTTCGATGTTATATTTTTAACATCGATGTTACTTGTAATCATCGAAACATCGTTACGTATCCCACAAATCCTGTTGCACATGCATATCGTTTACAAATTAAAAAAATTGTCTTGCTATTGTTTGACGACAGATATATGGACAGATATGCAATGTAGAAGTTTTATTGGTGTTACTATGCACTTTGAAGATAACAATTCCATAAATTCTGTTGACTTAGGTGTATATCTTTTAGATGAACGGCATACAGCCGAATACATTTCAGGAGTGTTAAAACGTATATGTGAGGAATGGGGTATCCTTGAAACTAAAGTTACTACTGTTGTTACGGATGGAGCGGCCAATATGACAAAAGCTATTGAGGAAACGTTTTCCAAAAAAAGGTACATTCATTGCTTCGCTCATCAAATAGTTGCCGACAGAGCTATAACATCTATTTCGGAATTGTGATCAGTTATATCTAAATTAAAACAAATGTAACGTGGTTTAGGCATTCAGTAGTAGCTGCTGATGAATTACGGAAGGCACAAACAAGCGACCATAAACCTGAAAAAAAAATTATACAAGAGGTGTCCACCCGCTGGAATTCCACATACTACATGAATAATCGTTTTCTTGAACTGCATGAATACATAAATACCATAGTGAACAGACATCCTTCTGCCCCCACAATGGTTACAGCCAAGGAAGTTTTTGAACTGAATAAAATCATTGAACTTCTAAAGACGTTAGAAGCAGTAACAACAGAAATTTGTGGTCAAAAGTATATTAGTTCGAGTCTTGTAATCCCTCTCACGTATAATTTGGAAAAAAGAAGTTTCACACATTGAATCTCATGTAAACGACACCTTAGGTATTTCGCTAAAAGAAGCACTTCTCCAAGAATGTAGGAAACGATTTTCTGTTGTTGAACAAGTCAAATAATTAGCCGTGGCAATCTTGCTGGATCCGAGGTTCAAAAAGATTTATTTTAATGTTGCAGCAGCAGTTAATCTAATACAACAGTTATCACTGTTAGCAGAAACGCAAGGAGATGATGACCACAATCGGGAAATAATAGAAAGTGAAACGACAAATAATAAACAGGACACGGGTAAGTAGGCTAGATTGTCACAATGATGTTTGGTAAAAATTTTAACATAATTATAGGTACTCCAAAGGGCAATATATGGGCGCATCATTCTCAGTTAGTTCAAAAGAGTGCTTCACAAGAGAAAGAACAATTAAGCGAAATGTCTTTGTATTTAAAGAATCCTCTAATTAATCTTACCGAGAATCCACTGAAATGGTGGTCAATAAAAATGTATGTCCCCATTTATACCCTGTCGCGAAAAAATCAGACAGCCACGCAAGAAAGAAACCGTTTAACTGGAGAACACTTGGGCAAAATATGATTCCTTCAGTCCATTGACAAAGATTACTGGAGTATATAAAACTGTATGGTGAGATTATCAGTATTATTACTAATATTGGTGAATATATATATATATATATATATATATATATATATATATATATATATATATATATGCCACACTGCATCTTTTAATTGAATGTCTTCGTCTGTCCTACCAGATGAGCAAAAATAAATAGATTGTTATAACTCAGTTTTTAACTTTTTTTAACTCTGAATTTTTAATTTTAGTTATTTCTTCTACAATATTTATGACATAATTTATTACCAATTATTATTAAAATAACTTAATAGTGGTAAATCGCTTAATAGTTAATAGCAGTTCACTGTTTTAATTTTCTGGCAGATATAAAACAATGCGATGGAGGCACGTTAAATATCCATACCCTCCTTACAAAAGAGAAGTGTTTTGGGAAATTTTTCAAGGGAGTGGTACGAAACTACTCCCTGACGTCGGTGATCGCCCGTAGTCGCGGAAAGAAATCGACGTTAAACACACAAAAAAGAAACGGTTTTCCCGAACTCCAGCATATACGATAATGACCTATTTACTGATTGCGCTCTAATAAGTCTGTGATTAAGAAAATAACACCAATTTGTTATATTATTCAAATGAAGAATTTACGTAACAGGCATCGTCGTTTTACAAAGCAAGTAGAGAAACGTAAAGAACTTTGTTAGCTGGTAAGCTCAGTGAATAACCGTGTTAATTAATTTTTGTGACAGGTGTAACAAATACTAAAGACTTCACTTGACTTTCTACTTGCAATACAAATAGAGCTGAAAATTGATGAGGCTCATAAGAAGTGTAAGTAATAGAAATAGTTCGATTTTAATGAATATTAACTACTTAAATGTTGAACAAAAAGCTCCAATATGGAAGAGTTTTTCTGAAGCTCCTCTAGATCTAAACGACATATAAAACCACCACGTTTTTAAGTGACACGATACACACAAATATAAAAGCGCATCTCAATTTCTACTACACCACTTATATCTAATATATATATATATATATATATATATATATATATATATATATATATATATATATATATATATATATATATATATATATATATATATATATATATATATAAGATATAACTATGCTATCGGGTTAAAAAATTATTTATACCTAGACGTTTTCGATTCCCAGTCCGAAGCCATTCTCCAAAGCATGAAAAAATTAATAAAAAGAATGTCACGTAAAGCCAGATTGATCGTAGTTCAATTCAGGGGTCTCAATCTACCCACTATCCAGTTTTCACCAGGGAGTTGGGAGTTGCTACACCTAGGTAATATCTGCGGCCTATGTATAGGCTCCTAGGGCGAAATAAACGGCATTCTGACGACACAGACACCTGATCCGATTTACCCTGACGCTTGAGAATGGCTCCAGAATCACTAATGAGGAGACTTTTGAATTTTGAAAAAAGGTTCTCTAAATGAGCGATATTTAGGACTACTGGAACCCAAATCCGTGGTCGGATTCAGACTTTATATGTTATATATATATATATATATATATATATATATATATATATATATATATATATATATATATATATATATATATATATATATATATATATCTGTGTGTCACACCATTAACTAACCGATTTTGATAAAATTTGGTGAGTACCTTCCCTTTGCAAGTGACTTGTATATGTTCGTCAGTCAGGAAAATCCGCCGAGGTTTTCCCGGAATATTTTGGTTTTGATTCGAAAATATATCTACGGAATTAACAAAGTAAGGGAAAATTTGGTACGCGGGTTTATACCATTATAGGTAAGTTATCTACCAAAATTTAGCTCTATAGATAAAAGGACAAAAAAGTTACAGGCAAATAAAAAAATATACTTTAGCTTTTGCTCAAAACGTCAAAGTCGCGATTTAAAACGTCAAAATTGGTAATATTTAGGCAATGAACCTGAAACTAATATGAGCTATGGAAGAAAATGTCTCAATAAGAATGTTTTACAAAGCCTGAAGTCTTAGTTTCAATCGCCATTGTCCTTCATTTTACTAAAATATTCCCAGAAAATTCATTTCAGATAGACCCTTTCTCGGATGCTTCTGCAGTAGTGTTGGCTATAGAGTTTATCGGTTAATGGTATATCATTTTTGTCGAACTTTCGTAAAAAATCTTTAAGGCTCAATATATCCGTTATTATTCAAGATACGAAAAAAAAATTGTATACATTAATTATAGGGTGTCTTGAGTTACATCTTAAAAAAAATTCTACAATTACAGGCTGGTACACGCCTTATGTTATTGCGTTTTTGCATTTTCCAGCGAAATGTAATACATCTTTGTAAGAAAAGAAATTTGGGACGCAGCAAGTGTGTTATGGTAGCGAATTTTCTTTAAATGCTTCAAATGTGAATAGTTCAATTTGCTACTAACCTATAAGGTTGACCAAGACACCAGTTTTTTCGGGAACACTTTAAGTTTACTTGCGGAAATTTTTGTACATTTTCAAACAATAAAGTTATTTTGATGAAACATGACACATTGTTTCTGCTATATAGATTATACTGGTTTCTAAATTTGATAACTGATTTCTTAAAAAAAACATATTTGCTATTAAAAACATTTTAATGAAAATTCACTACCATAACGCACTTGCTGCGTCCAGACTTTTTTATAGCTCCCCTACTATATCGTTGTTTCGCCTAGACGTTTTCGTATGCTGTAATATGTTCTGAATGTTGTAGCACCATCACAAAAATTTTAAAATACTTTTATTGCTGTTGCTTGTGCATTGCAAGCGGCTTCCATTTTGTTTACATCTCGGCTCCTACCTTGCATTCTTTATTTTTATTGGCCGAAACATTCTTATTAGGGATTCTGTAGTTTTCAGTAGTTTTTTTCTAAATAAGCTAAATAATGATTCAATGTTTATAAATAAAATCCTATTTACTGATAAGGCAACTTTCTCGCGTCGCGGTGTTAACTTTCAAAACCAATATGCCTGCGAAATTGAAACTTCACATTGAGTAAAAGGGAACCATTTTCAGCACGACGCCAAAATTGATGTTTGGTGTAGCAACTAATGGAGATTGTTTCTTGGGGCCACTTGAGTTGCCAGGTAACTTGGATGCTAGATCATATTTTTTTTTAAACTTGTTTGGCCTCGAGCAAAGCTCTTTTAGCCACGGTCACTCCAGGTCAACAACCAGTACTACAGCTCCCTACTATAATATGATGTTTTACATTAAAAAAAATATATAAAAATAAAGGATTCTCTATGCTATCGTCTACCAAGCTCAGCAAACAAACCCTCAAATTTCCTTTACTTCATGTAAACCAATAATAATTTACCAAGAGAGACTATGCCCATCATACTTTACATTTTGTTTTTGTGGGTAAGGTGTATGTGTTTAGGTCTTATAAACTAGGATTAAAATTAAGGAAAAAAAAAAGACATGGGATCACAAACTTCACGCCTAGGGGTCCACCAAGGCGACTTTATTTGAGACAAACTAGACTGGACCACGGTAAAGATGGGTTAGACACAGGGACAGACAAAAGGAATCTATAATTATATGATTATTAACTATAATGTCAATTTCTACAACAAAATTACTGTAAAAAACAGAACAAAATTTTATATCTTTTTACGTTGAGCTAAATTACCTCATGTAATTTATTACATTTAATGAAGTTCAAAAGTATATGCATTATCCCTTTTTCAACATAGAACGCTACATGCAACAAATATGATATATTAAATGGTAGTGGAACTCCTTGATCAAGACATTTTTTAACCAGATTGTTACATGCATGGATGTGTTTCTTTCAATTAAAAAAGATATGCTTAATATCACACACACTTGTTCCATCACAACTACACAGTGGATTGTCTACCAACCCCATTTTAAATAGTTGCTTTTTGGTAGCACCATGCCCTACGATGATTCTAGCAAGTGTTATGTATATTATCCTGTTAGTAGGAACTATTTCTGAGATCGATTTAGAAGGCAAGGTGGGAAATATTTGGTGAAATTTACTTTTTACTATGGCTTGTTGTTTGCTCCATTGGTCTGACCATTCTTTCGTCATGTATCGTTTACAGGTAGGAAGAAGATCTCTCGTTAAGAGTATATTGCAACTCTCTCCCATTATTGTTGCATTTTTTGCCAGTTTATCTGCTTCTTCATTGCCCTTGATATGTGCATGTGCTTTATCCACATAAATATAGCTGTTTCTCCAACCCTCACTAAGTTCAGGTAATTATATCTAATAATGCCTATAAGTGGGTCCTTGAATACCTTAGAGGGCTCCTTCAGAGCCAATAGTAACGACTTGCTGTCGGTTATTATTATAAATTTGGAATGGGATTCTGTTCCCATGGCCATTCCAAGAGCTTTGATAACTGCTACTGTTTCTGCCGTATATATGCTGATTTCTTTGTGTAGCTTAAAAACGAAACTGGATGTCGTCGATTCGCAGTATATACTACACCCTGCGGAATCTGATGTTTTGGATCCATCGGTAAATATTAGGGCAGATCCTGGAAACTTCTGGATATTTTTACGGTAGTAGCTTTGAACATCTATGTCTTCACTATGGCAAGGATCATATTTAAGTTATTAAGGTAATACACTGATTCATTTCATGGATGATTGGCCAATATAATTAAGGCAACAAATGTATTTTATGCAAGGTGGCGTAACAGCATACCTCATATTTCAAGTACGAAATTATCTGAACACTATCTTCTAAATCGTTGGATGGGTCATGGCAGCCAAATGCCTGATGTCTTAGTTTAAATTCAATGGATTTTTGTATACAGGATACAAAGAAGTCAATTGCTAACGGTGAAAAACTTAATATTCGTACATAATCAAGAAATATTATTTAATGCTAGACAATATTTTATTAAACGCATATCAAGTTGTATTAATGTCAATGGTGAACATTTGTTACCTTGAAAGAAAAACTTTCAATTATAAATGTTATTTTCTATGTTGTTTCATGTGTTTTGTTATGTTTTTAATTTTTTTATTACAAGCTGTTATGTACTTTCATACGTATATTCGCTTTAAGATATCACGTAGGTATATTATTTGATCATGTTTTTTCATGAAGTAATATTCAGAAATTATTCATACAATTTATGTAGTTTTAGTTGTTTGAAAGAGGGAAGCCTAGTTTCTTTTTAGGACATACGGCACTTTAAGATAAAAACCATTTTGATTACTTAACCGGAACGATATTTACAAAGTATACATTTCAGTAAATTTCCTTCAAAAATTTATATATATATATATATATATATATATATATATATATATATATATATATATATATATATATATATATATATATATATATATATACAGGGTGTTCAAATAAGGGCACGGACCGGCTATATCTCGAAAACCGTCACAGCTGCAGCTTTCGGAAAAAAATTAGCATGAGTAAAGTAGCCATGAGAAAATGTTGGAAATTATTTTCAGCTTCTTAAATCTGCCGCTAGGTGGCGAAAATGCCATGGCATACCTAAAATCATTAATTTCTCGAAAATCTTGACGCATAACATAAACTGGTTTTAGGTATTTTGTAATGAACGTTCACTTATCTACAACTTCTGTTAACAAAAATTTTCCTTATAGACCAGTGGCGGAGGTAATGGGCGAGGATTTTTTTTTATAAACAAATGCCTATAACTTGATAACCAGTAAAGATAATTTCAAGATTTTTGGCTTGTTGGAAAGAGATCTCATAAGAAATTCCACGTATTAGTATTTTAAATTCACAGTCACACATGCACAAAATATAGAGGGCGTTAGAGTAGACGAGTCTAGTTTTATTAAATTTTATGAAAAATTTCAAATGGCAGCATACTATTATAATATAACTATCGAAAAGTAGATGAAGTTAGAAAGAACTCAGTGAAAACCCAAAACGAATATGTTTTTCCGTTTCAGAGAAAATTCGAATTTTATGTATTTTGGTGCTTATTATGCCATTTCTCAAAATTAAATATGAATATAGAAAAATCTCTATAGAATATTTGTTTTCAGGCATCGTTATACAAATTAACATAGTTACCAATAACAATTAATCACTTTAATATGAAATATATTTATCACCTTATCACAAAACTAAGATACAAGAGGCAATAATCGAATTTAAGGTTATATTCGTAAATTAAGTGATTGTATTATGAAGACGAAACTATATGAATGTAAAACACCTAAAATTTAACTAACATCTGTACACCCTACGCACTAAAGCAAAATACGATAAATATTATTTGATTATATCCCTGAAGGTATCTACTTTAAATTAGAATACCATGTCTGCCAAGTGGACACGGACACGGAATGAACTCAAACTTCATTACAATCGTTATACAAATTAACGTACTTACCAATAGCATTTATATCACTTTAAAATGAAATAAATTTATTACTTTATTAAAATTACAATACAGAAGTAATGGAGAAGTCATGAAAAAATTAATTAATAATATGAAAACGAAACACTTTTCATTAGGCGTTTAGAGAAAATGCTAAGTATTTATTTTGAAAATTCATTCCATACATGTCTCTATCATAATATAGTAATAAATACAAGCATTGTCTACAATCATTTAAACACTTGTTAATACACATGTACAATTCATATGCAGTTTTGTACTTCAATCAATGTGGTGCATGTGTTGTCAGCGAAGGTAAGACAATTGAAAGAATTTGTTTTATAGACGTCAAAATCTTATGTTCAATTTATTACTGATCTTATTAATTATTTGTAGTGTTTATGTGTGTTTTTTATCGATAGTTAGTATTTTACGTTTTCAGGATGTCTTATTCCAACGAGGAAGCATCTGATATGTTTGAAATTTATTTACAATGTTTTCGGAATTCTGTTATCGCATCACGAGAATATGTATTAAGGTACCCCCATAGATGGCAGTAGCCATTTAGGAAGCTGAAAATAATTTCCAACATTTTCTCATGGCTACTTTACTTATGCTAATTTTTTTCCGAAAGCTGCAGCTGTGACGGTTTTCGAGATATAGCCGGTCCGTGCCCTTATTTGAACACCCTATATATATATATATATATATATATATATATATATATATATATATATATATATATATATATATATATTGGCGCATTGAAAACGAAACAGACTGATTTGCGTCCAGACAATTCTTTTTTTTTTTAAACGCTTAAACACGTCAATTTTAATATTGAAGGGGACATGTTTTGACATAAAACTCAACTTTGTCACATCAACCCTTTAAGGGTGGTGACAACAATCCTTATATTTTAAATAAGGGACATGGGTCGAGTGTTACATCACTTGAAAGCTCTTTCTTTTCTGAATTCAGCACACAAATTTTTTCTAAAGTTTTATCAACTATTCACAGTTGAAGATGCAAAAACGCATTTCACTCATTCCAATAAGAAATGTGCTGATAGTAAATGTTTCGTTAGCTTGTAAATAAAAAATTGACTATCAGAACATTTCTTATCGGAATGAGAGAAATGCGGTTTATTATTTCAGTTTATCGGTCGGTTTGATACTTGATAGTACTACCGAAAATTAATTTCACAATTGTGTATTCTGTAGAAGAAAGGGTTAAAATAATTACTTTTTTTTTTCAAAAACGATGATTGTGCCAACCGTACCGCCAATTTATTTAATGAACGACATCTGAACAGACATGTTAACAGAAAATATATTTTGGAGTTAGTTGCAAAGTTTCGACAAAGTGGTTTAGTATCCAACAAAAAACGGGATCCTGAACGTGAATTTCCGGTTAGAAATGAGACTATTGAGATTGAAGTTTTAGGACAAATTGCTGCAGACCCAACTTTGAGCACGAGAAAATTGGCCACTGTTTCAAACATCAAAAGAAGAACTATTCAGCGAATATTGAAGCATCATAAATTTAACCCGTATAATTTCATCTTATACAACAACCGAATGAAGATGATTTTGATCGGCGGCTGGAGTTTTGTGAAGTTATGACTACATGAATAGCTGATAATGGGAACTTTCTGTTCAATATCTGTTTTCCAGACGAGTGTACGTTTTTATTAAACTCTACAGTCAATCGTCATCATTGTCGTTATTGGGCAGATAATAATCCAAGAAATTTTCACGAAGTCCACACTCAAACTCTACAGAATTTGAATGTCTGGACTGGCATTTTTTGAGACCGTTTAATCGGACCAATTTTTAGTGGCGAAACGTATTTGGAGTTACTAAAAGATATCGTTTACCCTCTACTAATTGACATTGTTGAAAATGATGATCGCTATCAAGAAAATCAATTAGTGTTTGAACACGATGGAGCTCCTCTGCATTTTTCACAACGTGTTACGGAGGTTTTAAACTGAGAGTTTCCAGGACAATGGATTGGGCGTAGATGTGCTATTGAGTGCCACACTAGATCACCGGATTTAATTCCTTTAGACTTCTTTCTATTGGACCATTTAAAGAGTAGAATTTACGCAACAAAACCGGAGTCTCTAGAAGAATTACGACGACGCATTGTTGAAGGATGCCGCCTAATAACTCTACAAATGCTCCAGAATGTCAGAGCTTGTTTTGAACAAAATTTGTACTTTTGCATGGAAGCTGGTTGTCAACAATTTGAACACTTACTTAACTGAGTAATCATTTTTGAACGCTTGGGTTTGCTTTTTATTTATTTTTTAACGACAAATTGACTAGTCAGTGCATTTCTTATCACAATGAATGAAATACGTTCTTGCAACTCCAACTGTGAAGAATTTTTAAACGAGTTGACAAAACTTCCAAAAAGATTAGTGTGCTGAATTCAGAAAAGAAAGAGCTTTCAAATGATGTAACACTCGACCCATGTTCCCTATTTAAAATATAAGGGTTGTTATCACCACCCTTAAGGGGTTGATGTGACAAAGTTGAGTTTTATGTCAAAACATGTCCCCCTTAATATTAAAATCGACGTATTTCGCGTTTCTTAAAAACATTCTCTGGACGCAAATCGGTCTGTTTCGTTTTCAATGCGCCACCTGTATGTATATATATTATATATATCACACCGATAACTCATAACAATTATGGGCTGATATTGATCAAATTTGGTGGGTACCTTCCTTTTGCAGATGGCTTGGATAAGCTCATTAGTCAGGAAAATCGGTCCAGTTTTTCCAGAAAAAAATTCTGTTTCGGAAAATTTTTATACTTCCGGAAATTGAAAAGTTAGGGCAACCAAATTTGGTACATTATGTACCAGAATTTAGATCTATAGGGTGAAAGAAAATAAAAACTATGGGCGTTTAACGAAAAAAAATTGGGTGTCACTGATGACCAGATAAACGCACAAAAAACATATTAATTTGTATGGATAACAAAACCTATTGTATGTTACAAAGGCTAAATTTTTTGGCGCAAAAAGGTCAAGAAATGACAGAAAAATTACCCTGAACATTTGATAACTTGCCCTCTTAAAACGCCAAGTCGCGATTTTAAACGTCAAATTTGGCAACTTTTAGGCTAAGAACCTAAAGCTAATACGGGCTACGTAGAGAAAATGTGTTTTACAAGTACTTAAGTTTCAGCAGTAACCGTCATTGTCCTTTATTTTAGTAAAACATTTCCAGAAAATTCATTTCAAGTAAGCCCTTTCTCTGATGCTTTAGCAGCAGTTTTAGTTATAGAGTTTATGGTTTAATTCTCTATAACTATAACTCAGCAAATTTTCGTAGTAGAAATTCGCTTAGAGAAGAAATCGACTTTTAAATTTTAAAACGATTTTTTCAAATGATCGCGAACTAGGCCCAATAAGACTAATATCCGAAGTTAGTATCAGTTTCTATTTGTTTACATATATACAGGGTGACGCATTTCTATGGTAAAGCTCAATACTGCTGTTATTATACAAGATACGAGGTAAAATGGTATACACGTTGATTATATGGTATCTTCAGCTAAATTTTATAAAAAAAATATTTTGATAGTCACGGGTGGCCCATAAGTGGTTGCCTATACAAATTTGCTTTTAGTGAATTTTCGTAGAAAAAATGTTTATATATATATATATATATATATATATATATATATATATATATATATATATATATATATATATATATATGTATATATATATATATATATATATATATATATATATATATATATATATATATATATATATATATATATATATATTTATATATATATAAAATGTATCACACCGCTAACTCAGAAAATAATGGGCAGATTTTGATAAAATTACTTTGTAAATGGATTGGATAAGTTCGTTAGTTAGGAAAATCGGCCGCGGTTTTGCGGAAAAATTTTGAGTTTTCATTAAAAAAAAGTTTTTTCAAAAAATTTAAAGGCTATAATAACCAAATTTGGTAGGTAGGCTTACGATATAAAAAGTAAACTATACACCAAAATTTAGATTTCTATGTTGCAAGAAAAAAAGGTTATAATAAAATATTTTGTGCCAGATCATTTCTATAAAAATTCACTACCATAACGCACTTGCTGCGTCCAGGCTTTTTTTAATCAAACGGCCCTTATATTATTGTAATTTTGCATTTTCCAGCAGGAGTCCCAGATTTTCAGGCCTTTATTTTAAAAAAATAAAGGAGTTTTAAAAAAAGTAAACAAAATATTGATTATTTAACACTTTTCGTCTTGTATAAACTTTTAGACCAAGGTAAGCTGTTTTAAATCGAATTTTTTAACGTCATAAATTCACTATTGCTCTATAGCGCATTACATAAGATCCACCAGTGGAACTGATATTTAAAATTAAAAATGAAGACCTCTTGAGCAAGCAAAACTCGGGGCGCAGCAAGTGCGTTATGGTAGTGAATTTTTATTAAATGCTTCAAATTTAAATAACTCAATTTTCTATAAACTTAGAGAGTTTAGTTTTAATACGTAGTAAGGTCTTTCCTAAGGCAAGATATCCACAAAATTTTATTAAAATAACTTTGTAATTTTCGGAGAAAAAAATTTTTTTCGAAAAAAAAATTAAAATTTGAATAACTCAATTTTCTCTAAACTTAGAAAATTGAGTTTTAGTACGTAGTAATATTTTTCCTGAGGCAACATATTTAGTAAATTTCATTAAAACAGCTTTGTTACTTTCGGAGAAAAAAATTTTTTTCGAAAGAAAACTCAAATTTTTTCCGGGAAACCTCGTCCGATTTTTGTGAATAACGAACTCATCCAAGCCATTAATAAAATAAAGGCACTTGCCAAGTTTCATCGAAATCGGTTAATTATTTTTTGAGTTATGAGACGGATACATATACATATACATACATACATATATATATATATATATATATATATATATATATATATATATATATATATATATATATATATATATATAAACATATAAAAATTAAACCCATTTACAAATGAACTTTAATAAGATATTATGCTGTGACAATACCTCTCTCAAGCAGTGACGATTTCTCCTAGTGAGCTAGGATATAAAATATAATCAAAATGTGTACAGTTATATATGTTTTATTTCTTTTTCCCTTAGTCTTAATACACTACATATTTTATGACAATCGATTTAATTTACTTATTTGATTTCATAAATAGTCGGTTAATAGTGACTTGGAATGAAGTAGATACCACCTTTCTAACATATTCAACGAATATGAGTAGATCAAAGCAACTGGGAATGAATTCGGTCACTCCCCGACACACGTGTTTATACAATAGTGAGGAAAATACTTGATTTTAACACTGCATTGAGCTAAAAAAAATTGATTAACTCAGTTTTCCATAATCTTAGAAAGTTTAATTTTGGTAGGTAGTAAGGTATTTCCTAGGACAAGATATCCACCAAATTTCATTAAAATAACTTTGTAATTTTTGGAGAAAAAAAATTGTTTCAAAAGAAAATTTAAAATTTGAATAACTCAATTTTTTATAAACTGAGAAAGTTGAATTTTGGTATTTAGTAAGTCCTCTCCCAAGGCAACATATATAGTAAATTTCATTAAAGCAGCTTTGTTATTTTCGGAGAAAAAATTTTTTTTGAAAGAAAAATTAATTTTCCCGGAAAAACCCGTCCGATTTTCCTGCCTAACGAACTTATCCAAGCCATTAATAAAAGAAAGGCAATTACCGAGTTTCATTAAAATCGGTTAATTATTTTTTGAGTTATCAGACGGATACATATATATATATATATATATATATATATATATATATATATATATATATATATATATATATATATATATATATATATATATATATATATATATATATATATATATATATATATATATATAAACATATAAACATATAAAAATTGAAACTGACCCCGGATATGGGTTCTAGGGGTCCTAAATCGCGCTCATTTGAAAACTGTTTGCAAAGTCTCACCATCGATACCTCTCTATTAGTGCATTTTTTTTAAATAAAAATTCACTAAAAACCATCTAAATAAGAAAAAGTCTCTACATTGGTATTTAACATGAAGAAACACATAAAATTTTAATGCTTTTAGATATTAATTAATTTGGTAAGAGCCGCAGATCGTGTGTTTTTCCACTTGCCGAACAACAAGCGCCTTGATTATCTACTCCGAAGTATATGCAGAACTATTGTTATGGGTCTTTAGTTAGATAATTAGTAGATCTTTTTGTAAGCTGTCAAATACATCAATTTAAGTGTTGTAATTCATCATTGTATTGACAGAGTATTTTATTTTTGAAGTTATTTTTAAATACTTGACACGTGACTAACGATAGCAATGAACTTTTTGTTAAAAAGCGTTAACTCGAATTTTAGCATAATCGAAGGTCACACCCAGTCGATAAATTCTTCATGTCTATTTTTGGTAACAGCCAAAAATGTATATGTTCATTATTTAAGAAACAAATCATAACTTAAAAAAAAAGTGTACATCATATTCTAACATTACGAGTATTGCTCTCTAAACTGATAAAATAAGTTCTGATAAAGAAAATGCATAATGTTGCACCATTTGTAGAGGCATCTTGTGCTTTAGATATTACTTTAGAAAATGTATTCTACATCTATATAAACAAAAAATTAAATACTGCTCGTTGGTAAGCGCTTCACTTGAGAACGGCTAGACTGATTTGGCTAATTTTATTTTTAAATTTTTTTATTTTTTTATTTCAACAACAAACCACGAGGGCTCACAGCTTAAATCCTATCGTACCGTCAGTGTTGACAAGGAGGAAAGAGGCAACTTGTTAATTCTGGACTTGAAGGTTTGGAGGTTCGGAGGAGAAAGGAAACATATGCCGGCAAGGAATTCCACAACTTGGAAGTCCTCGGGATAAAACAGCTGGCATAACAAAATGTTCTATGTCTAGTGACCTGACCTGACCTGACCTGGAGATCCACAGAGACAGAACTCTCCACGAGTCTGCGATCTTCATCTAATTGGGCTAAAGAGACAGGCTTAGAATATGGTATGTTTGAGTGGAGGGTGCAGTCATTCGCGTAACTGTAAACTGGGTTGGATGTGCTCAAGAGGAGGTCATTGTTGTGGAGAAGAAATAAAGTAGGGGCTAAAACTGAACCTTGAGGGACTCCTGAATTAATTGGATACAGTTTAGAGGAATCGCGATCCACAACAACATAAATGCTCCGGTTAGAGAGGAAATTTGCTGTCCAGGTACAGAGTTTTGGTGGTAGACCATAGGCCGGAAGTTTATCAAGCAGCGCTGCGTGCCAGACCTGGTAGAATGCTTTGGATATGTCTAGAGCGACAATCTGGGTTTCACCGTGTAGTTCCACAAACTTGTTCCAAGAATGGGTGACAAAGGAAAGGAGGTTGGCAGTTGATCTGCGCTGACGGAATCCGTGTTTTTCAAAAAATTTTAGTAATTCGGTGTTTATATACTTCTCCACCACTTTAGAGACGACTGAAAGGAGAGAAATAGGCCTGCAGTTGCTAGGGAGCGCTTTGGATCCTTTCTTGGGGAAGGGTTGTACTCGAGCAGTCTTCCAGTTACTAGGGAATATGCCTCTATTGTAAGATATCTGAAACAGACGAGTTAGGACAGGAGCAAGTTCTGGTGCGCATTTTTTGAAAACAAATGCTGGGATCTCGCCAAGGCCAGAAGCTTAAGAGAAGAGAGCATCTTTCGTACCTTTTTAGTTTTGAAAATGATATCCGTCATTTTATGCGCGACATTGGGACTCTTGGTGGTTGAACATTTGGAGGTGGGTTGAGAGTAGAATTGCTGGCTAACAACGAGGCTAAAAGTTCAGCCTTACCCCGGGCGATAGAAACAATTTCATCCCTTGAAACAAGAGGTGGGAACGTGCTCTTGCAGAAATTATTCCCAATAGGTTTAACAAGAGTCCAGAAGGGTTGCCGTTCGAGCTTGAGATGTCTTTGTTTTTAATGTGGTTATTATGTTCGTCATAGTCTGAATTATATTCGTAGTGAAAGAAAATCTTTAAAAGTCCGGGAATTTGTCAAATTTTGAAAACACTGAAAGTTCTTTTTTCTCTGATTGTCGTTCGACATATTGAAATTTTGACAGAACAAGATCTGTCGGGTCAGCTAGTATTCAATAGAATAGACGAATACGAGAGTTTCGCTATACTATCATCACATGACAGCTGTTTTGCCACAATGTAATGTCTTCAGATGCAAAAGTAAAATAAACAAGCTGTCGATGTATGTATGTATAGTATATAATACAGGGCGATTATTCTTTCATATAAAAAAATCAAACTATAGCTGATTGCAGATACAGGTTTACCTATTATCGTCAATATAATAATGTTTTAATAGATTTTGGCTATGAATTTAAATAAGATTTTGTAGGATAAAAAATTACCTTTGGATGTGACCGTGGATGTGTTCATGAGCAAAAGCAGAAGAAAATGTAAAATTTTAGAAAATTGACACATTGCAAGTGGATATTATTTGACATTTAACTTTATTTGGACTTTACATTTATCCTATAAATTGTGGTGTATACAAGTACAAGCTTTGCTTCTTTGTATTGCACAATGTATAATTAATAAACAAATATATAATACTTATACTAATACTAGTATATACAAAAATAAAAGCACAATAATAGGGGATGATAGGTATGTTTGAGATACCCGAAATAATTCACTTAGTTATTTAAATAATTACCATAAAATCTCTGTTTCCAACCTACTCCCCTGCTTCATGCTTTATTGACTATGGCAAACATATTTACTTATAATAAATTATGGTCAGTATAAAGATACCATGTGCTACCGTATCGCCCAAATATACCTAGAGGTACGTAGATGTGACAGAGACAACTCAATTTTTCGGTGTTTATAATGTACACATAAATCCGGAAGCAGCAATGTTAGCTGGGGAGAAAGAGGAGCTTGTCTCCTACCCCAATGAGTGCCATCAGAATGCACCTGCTATCGCTTGTTAATTAATTATTGTTGATAACAAGAAAAGCAGATTTATTCTAATGAACATTTACTTTAGGTGGGTTTCTTTGACGTAGCCATTAGTGACCGCCAAATATGGGTCAGAGGCAGTGGAAGACTGAATAAGAGGACCTAACTTGAGACTCGCTAATTCCTTGAGAGAAAATTGCACCATTTTCCAAGCATAAATGCTTGCCGTAAATCCGTGTGTACGGGAGCGCATACAAAGCAGAGTCAGAAGTACAAAGATTTATATCCTTTCGGATAGCCAGAAAGTACTAAAGGGTCTAACTTGACATGGGACTGAAAACAATTTTGAAGCAGCAGTCTTCAAACAACAATGTAACTTTGACATGGATACCAGGACATCAAGGCATTAAAGGAAATGAAGCAGATAGCTTTGTAAAGGGGGATATTGTGCCCTAGTGTGGCTTTACAAAAAACCATGTAAGGAATGGACTTGATACTTGTGAGAATCAAATGCTGTCATACTCGAGGAAAACGCCAGCCTTAGGGCAGGTAAAACGGTTCATCACCATATTAAAGAGAATTTACAACTGCTTCTCTAATTGAACAGGAGCGACTTGAGAGTGATCACAACACCTTCGCTGGACACGCCCCAGTAAGGTATCACTTTATGAAGATGGGTAAAGTGGACAGTGAAGACTGCAGCAAAAACGACAGAACATTTGGTATGCGATTTCATGACTCAATTATTCAAAAGGTTTAAATGCCTTGGAGGGGTGACCTTAACAACGCAGGCAATAGATGAAATAGTGTACAAAAAGACAGTAGACTACACAAAACAGCTGGACTTTGTGGAAAAGTATTATAAAAGAGAGTCATGCACATAAGATCCATTGGGGTTGCAGGGCCTATACGACTCTTTAAGCAATGTACAATCTTCAATCTAAAAAAAAGATTATCAAACTTTGAAAGCAGCAATTTGTTTTAGCGGATTTCAATTTACTTTAATCGCGTATCCTTGCTGATTTTCGCGCAAAAACCTTTTTGTGAATTCTCTAGAAAAAACGTTTGGTGAACTTTGGAAAATATCTGTTTTAGCGTATTTTCGTAGAAAAATCTTTTTTCCCGGTGTATTTAAACAAGCAACTTTTATCATACAAAAACTCTTAAGCTTGTGCGGTCTTTTCCCCCCTGTTTTTGTTTATGCTAAACTGCATAAAGGCAACTTTTAGTCACGGTGTTGGAAAAATAATATTGTTATTTCCTAATCTATAAAAATTCTCCGGATAAAATGTGAACTTCGCAGAAAAACTGGTTCGGCTGCCTAAGGATAGATAATTATCTAAGCTATTTACCGAATGGGGGGTACCTGCCCAATTTATAAATTACCGTTCGTTAATCGCTTGGATGGCTTTGTTAGGCAACTCATACAAACAGCTTTTTCCGAAAGAGTGTTTTAGTGAATTTGCTTAAAAATATATCACTAATGAGGAGATCCCGACTTTTAAATTTTGAAAAACTTTCTTCAAATGAGCGCTATTTAGGACCCCCGGAATCCAAATCCGAGGTCAGTTTCAGACTTTATATTTATATATATATATATATATATATATATATATATATATATATATATATATATATATATATATATATATATATATATATATATATATATATATATATATATATATATATATATAATATATATATATATAATAATAATGGACTGATTTTGATAAAACTTGGTAAGTACCTTCCTTTCGCAAGTGGCTTGGATAAGTTCATTAGCCAGGAAAATCCGCCGAGGTTTTCCCGGAAAATTTTGTGTTTTCTTTCGAAAAAAATCGAATTTTTTTATATTTTCAAAATAACAAAGTAAGGCCAACCAAATTGTATACGCGCGTTTATATCATTATAAGTAAGTTACGTACCAAAACTTAGCTCTGTAGGTTAAAGGACAAAAAAGTTACAGGCATTTAAAGAAAAATAAATTTGGGTTCTCCTCAAAACGTCAAAATCCCGATTTTAAACGTCAAAATTGGTGAGCGCCTTCCTTTTGCAAGTGGCTTGGATAGGTTTGTTAGTCAGGAAAATCCGACGAGGTTTTCCTGAAAAATTTTGTATTTTCTTTCGAAAAAAAATTATATCTCCAAAATTAACAAAGTAAGGGCAACCAAATTTTATACGCGTGTTTATATCATTATAGGCAAGCTACCTACCAAACTTTAACTCTGTAGGTCAAAATACAAAAAAGTTATAGGCATTTAAACAAAAATAAATTGGGGTTTTTCACAAAACGTCAAAGTTGCGATTTAAACGTCAAAATTGGCAACATTTAGGAAAAGAACTTAAATCTAATACGGGCTATGGAAATAAAATGTCTCAAGAAGAATGTTTTACCAACCCTGATGTCTTAGTTTCAACCGTCATTGTCCTTCATTTTAATAAAATGTTTCCAGAAAATTCATTTCAAATAGACCCTTTCTCTGACGCTTGGCAGTAGTATTAGCTATAGAGTTTATCGTTTAATGGTATATAATTTTTGTAGAATTTTCGTAAAAAAAATCAATAAAGCTCAATATATCTGTTATTATACAAGATATGAAAAAAATTGTATATATTAATTATAGGGTGTCTTGAGCTACATCTTAAAAAATTATTTCTACAATTACAGGGTGGTCGTTGGTGATACAATTTTTTTTTTTTAATCAAACACGCCTTATGTTATTGCATTTTTGCATTTTCCATCGAAATATAATGCACGTTTGTAAGAAAAAAAATTCTGGACGCAGTAAGTGCGTTATGGTAGCGAATTTTGATCAAATGCTTAATATTTGAATAGCTCAATTTGCTATTAACCTATAAGGGTGACTAAGAAACGAGTTTTTTCGGGAACACTTTAAGTTTACTTTCGGAAATTTTTGTACATTTTCAAACAATAAAGTTATTTGGATGAATCGTGGCACATTGTTTTTACTATATAGATTATACTGGTAACCAAATGTGATGCCTCCTTTCTTTAGAAAAAACACTTTATTGCTATTAAAAAATAGTTTTATGAAAATTCACTACCATAACGCACTTGCTGCGTCCAGAGTTTTATTAAATAAATTTGTATTTCTCAAACGAATTATTTTGTTTTCCGAGCTTCGAAATATTTGAATGAAAATTTCCTACCATAACGCACTTACTGCGTACATATTTTTATCTCGATGTAATTAAAAAGTTCGGGACGCAGCAAATGCGTTATGGTAGCGAATTTTCGTACAAATGTTTTTAATTTAAAATATGTCTTGTTTTTAAAAGAAGGATATTTGGTTGATAGTATAACCTATATAGCACTAACAATGTACCATATTTCATTAAAATAGCTTTGTTGTTTCAAAAAGTATAAACATTTTCCGAAAATAAACTTTGAGGGTTCCAGAAAAACTGGTACGATGTTCCTGGCTAACGAACCTCTTCAAGCTATTTACACACCTGGCAAGATATAGTTATTCACAAACAGCTTTAGAACCAAAATTAAAAAATGTATATGATAATTTCTTTTAGATAAATTTCCCTGAGTAATGTTACACTAAATTATATTTTTCACAAAAATTCGACAACTTTTTCTTTTACAATAACTTACTAAACATGTATTATTCATTACCAACATATCAGAAAAATCTTACAAAAAAATGATTTCTACGGAAACACTAAAATCATTTCAGCGAAAACCTGTTAAATTCAGCCACTATTTGAGAGTACCTGTATACGGTAGCTCGATTTTCTCGACGAGTAATGCACAGAAAAGCTCTCTTTCCATTAGGCTGCGCTATCTATTGATAAAAAAGACATATCACAATTTGTGATATGCGTTTGAAATATGTGCGAAAAACGTGAAAAGTTGCAAAACAATTGAAATAACTCAAACGTGCATTATAATTTGATGGAAAACGCGAAAATGCAACAAAATAGGGGGTGTTCTATTAAAAAAGCGTTTCTTACCAACGACTTACGGGCCACCCTGTAATCGTCAAAATAGGTTGAAAAGATACAGCTTGAGATACCCTATAATTAACGTATATACTTTTTCCTCATATCGTGTATAATAACGGATAAATTAGGCTTTACCATAGAAATGCGTCACCCTGTATATGTGTAAACAGGCAAAACTGGAAACTGACCCCCTATATAGGTTTTAGGGGTTCTAGTTCGCGCTCATTTGAAGAAATCTTTTTAAAATTCATAAGTCGCGGTATTCTTAATAACGACTTTTTTCTACGAAAACTTGCTAAAATATAGACTATTAAACCATAAAATTTATACTGGAAACTACTGCCAAAGCATCAGAAAGATGGTCTATTAAAATGGATTTTCGGAAATTATTTTAGTAAAATGAAAGACAGTGATGGTTAAAGCTGAAACTTAAGGCTTTGCAAAACACACTCATTAAGAGGTTTTTTTCGACACAATCCTTGGTTGCTTCAAATTTGTTGTCTGAAAATTGCAAATTTTGACGTTTTAAATCGCGACTTTAACGTCTCAAGAATAAAAATTGTAAAATTTTTAAAATACTTTTTCTGCTACTACTTGACACTTTTGCGCCAAGACAACTTAACCATTGTATGTAATATTCAATTGATTTTGTTAATCATACAAAATATTTTGTTCTTGTGCTTTTGTCTGATCACCAGTGGCACCCAATTTTTTTTCTTTAAATGCCTATAGCTATTTTTAGTTAACTTGGAGACCTAAATTTTGGTGTGTAGGGTAGGTTTGATAGTAGAAACGTGTACCGTCAAATTTGGTCGTCAGAGCTCTGTTATTTTAGGAGATTTTTTTTTCAAAAGAAAACCCAAAACTTTCCCGGAAAAACTGGCCAGATTTTCCTGGCTAACGAACTTGTCCAAGCCACTTGCAAAGGAAATGTACATACCAAATCTCATCAAAATCGACCCATTATATATATATATATATATATATATATATATATATATATATATATATATATATATATATATATATATATATATATATATATATATATATAAGCACAGATCTCCTCATTTCGTTTTACGAAAAATTCGCTAAAAAGTTATTTGAAAACATCGCTTGTTTTAGTAGTTTTATACATAGTTAAGATGAAGCACCAACTTACAAATAACCCATATAAAGCTCTAACATCTACTAGTATTTATGTTTTGAAGGTCGTCTTCCACGACCTTTTGAAGAACGTTGTGCCACAAAGATAGGTCAGCACCTGATTTCTTGTGAACCAACACACTGTATATGCATTCTAAGCATATAAATCTTTAACTTATTGGTTTTCAACGTCCGGTCGGTATCGGCAAAGCTCCAGTTATTTATAGAGATTTAACACCGGAGTTGATCCGGAGATAGTTCTTGTGTTCCTGAGAGATTTCGATCATAGGTAGAGCAGCAAACACTAGCAGAAAGCAAGTAAATGAAGAGTACTAACGGTACTCCCCTCTAGAGTTCTTGCATTAGAACTGCGCTGCTTCCACCTTGCCTGCCAGGTCACCGACCCTCACTTCTTCACTTCTTCAGGATGCACAGACCTCTGCTTCAGTCCCAGACAGTCGCCGAAAAGGTGCACACCTCACCATGGGGATGCTTACCACACATTGACACATACTCGCTCGTCTAACGTAACGCGCCAAATTCGAAATTCGCTATCCGATCTTCCGAAGATAATACTTGCCAGCAATCTTAACTAACTGACACTTGAGAAGAATGATTAATATAAATGTTCGTGACTGTTGAAACTGTATTTCATTTCCGTTAAGTAAAATGATGTGTGTAATGTGTTAAAAAAAGCCGGGTCGATTTATATCGTTTATTTATTTTATTTTATTTATTTTAATTTATTTTACTATTAAGTTAAAGGAGTTTTTTTGGAGTTGCTGTATATATTTCTAGTCCAATCAAGGTAAGTTAATTACATAATTATTTGAAGCATAAACGTGACTGCTTTTAACGTATTTACCAAATTTGAACGTTTTGAGGTACCTATGTAGTGACTTATTTTCTTTCACCAAGTAAGAACAATAACTAATGAAAAAAATATTTTTATTTAATTTAAAGTAAATTATTTTTTTTAATTTATAACGAAACCAGCCACCAACAATCCAAATATTCATGTATCGTAGCAAAATATAAACATAATTGAATGAAGGGCTCTGTTCATCATGGCAGATGATTTTCATAGATTTTTTTTTTTAAAACAATTTAAAAACGATAAACGAGAAATATAAATATAAAAAAAATAAACTTTGTTTTTCATACAGAAACTTCTTATTCCATCGTTTAGTTCTTTGAAATTGTTAAAAATTAAATGCTGATATATATATATATATATATATATATATATATATATATATATATATATATATATATATATATATATATATATATATATATATATATATACATACCGGGTGTCCCAACTTTATTTAGGCGATCAATATTTTTGCCCCGGTATATAATAAAAAAGTTTGATACAAAATCTTTGGGTTTAAAAACTACTTTCAGAGCAAATGTGTTTTTGTATACAGGCTGTTTTGAAAGTATAAATATTTGTAAACATATATTTCATTTTTCATTCAATTCTCTAACAAGAATGTATAATAGTTTCTGCAGCTAATGTTAACCGTTTCCGAAATAAATAACAATAACAGGCATTTCAGTAGCTGGTTTAGTATTATGGCGGTACTAGTTGCATCTGTGACAGACGTTGGTCATAGTTAAATAATTTCTTGTAATTTCAGTTTTTCAAACCAAGGACGCTTTGTATATAGTTTTTTAAATTATGTAACGGGGCCAAGACATTGACGGTCTAAATATGATTGGGACACCCAGCATATATATATATATATATATATATATATATATATATATATATATATATATATATATATATATATATATATATATATATATATATATATATATATATATATATATATATATATATAAGCTGTTACAAAGGAACGTTCTAGGAAGTGCCACTTAAAATTATTTTACATTTACGGTCATAGGCAACTACTTAAATATAATCAGATATTTGAATATCTGCAGCACGTAAAATAAAAATCAATTTATCTCGGAAATGGTAGGAGACAGATATACCATGTTAACAAATTTTAAAAAGATTTTAATGTAGAATAAGACTAAGTAGAAAAATATATGGTGTTTTATTCGAAATTATGAAGTTATGTATGAAATAAATTGCTCTAGTTGGATACCTAATATAGAACGCTCCGTATAAGTTTCTCAAAACATCAACTGCGATTTACTTAGAACCAAGCTTCCTCATTTTCCTCCCCGAGACAGAATCTAAGACCTTGATTAGGAGCGCAGATATGTCTTATCAAACCCAGTAGTGACATTTGGCGAATTTTCGAAAAAATAGAATTAACTCAAAAACGTCGCATTATTGGCATATGGCGCTTATATAATAATTGATCTAGAATTCGATGACAAATTAAAAACTGTAAAAATATATAGGGTTTTCTATTTAAAATCACGAAGTCCATGGTACTTGCGGTTTAACCAGAAGCTTCAATGTAATTTCACTGGATTCCTCATAACCGCGTATGGACAACCTCAAACTTTTATTTTCGAATTCGTACTAGGAAGCCGTAAACTTCTAATGAACGCGACTCGCCAAACACCCTGTATATACTTCGAAGGTTAAGGAAATACGAAAGAAAAGAAAATTTTAGGCTATAATCTGTCTAGTTCTTGGAGCGGCTGATAAAGGTAGGTTTTGATTGTTGTAGTTCGATTTCGTGGCACTGATCTGCCTACACCCCAGATTTCACTGAAGGTTGTCTCTAAGGTCTCACTGTGTTAAAAATTCAATTTTGATATGTAACAAAACCTTAAAAAAGGCAACATGTGTACCAAAATTCATAAAACCAGCTTTATTATTTTAAAAATGTTTTTTTTTATGTTTTGTTGTGGTTTTGCATGATTTGACAGATTTTTATGAAACTTCGCTACCATAGCCGCCTACAAACTTTTACAACTGGTCATATATGGTGTATCCATTTGTCGATTCATTAAATATGGAGTTGATCCAATTTCATTGACGGTTGTTGCCCTTACTTGGTAAAACTGGTCCATACTACATACAGACTTGTAGACTACTTCTCTGATTCCACTGTTGGGTTTCGTTTCTGTAAGTGAAGGACATAGCCAGCGCGTAAGCTAACTGGAGCAAGTGGCTCTTCTGAATTCTAGATGTTCCAGGATACTCTCCAACGTTTCTGTAACCGATTTCGCTGCTTAACAGCAATCTCAGACAGATAAAAATTGAATCAATACGAAATCATGACAACTACAAATAAAGATATGTTGCTGTCTTACGATGTTTCCTTAAAATTGAAAATAACATGAAACACAAATGATGGATGAGGCCTTTAGAATGTCTACATGATGTATGTGAATATTTAGGATAAATATATAACTAACCTATAACAGTAATAACTATAATAACAGTTACAACAATAAAATAACTAAACAAGAACAGTAATAAAGCAGACACTATACAATGAAAATATCGACATACATCAATTCATTATTAAAAATAGTTAGATTTATTTTGTTTCATTTATATAATTAGGAAGAAGATTATCGAAGACGGGGAATTTCTTAAATCAGTTTGCTCATTTAAAACAAGGTAGCTATTATCGTGTGCGGGCTTTTCGACTTCTAAAGCCTCAAAAAAGTTTAGTTACGCTTGTCATTACAAAAATGTTGTGGTTTTATGCTGTTATTTACTAAAGGTCTATGTTGGGTATCAATAATATCTTTTGCAGATGTAGATTTGTCAGCGTGGTTATTTATAAATGCAGAAATATGTACTTTGTATCCGATGTTAAAATTTCTAGAAGTCTGACTTATGTATTATTGCGTTACAATGTGTACAAGCCAATTTATGAACTCCAGCTTTTGTCAAGCAGCAACATTTTTTTTATCACGTTAACTAACAAATCACGCGTCGTGTTGTAAGACTTATAGGCTACTTTTGTATTTGTACAGGTATTTAAAATTTTTAAAATCTTTGCTGAAATGATTCCAAGATAAGTTATTAAAACATACCTGTTGACTTTTTGTCCCTAATATTTAGATAAATTAAATTAATTGCTAATTGGTATTCTTTTCTCTCTATTATTTTATCTTTTTTTTTAACAGAGTAGCCATTATTAAATGCTATTTGCTTCACTATTGAAATTTATTTTTCAAAATTGTCTTGGGACATAGGTTTTGAAAATACACAATGTATCATAGCACAATAAGCCAAAGGCGATCGGGACGGCAAAGTCGCGGACGAGCCCCAATGGAAAAAAATCATAGAATAATTAGCTTTTGTGAAAAAGGATGAGACGAATCTTATGGTATGGTTGTGTCAGTGTCACTTGATTTCCTATATATTGAATAGTCAAATGAGTTATTTTCTAAGTTTCTAATCGTTAAGTCTAAAAAATGTATAATACTATTAGCTTCTTCTTCTAAAGTAAACTCAATATTTGTGTGAAGGTTATTAATAAAATTTTAAAATTCATTTAGTTCTGTATATCTACCTTGAAAACGTGCTAAAATATCATCTACGTATCTGTACCGAAAGACAATATTATGCGAATGTTCTGGTGTTAAAATTTGGTTTTCTAAGTTTTCCATAAAAACGGACTACCCAAAGGTAGGCCTTCATTTTGCCTATATAAATTTTATCATTAAATTTAAAATACTTTTGTTTCATGCATTCGTTAAAAAGATTCATTATTTCTTGACTGACATTTAGGTTCTTATCTATTTAAACGTTTTCTAATGGAGGCAAACATTCTCTAGGAGGTATCTTAGAATAAATGATACAAACATCAAACGGGACTAATTTACTATTTGTAGGATTATAATAATTAAATTATTTAATTTTTGTGTTAGTTCATAAGAATTTATAACTGAATATTTTAAAATGTAATTGTATTCTCTAATAAGTGGAACCAGTTTGCTGGCTATCTTATGATTACGTGTATTAACATAGCTAACCACTGGTCTCACCGAAATATTTAATTTGCGAATTTTCAGGTAGCCATGTATATATTTGGTGGTTGTGGGCTTTTACATAAAAGATACGTCTTTTCTTGTTGACTAAACAGATATATTTTTAAATAAATTTTTTAGTTATGAAATATATTTGTTGGGTCTCTCCTAATTGGTGTTCAATTTTCTGTAGTAATAAAATCATTATTTTTTATGTTATATGCGTTCCTATTTATAGCTATAATTGTATTTCCTTTATAAGCTTTAGTAAAAACTAAATCATTTTCTGATAATTTATGCAGAATGGATTTTACAATATTATTTTGATTAATTTGACGCTTGTCATATTTTGAAGTTAAATGTCTGAAAAAATCACGTATTTTTAGCCTTTCGTATTGCCTTATAGACCTGGAAGCATTTTAGGATTCAGAAGATTTCTTCAGTTGTGAAAATGCTATCGCTTACGTTTTTATATCTTGTGTAGAAGTTATGTGTTTGTGGGGGACGTCTTTCTCGATTAAGTAAATATTGTGTGCTTTCCAGGTTTCTAATTTTGGTTAGCTCTGTTAAGCGTTTTTTAAATTTCAATTCACTAACTAAAATATATATTTGGTCATCTTATATGTCAGATTCTACTGGGTGTAATTTATTTGGAAGTTCTGAATGTATTACCTTGATATAAAGAAGCAAACTATTACGAATGGAAAACAATTTTTGGATTCTTCTTTCAGTCACATAAAGCTGGCTTTCCTGATAGCAATTTTTGATTGATTTGATCTTGCAGAAAAGGAATGACCTTCTTTCTTATGCACTCTTGGTTAAACCAAATTACCCGTTATTGGATAATCTTCTTCCTAATTAAATATATCAAACCAAATAAATCTAACTATTTTTTCAGAAAAGTTGTAATAAGATAATGGATTTATGTATGTCGAAATTTTCATTGTATAGAGTATGCTTTGTTACTGTTATTGTTTAATTATTTTATTGTAACTGTTATTATAATTATTATTGCTATAGGTTAGTTCTAGCTTTATCTTCAATGTTGACAAACATCACGTAGATATGTCAAATGCCTCGTCCGTCATTTGTGTTCCATTTTATTTTTTATTTTAAAGAATTTTTTGATCAAAACATCACGACATAGCAACATCTTTTGTATTGTAGTTGTCGTGACTTCGTATTAGTTCAATTTTCATCTGTCTGAAGATGCTGTCAAGCAGCGAAACCGGCTACAGAAACGTTGAAGAGCATCATAAAACAGATAGAACTCAGAAGGGCCACTTGCTCCAGTTAGGTTACGCGTTAGCTACGTCCTTCACTTACAAAAACAAAACCCAACAGTGAAGCCAGGGAAATAGTCTCCAAGTGTGTATGTAGTTGATCAAATTTGTTTTATTAAATAAACTTTTACACTTTTAGTTCAAAATTTCTATAATCTGAACTGTTGTGAAAAGATCAGTGTCTGTTTCAAATGAATTATGTGTAATTATTTTAGTCAAATAAAGAACAATAGCTGCTGAGGCAAAAATCTAATATATTATAAATCACTTTTCAGAATTTTTGTTTTTCATAAAAAGCATCCGTTTAAAAATCTTTGTTTAAAAACCAACAATGTTTGAAATAGAAACTAATGATTTTAGAAGAAAAACATTAAATTTTCTGAAGTATTGGTTTTTAGTAGTAATTGACTTTATTTGCACCAAAAAAAACTTAAACTTCGTCTGTAATATTTAGTAGACTTTGTAATCTACATATAATATTTTTGTCTTGTGTCCTGTTTGTGTTTTTTTCTTCAAGTGATATGTCTTTCTTTTCAACTAATTTTTTTTTTAAATGACAATATATGATTTTTTGGGGGTTTCGGAAAGAATATTTCTTTCTTGAGACAGCACTATAAAATTTTAATTAAGCGCCATTAAAAACAAGATGAGAAAAATTGACTTTATTAAAAATTGCCTCCTTCGGTTAGACTACATCAATGAATGCCTTATCAAGATACCCATTGAAAAAATGTGATAATCTTTGTACCCATCAATTGCCAAAATTGTTTGTTGTCAGTTATCTGCAGTTTGTAATACATTAGAGAGCTCCACGTCAGAAAATTGAGAACTTTTACCATCAAATACTAATATTTGTTATGGAATAATTGAGCAAACAGCTAAGATTTGAAATTTTATTTGATAGTAAGCTAGGGTGAGAGGAAACGAATTATAAAAAGAGGTGTTTTTTCGGTAAGTGTATCCCAATCGGCTACCAAATGAAAGGTGTGTTTCTAAATAATTAAAAGAGTTTAACGAAACTACTCGACTCAAAAATAAACCAAGAATATAATAACCAAAAATGGCTGTAGCTGGTAATAAGACATTAGAACTATTGTTGCCTCTTCCTGAAAACCCTCGTTTGTCTACAAATGCACTTGCTTTATTACTATTGAATCATATCACCCACTGACCACCATAGTTTCTTTCCATAGCTTCTGCTGTACTGTGCGTACATGGAAGCTGCCATTGAAGCGTAGCACCGTCATAAACCAGAAATAGTGCCTTGTGATTGCTTCTATTGCATATTATGGCAAACCTGCTTTCAGGCTAACTCGTTGATGAATTTAAGCCAAGAGGAAACCGGTCTATGTCGGCTGTTATGTATATATATATATATATATATATATATATATATATATATATATATATATATATATATATGATTTGTTAGCGAAGCTTCTACGCTACCTACTGACTTCCGGTTTGTTTTATTACACTGGAAATTCGTTCCGGAATCTAAGTTCGTTGTCCCGAGTCAAGATTTTTCAGGGATAATTCCAAATTTTCTTTTCGAAATTCTTCAAATCTTTGATACTCGGCATTTTTAGGAAATTTAACCCATATATTGCCAGTAAACTACGGATGCAATGTGTCAAATTCAGTTTTGTTGAATATATGTAGTCCAGGTTACTCCGAAATTAAACAACAACAAAAACACAATTTGGAAAACGCTGCGAATGATATTTGTTGATATAAAAGAATATTAATGTCCAATAAAACTTTAAATAGAATAAACAAAAGATTAAATTATTTATTTGTTGTCAGTGTTCCTGCTTACAGAATTTCACACGATTTGAATGACTTTTTTGTTGACTTGATAGAAAATTTAGATACTTTGAAATGAATTGCTTATAAAAATGAGCTGCTTAAATTTAACATAAATAGGTTTAACAGGTCGAATGATATGATTGAGACATAAAATAAATTGCCTAATGTATTAAAAAATTTATGAAAATTCGCTAGTATAATGCACTTGCTGCATTCAGATTTTTAAATTTAATTTGAAATGTACCGAGATTTCACAGCAATTCTTCTTCCGTCAGACTTTTGGAAGTCTCCTTTAAGCAGCTTTAGTAAGGGCACTGACTCAAGCTTTCTCTTTTAAAGAAAAAATTTATTGCCTGCAATAATTCATCTTAAAACTTCTATCTATCATCCCTATACAGACAAGCCATTATATGCACCATCAATGATGACTAATGCCCTAAAATTTTGTGAGAGTTTACCCGCATCTTAATCTGGTTTAGTTAGTTAAAGTTACGTGAGAACAAATGACGTGTTTAAAGGTGTAAAATACTAATAGTTTCTGGTAATTCATTTGTCTCATTTATTATCTTTTATTAATTAGATAGCTCACTCAGTTTATTGAACTCTTTGTTTATACTATGATCACGTCCGCGTTAAAAACCTGTAACTCATTTATTTTATCATAAATTATCTGTATAACTGTATAGCTTAAAGCATGTTTTTTTAATGAATTTTAATTTTTGATAATTAAATGTTAACGTTTCGCATCATAAATTATACATCTCGTAATTGAATTTACTATCTATTAATAAAGTAGCTACCGCAAGTATTTCACTAGACATCATATAAGCCAGAATGCCGCCTACGGTTCGAAAATATTTTAATTTTTAAATTTAAAAGGTGCTCACTTGTGTGTGTGTTTTTTTCTTTAACATCGGCCTATTTCCGCGACTATGGCCAATCACCGACGCCAGGGAGCAGTTCCTCACTATCCTGGAAATTTTGCCGAACCCCTGCCTTTCTGTAAGGAGGGTAGGGATTTTTAACGTCCCCAACATCGCATGGACACGGGACCGACGGATTTACGCCTCATCCGAAGGGCGGAACGTGCAGACATTCAACTTACTCAAATACAATGGCAGAACCTCGGCTGATGTTAATGTAACAATTTGTACTGAAAAAGTGAAAGGAGTACACTGGGATCGAACCCAGCACCCTTCGGTTCAGAGGCACACGTTCTTACCCCTGAACCACCGAGGTTCTTGCTCACTTGTGGGGAAAATCGGGAAAAGCTAAGGAATTTCAATAATGTTACAAAACGATTAGGAACGTAAGGGAAATTTTGCAAAAAGTTTTCAAAACAGGAACATTTTATGATGGTGTGGGAAAATCATATATCATGATCGACTAAGCTAATTATAAAATCAAGAAAAGTAATCACTTCTAAAACAAATGAGACAAAAATATTCTTCCTTTTCCAAGGATTCTACGCAAGTTGACACTAAACATGTAATAGCTGCAGAGCTAGAATAATCTTTAATGAGTGGGGTTCAAAAAACGCGGGAGTTTAAGTATAGGACCGAGAAATTGATAAAAAAGTCTGGACGCAGCAAGTGCGTTATGGTAGTGAATTTTCATTAAAATGTTTTTCATAGAAAATATGTGTGTTTTTTTTTAAGAAAGCAGACCTCAAATTTGGTAACCAGTATAACCTATATAGTAAAAACAATGTGCCATGTTTCATCAAAATAACTTTCTAGTTTGAAAATGTACAAACATTTCCGAAAGTTAACTTAAAGTGTTCCCGAAAAAACTCGTTTCTTGGTCAACCTTATAGGTTAATAGCAAATTGAGTTATTCAAAATTCGCTACCATAACGCGCTTGCTGCATGCAGAATTTCTTCTCTTACAAACATGCATTATATTTCGATGGAAAATGCAAAAATGCAATAACATAAGGCGTGTTTGATTAAAAACAAAAGAAAATTTTTATCACCAAAGACTTAGGGGCCAGCCTGTAATTGTAGAAATAATTTTTAAGACGTAGCTCAAGACACCCTATAATTAATATACACAATTTTTTTTTTCATATCTTGTATAATAACGGATATATTTAGCTTTATTGAGCTTTATTGATTTTTTACGAAAATTCAACAAAAAATATTTACCATTGAACGATAAACTCTATAGCTAAGGCTACTGCCAAGCATCAGAGGAAGAGTCTATTTAAAATGAGTTTTCTGGAAAACATTTAGTAAAATGGAGGACAATGACGGTTGAAACTAACTTTTAAAACATTCTTCTTGAGACATTTTATTTTCATAGCCCGTATTAAAATCAAGTTCTTTGCGGAAAACCCCAATTTATTTTTATTTAAATGCCTATAACTTTTTTTCTTTCGACCTATAGAGCTAAATTTTGGTAGGTAGCTTACCTATAAAGATGTTAACCCGCGTACCCTTACTTTCTTAATTCCGGAGCTATAAATTTTTTCGAAAGAAAACACAAAATTTTCCTCGAAGACCTGGGTCAATTTTCCTGGATAACGAACTTATCCAAGCCATTTGCAAAAGGAAGGTACTTACCAAACTTAATCATAATCGGCCTATTAGTTTTTGAGTTATTGGTGTGATACATATATATATATATATATATATATATATATATATATATATATATATATATATATATATATATATATATATATATATACATATCCGAGGTCAGTTTCAAATTTTATATATATGTTTATATATATATATATATATATATATATATATATATATATATATATATATATATATATATATATATATATATATATAAACATATAAAAATTGAAACTGACCTCGGATATGTGTTCTGGGGGGCCTAATTAGCGCTTGTTTTTTTTTTAATTCAAAACTTGGGATGTCCTCATTAGTGATTTTTTTTAAGCAAATTCACCCAAACCTAAAAGTCCATCAAGTTGAACAAGTAGAAATGTTTACGTACCTTGGGTATATTATTACTGATGATGGTAAATGTAGCAAATAAATGACAAGGCGCTTCGCAATGGCAAAGCAAGCATAAACAACCAACGTTCGGGACAACTAAAAAGTTCGGGATGCAGCAAGTGCATTATAGTAGTGAATTTTTATAAGAATTGTACATTATTAGTAAGGCTTATTTTTAGAATTAATTCTTTAAAATTATATAGAACTTGAAGATCGGTTTCAGAGGTCCCAGATAGCCATTATTTGAAAAGAAATATATTTTCTATGGAGCTAGAATATTTAAATTTGTAAGTACTGCAAGTCTCTTAAAAAAAATTGTGTTAGCAATTTCATTAAAGTTACAAATGCTAATTGTTTACGAAGGTTATGTACCTCCCAAATTATAAAGACAACAGGTATTTATCCTCATTAATTGCTTGGAATGTTTTGCTTTAGTCAACCAAATCGAACTAGTTTTGCAAACAAAACAAAAAAAAATGTTTTTTAACACAAATTTGTAGTTATCCGCAAAGCTCATTATGTTACTTTTCTTTAATTTAGTACCCATCTTGCGTTAACATAGGTTTTACTATGGTTCAAGATTGAATATTGTAGCTTAATTGCAAAATTGAGTTATCAGATTTCAAATATTTTTACGAAAATTCTCTACCATAACGTACTTACCGCACCCAGACCCCTTTCAACACTTATTTACTGTTGTTGTATCCTAGTGATGGGTCGTTATTTAACTGTCAGCTATTTTTAAACGGTTACCGAGCCGTAACGGTAACCACCAGTTATGGATTTATAAAATTAGCAGCTTAAAAAATAACGCTTTTTACACTAAACCAGATTTCGGAGTCGTGTGTTTCAGTTCTACTGCAACTAGTTCGGCTTCGATGAATAAACATCGGTTTTCATCGGCAACTGTTTATTTAACTATTTAACGGGATGAATAGCCTTGAGATTGGGAATGCTAAACACGTTATTTATACTGTGTGCTCGCTCTCGCTAACAGCTTTAGGAACGTAGGATTATCGGTACAATAAAACAGTTTAATTTTAATTTTAACTTTAACCGGTTGTTGATAGGGATACGACATACGGACACTACTACACAGTTATTCTGTTAAACTGAGAAGCTGTTATTTTTGAAACAGTTGAGTTTTCCACTAGTATGTAAAGCCAAATATTTATTAATAAAAAATGTTGAGTGAAAAGATGAATTTCTGTAAAAACGTGTTATTACTTTCACTATAGACAACGCAAAATAGGGTTATTTCACGTGAAATTAAAGTACTTATTTATTTAAATTTATATACATTACCTAAGAAAACAGTTAACACGTCATTTTCGTTTGTCTGATAATAGTTATCAAATTGATTAAAAAAATATAATGATACAACATATTTTAATATCTATATACATTTCAATATAAAAAATTAAATGAGTATATATATATATATATATATATATATATATATATATATATATATATATATATATATATATATATATATATATATATATATATATATATATATATATATATATATATATATATACATACAGGGTGATTCTTTGGCGAAAAATAAGGGGTGTCTTTTTATTAAGTTTTTCTTGAAACCGCTTCTTCTCCAAGTTACAGCCCTTTGAAATTTTTGAAACTAATTTTAAAACAACGAATATTAAAATAAGTAAATAAACAATTAATACTATATATCTTCCAATTTTTTTTAAGACTCAAACTCAATTTTTTATACTGTTTCTTTACCGAAATTTTATTAGGTGCGTTATGTTATGGAGTTCTTAGAATAACTCCCTGTGTAGCAATAAAAGTTCTAACGTCTAACGTCCCAAGGCGTGATAAATAATGATATTTATTGATTCTTGCTGTGGCATTGACATTTACGTAAAGACCCTGATAAAATAAATTTGTGAGAAATGACTAGTTTATAATTCCTACAACATCTAAGTAAATTCTTATAGAAGACTCCTTTCTGATTTCTAAAAGTTTCACTTCAGAGTGGCAAAAGATTTACGACACGCTTATTATAATTTCTTAACCTTTGTTTCCTTTTCATATCGACAAAATTTGAGATTTATACACTACGTGAAATAACGGGGTAAAAATACAATGCATTTATACTAGTGTGCTCGCTCTCGCTCACAGCTTTGGGAATGTAGGATACTATCGATCGACTATCCAGTTTAAAATAACTGAAGCCGTTATTTTCAACGGTTTTTATTAAATAACGTTAAGGGCTTCAAATGTTAACAGAAAATAACTGTTTTTCCCATCACTATTGTATCCATTGTGTTTTAAATGATACAATTTTGTAGCTTTCTATGCGAGGCTGACAAATAACTCAACATCAAGTTCATTTTTGGAAAAATATTTGAAACAAATGAAATGTGATAACAATTAAAACTAAAATTGAAAATCTTCGTTCGCTGCTTCGTCGCGGGGTTTCTTCCCCCTTCTACAAGCCTACACCCGCACGATACACTCTGACTATAAAGTAACGGATAAATAACGCATAAATTCGATAAAATTAAAAGTGACAATTATTGAGAAAAAATCAGAAACAGGTCGATTTTTAGTGTCAAAATTAACTTTTTGATATAAAAATATCACCCCTGTCGTCACACCTCTTCAAAGGGTAGTTAGCCCTTTTAAATTGTAAAATTTGATGGTGGGTTGTGTCATACATATTTTTAAATCTAATCCAATTCTCTATTCAGCAACACATTTTTTTTGGAGGAATCAAATAGAGTGAGTAATATCACTTTTATTATCAGTAACACCCAACACAAGTGAATCCTATAAATAATTACATACTCCAATCTTATAATATGATACTTCAATATCTCAAAGTCTGTAAACAATTTTCAAAGTGTTGGGCTTCTTGTACGAAAAGAACTCTAGATATTTTGTTTTATACTATGTCGTATCTGTAACAATCGACAGAAACACACTTGTCGGCAATGTGACATTTGTCATAAAAACTCTTCAAGCATAAGTTTGATATTTTTTGCAGTCTATAGATAATGGTAATAAATTTACATTTTGGTTGTCGTGCAAAGTGAATACGTGTAATTTTAAACTTTTGCTTTTTCAAATTAATTATTAAATTGTAAAATGCGTTTGTCAATAGCTCAAACAATTGAAGTTCTAATGATGATTGGTTACGGTGACAGGATCCGAACTCAGGCAGAGATGTGTATTCTGTTTAATTCTAAATATCTGGTAATGTTTATGTATCAATCAACACTGAGTCAAATAAACAAAAAATTTCTGGAAACGTCTAGCGTGAAAGATTTTGCAAAAACAGGTCGCCGGTCTATAAGTGAAGAAGTGAAATTAAACGTCTTATTGGCACTGGACGAGAATATCCAGAGTCTTCTTCTTCAAGTGCCGTCTCCTCTTAAAAGGTTGGCTATCATCATGGCTACTCTCACTTTTGATGCTGCAGCTCTGAACAACTCAACGGAACTACAGTTGTACCATTTTCTCAGGTTATTTAGCCAGGAAATGCGTCTTCTTTCTCTGCTTCTCTTTCCCCGTATCTTTCCCTGCATAATATTCTGCAACAATACATATTTCTCTTCTCTCATCACGTGGCCCAGATATTGCAGCTTTCTTATTTTAATTGTGTTCAATATTTCCTTTTCTTTTCTCATTCTTCCCAGTACCTGCTCATTTGATACCATGTCTACCCAACTTATCCTCAAGATCCTTCTATATCACCACATCTCAAATGTCTCCAGTCGATCACTTATATATTTCTTTAACGTCCATGATTCCATCCCATATAGCAACACCGAGAAAACGTAGCGTCTCAATATTCTGACTCTTAAGTTGTAAGTTAAGATGTCTACTGCATAACACGCTTCTCATTCTGTTAAATATGGTTCTGGCTTGTCCAATTCTTGATTTAATTTCTTCGGTGTACTCATTATTTTCATTGACAGTTGTTCCCAGGTACCCGTACTTACTGACTTTCTCTACTAGTTCTCCGTTGATCCATAGGTTTTTCCTGTTGCTGAACTGATTTTGTAATGGTCATAAATTTGGTCTTTTTGATATTTAAGGTAAGTCCGCTCTCCTCCTTACTCGTCACTACTTGATCTACTAAGCTCTGTAAATTTTCTATTGTTTCGACAATGAGTATGGTGTCGTCTGCATACCGGATATTGTTAATGGGTATTCCATTGACTTTTACTCCTATTGTTGTTTCTTCAGCGCTCTCTGAATGATTTCTTCCAAGTAAAGATTAAATAGTAACGGCGATAGTACACATCCTTGCCTTACACCAGGATGTATTTTTACTTCTTCCGAGAGTTCATTGTCCACCTTAATATTAGCGGTCTGGCTGTAGTATAAATTATTTATTATTCTAATATCTTTCATGTCTATATTTTTACTTTTAAGTAACTGAATAAGGTGGTTGTAGCGGACTCTATTAAATGCTTTGTTGTAGTCAAGGAAACAGACATACATCGGCTGATTGATGTCCATGCATCTTTGAGTCAACACATTAAAGGCAAACAAGGCTTCTCTTGTACCCATTGCATTTCTGAAGCCAAATTGGGTTTCGCTAATATCTTGTTCTAATTTCCTAAAAATTCTCTAGTGTATTATCTTTAGGAATATTTTGAGAGCGTGACTCATTAGACTGATGGTTCGGTGGTCACTACATTCTTTTGCATTAAGCTTTTTTGGTAATGTAATGAAAGTCGATCTAACCCATTCGTGCGGAATGATTCCTGTGTTGTATATTGTGTTAAATAGTTCCACCAATATGCCCATTTGACCATCTGTGAATAGTTTAATTATTTCTGCTGGAATTACGTCGGGTCCTGGAGCTTTATTAGACTTGGCCATTTTTACCGCGTGCATTACCTCTTCCCTTGTTATTGTTGGGCCCAAATCTCCTTCTGTGTCCTCTTCTACCATTTCTTGTTCTACGTCATCTCTGCCCAGCGAAACATTGCTTTGGTTATGCCTTTTTATGCCAGCCACCTCCCTAATTCTTTTATAGAGGTTAAGATCATCGTGTTTCATTGACAAATGCCCAGAGTAGTGTTCGGCAAATTGACAGAGACAATGGAATTCCATTTCAGACGGCATATAAAGTATTTGCAGGAGTTATCCTATGACGATCCAGACCCAAGAATGCACTTTTGTGCAACATTAATGGATAAATGTCATGATAACTCTTTGCAAGTATCAAGTACCCTGTTTTCGGACGAATCTACTTTTAAATTACATCTAGAAGTTAACTGTCAAAACTGCAGATAGGGCAAAGGAAAATACAAGATTAATGCGAAAATATCACACACAATATACACAAAAGGTAAATGTTTGGGCGGGAATTGTTATGAGTAGAATTATTGACCCTACTTTTTTGACGGAACTATAAAGGGACCACGATATCTAAAATTTTTACAGCAGTCTCTTATTCCGACGTCATTGGACTTATTTCCTGATATGCACAATGCTAGTATGGTAAATCATAACTTGTGGTATCAACAAGATGGTGCTACGCGCATTATGAGGCTAATTTTCGACAGTATCTGGACAATTTCTCAACAGATGGATTGGCAGAAGTGGTGCATTCGAGTGGTCAGCAAGACCACCTGGCCTAACTCGCTTCGATTTTTTCTGTGGGGTCGTTTGAAGAATATGTTATTTAAAAGTAAACCAGATACTATCGACGAATTAAAAACAAGAGTTTGAATTGAATGTATCAAAATTTCTCCAGGGGTTATAAATAAAGACTAACAAGAGTTTGTTGATCGTTTGGTATATTTGTCAGGCACAAGAGGGCGGGCATTTCGAACATGTGATTTAATAAGACTGAATTATGTAATTCTTTATAGGCTTCACTTGTGTTGGGACGGGAGAGAGAAAGCGACCTAGTTAATAGTAGCTCTCAGAGTGGATGCCCTAGGTGTGCTCCAAGGTATTCTCAGTGAAGAACTGTTGAGTTTTCACAGCATTAGACATCAATTAGAGATGAGGTTTGGCGACCAGCGTTTACATCAGCTGTATCGATTGCAGTTGAAAAATCGTTGTCAGAAATCGGGCGAAAGTCTCCAACATCTCCACGCCGACGTTGTCAGACTGACACCATTAGCCTACCACATCGCCCCGATAGAGTTTTTAAACCAGCTGTCGCTGCAAACCTTCATTGACGGCATCAGAGATACCGACACGCAACAGGCGCTGAGGATGGCGACACACAAAAACTTGAACGATGCTTTGGCACACTCCTTGGAGTTTGAAGCGGTAAAGCAAGGGTCAATAAGTCATGTGAAAGTTCGCAGTCTTCAAGTCCAAGAAGAAAATAAAACAGATCCATCCAAGATCATGCAGCTACTGGAGAAAATAGCAGAACAAATAAGGCCGACGTCTCGTGGACACCCAATAAGAGCTTACTGTGCAAATACATTGCGCTGCTGGAACTGCGGCAAGGTAGGACATATAAGGGGCGAATGTTGGGCTCTAAGATCACGCGCAAGGGAAAAAGTGAAACTGAGGCCGGTAACCATTTCTCAGGTTAGCGATTCTGGCAGCGGTCTCGTCGTAGACGGATACGTAAGCGGTAATAAGACCCAAATGGTCGTCGACACAGGCGCACCTAGGACGATTATTCGCCGCGACATGATTCCAAGATGGCGAGTAAGAGAGCCAGACAGAATGTACAGAGTAAATGGAGCCGGTGGTGATCGAATCCAAGTATTTGGCGAAACTGACGTCGAGCTACAAATTGAGACATGGAAGGCAAAGCAGAGAGCCATAGTCGCCGCCATATCAGACCCGATTATAATTGATTTGGACATACTTCAAGGTCAGTGCGCTAAACTTGATCTTGGCACTAACATCCTGACTATCGGCGCTGAAGAGATAATAATGTCGACTGGCAGTAACCTGGTAGTGCGGAAAATCACCATAGAGAAAAATAGCAACATCTGCCGTAAAAGTGCCATTCCAGTGAAGAGAGCTGTGAGAGGAAGAGACGACCCAGTTACTCAGCCAGAAGCAAGTGGAGAAGAAATTATGAGAGTACAAGACGAAGGGTGTAAAGACCATCTAAATGTGAAGCCCACCCAGAAAAAGGTCAGTGAACACATTTGTTGGAACAGAGTCGATGACGACAGGATGAATAGGGCCCGTCGAGATATTTGTGCAAGTAGAAACACCAGAACAAGGACAACTACACGGAAGAACCAGTACCACGTAAGAACTTCGCTTGAAGTAACCTCTGACATATTGACGAGAAAGAAAACCATCCAGTCTGCTGCCAGAATGTATATACGAATAGAAAGCGACTACATCAAGACCCGTTATGACGTGCGAGCTAATTCAGCTGGTTTTAAATAAGGAGATCGTGTGTGGTTCTACAATCCAGTACGACGCAAGGGACGGTCACCGAAACTACAGAAATTATGGGAAGGTCCTTATAAGGTGGTCAAAAGCATTAATGACGTTGTCTATCGCATTCAGAGGAGCCCGAAGAGCAAGATGAAGGTGGTCCATATGCACAGACTTACGCCATACCAAGAAATGTCAGAATTCGACCGGGACGATCGAATGTAAGAGGGGGGCAGTGTCACAGCGAACACTCTGGAATGACATTTCTGGTATAGACCAGAAATGACAGGTGTAGAATAGTTTAGAATAGTGCGGAACGTTTAGAATCTCTATAGACAAGTATAAATAGACGAGCGGTGCACAGAATAAGTTAGTTCAGTATTGAATAAGGTGGTGTAAAGAAGTGATCATAGCGTATAAAGCGAGTTAACAGTAAGTGTTGGTCTATAGGAAGCGATCATAGAAGGCGATAGTGGAATATAGTTCTATGGACATTTAATAATAGAGAAGAGATATATTTTAGTTGACACTGGTGTTGGAAAATAGTTGGTAATAATAAATTAGTAGTTTGGAAAGCTGTGTTTTGTTAGTAAACAAATCCATAACCCCGTAGAACGTAACAACTTCATTTTATAACTACAACACAATTGGTTGTGTTGCTGAATAGAGAATTTGATTAGCTTTAAAAAGATATATCACACTACCCACCATTCAATTTCAAAATTTTGAAGCTATAGCTACCCTTTGAAGAGGTATAACCAGAAGGGTGAGATTTTTATATCAAAAAGTTAGTTTTAGAAAATAAAAATCGACCTGTTTTTGAATTCTCCTTAATAATGTTTACTTCCAATTTTATTCAATTTGTGCGTTGCTTTATAGACACAGTGCATGTTACTACCGCACCAGCACAATTAAGGCAGAATAAATCTATTGCTAGGTTTATAGGCTGAAAACCTAAAAACATTATTTTTTTGCATCACCAATGAAGTAAAAGCTCAGGGAACGTTAAATGATGAACCACAAGCTGATATAACATTTTTCGTATCTAGAGTAACCTATGACTCAGGTGTTTTGGAAGTTAACGTAACAGACAACAAGAACTGAATGTTAATATTATCGTCGTCTCTGTTTTACCTGGACAAGCATATTTGCAGTTAATGGTCTTGATAAAAAAATGTTTAGTGAACCTGGCCACCGGAAACACATAACTCATCCTTTATTTGTCGTTATTCAGCTTTGCTTGCATGATAAAACTCTTTTCTTGTATAAAAGCATGTACACAAAGGCGAATTGTAAGTCCAAGTCATGTTTACTATGCCACATAATAAAACCGAGAAGTTAAAATATTGTAACCATTCAAGTAATTGGCTTGATATAATTGTACCACCTGTTGGTTTTAATATGTACTTAAAATATTTGCATATAATGACTAAAATAATGCATAAAATAGGAATACCTACCACAGGATAAGGGCAAAGTTCAGCATTATTATCGAGTAAATAAAAACGACACAGCACAAAGTCATGTGGTGAAGATTATTAATCATAGCGAAAAATAAAATTGAAATGCTGCATGGTAGCTATATATGAAATAGTAAAAATAGAGACGATTTGAAATTGAACATCGAAGGCTGCATTAATAAAATTACTCCTGATTTATTGCAAAAAGTCACCGAAAATTGTGTTCATCCAATTCGATCCTGCAAACAAAGCGTAGGTAGACATTGGAATGATATTTTATTCAAAACATAATTGCCATAAGTAGTACTTTGCAATTTGAAAAAGTCTGGACGCAGCAAGTGCGTTATGGTAGTGAATTTTATAAAAATGTTTTTAATAGTAAATATGTTTTTTTTTAAAGAAAACAAGCATCAAATTTGGTTACCAGTATAACCTATATAGTAAAAACAATGTGCCATGTTTCCTCAAAATAACTTTATTGTTTGAAAATGTACAAAAATTTCCGAAAATAAACTTAAACTGTTCCCAAAAAAACTGGTTTCTTGCTCAATCTCATAAGTTGCTATTAATTGAGCTATTCAACTTTGAAGCATTTAATGAAAATTCGCTACCATAACGCACTTGCTGCGTCCCGAATTGCTTTTCTTACAAACATGTATTATATTTCGATGGAAAATGCAAAAATGCAATAACATAAGGCGTGTCCGATAAAAAAAAATTGAATCACCAACGACTTTTGGGCCACCTGTAATTGTAGAAATATTTTTAAGATGTAGCTTAAGACATGCTAAAGTGAATGTATACAAATTTTTTTCGTATCTTGTATAATAACAGATATATTGTTCTGTATTGATTTTTTCCGAAAATTCGACAACAATTATATACAATTAAACGATAAACTCTATAGCCAAGACTACTGCCAAAGCATCAGAGAAAGGGTCTATTTGAGATGAATTTTCTGGAAATATTATAGTAAAATGACGGACAATGACGATTGACACTAAGACTTCAGGCTTTGCAAAACATTCTTCTTGAGACATTTCCTTTCCATAGCTCATATAACTTCAGGTTCTTTGCCTAAATATTACCAATTTTGACGTTTTAAATCGCAACTTTGACGTTTTGAGTGAAACCCAAACTTATTTTTCTTTAGATGACTATAAATTTCTCGTCTTTTAACCTACAGAGCTAAATTTTGGTAGGTAACCTACCTATAATTATATAAACCACTTACCAAATTTGGTTTCCCTTATGTTGTTAATTCCGGAGATATAATTTGTTTTTTGAGAGAAAACACAAAATTATCTGGGAAAGCCCCGGCGGATTTTCCTGGCTAACGAACTTGTCCAAGCCACTTGCAAAAGGAAGGTATTCACTAAATTGAATCAAAATCGGCTCATTAGTTTTTGAGGGATCGGTGTGATATATATATATATATATATATATATATATATATATATATATATATATATATATATATATATATATATATATATATATATATATATATATATATATATATATATAGACAGTTTTCTCCCAAAAAAATCACAAAAATATTTCTTAATGAGCTATATTTTTTTAATTAACTGCAATGAGACTATTCATATGTAGCTAAAAAGGATGTAAATAAACATATTTTAAGTAACTTGATTCGCAAACTTTGGAGCTTTTACAAATTGAAAGTACAATCTGAAGGACATGGCTGCCATGCGTAGACTGATACATAGTACAGGCCTAAATGATTATTTATATAAATAATACGCGTAAAATATGCTACCCGAACTAGCGTTCGAGACATCTCTAAATTTGTAATTAAAGTTTCTTTCAAAGATACTTATATATATATATATATATATATATATATATATATATATATATATATATATATATATATATATATATATATATATATATATAATCTTCTAACTTCATAGAAAATTGAGTTTTAGGCATTTTTTAAAGTGCGAGAACACAAGATTAAAATACATTCTTGAAAATAGAAAGATATCGATGAACAGTTTCGTAAAAATTCTTTAAATAATCGCATGTGAGTTTTCAACAATCTTGGGTTATTTGTGACAATATGTGCTAAAATCACATCATTTTTTTCTTTCGGGGACCAAAGCACAGTACACCGTTAAAAAAATTTGTATGATTAAAACAAGTTGTTTAACTTCAGTGTCCAAAAAAATTGTTCTACCAACATTTGCAAAAAAAAACTTTTACCAAAATTGCCTAAAAAAGTGTTTTCTGGAAAATTCAATAAAACGTTATTTTTTTTTATGAAAATTAGCGAAACAAATTTGTACAAAGATATTCTCAAACAATTTTATATTAGAGTTTGTTTTTAAACTAAAAATGCTGCTTTTAAATTTTGCTTGGGTAAGTTTTTTACCAAAAGTAACTGAACTTGTTTTTTATGGTAAATTGCCAAATTTCGCTTGAAAGTATTTTTACCAAAGTTAACTATTCATTTTTTACGAAAATTCGACCAAAAAATCTTTTTCATCTAAAGTCATTACAAAAATGTTTCTTCAAACATCAAAGCCAGATGAGAGAACAAACCCATGAAAAAATCCACCGTGCTCCAATTAAGGAACGTCGACACGTATCTGTACTGCGCTGCCGAGTAGCCACATATTTGCATTTCACATGTAACAAATACATAAGTTACCAGTTTAGTCAATGTGGAGCCTCATCTGAAATTTACCAAAGCGACTTGTCAATTACATATGAAAAAGTAATGAAATCCACTACCATAACGCACTTGTTGCGTCTGAACTTTAACTAAAGGTTACACATGCTCTTCGTTTATCAGTTTGTGGACTGAAAAGAAGGATTTTTTGGAATTTTCATTTAAAAAAAAAATTGTTTCAATTTTGATCCTAAAGCTGTTTGTGAATAATTATATCTTGCCAGGTGTGTAAATAGCTTGAAGAGGTTCGTTGGCCAGTAAACTCGGATCAGTCTTTTCAGGAACTTTTAAAGTCTATTTTCCGAAAATGTTTGTACTTTTTGAAACAACAAAGCTGTCTTATTGAAATATGGTACATTGTTAATAGTATATATGTTATACTGCCAACCAAATGTCCTTCTTTTAAAGACAAGACATATTTTCCATTAAAATCTTTTTACGAAAATTCGCTACCATAACGCACTTGCTGCGTCCAGACCTTTTTATAGTTTGTCTCCGTGCAGAAGACAACATTTGTTAGGTTCGTTGTGTCAAATTTAGTATCACGGCGTCAATGTTCTTTGCAAGTATCAAGCCCTGCCTACAAAATGAGAACGGTACCTACTAATAGATAAGTTACTAGATCCATCATTCGTATTGTCCATGATTCCGCAGGTTAGTTGGTCAATATTTCTTAAATAAATAGCACTTTAAAGCGTATTTCTGTATTTCTCATATTGTATGTTTCAAAGAGTACAGTCTGCTGTTTAAAATTAGACATACCTACGTTTGTTAACCATCCAAGCCTATTTAGCTTTTCTACAAGCTGATTGCTTGCACTCGACCAGATTTCAGTGTAGTCTGGTGTTCATGCACTAGCGAATTGCAAAATCGCCGCGAAACGTATTTCTATTGGTTTATTTAAACTAATATCGTAAAACTGTTGCTTTTTTCAGATTTTCTAAATGTGTTTCAGAAATTATTGTATGCATGCAGTTAGAAGAGATTTTTTAATCAAACTTATGGTTGTTAACACGATCTAAATGTCTTCTCTATTTTTAAGTTTGTGTAGCCCCAATGTTAATTAAGGGCCCCCTTTATTATACTTTCTTATCGTGTGCTTATATATGTAATATAAAAATAAAAAAGAAGAAAACAGCAAGTGAATTTATTTACTTCAGTGTTGTATTAGATATTATCTGAAAAAGGCGTTATAGGCGTCGTTGTGGAATGTAATTTCAGTAAATTTACAGTTTACTGCACGGAGGGTTTTTAGAAAAAAAATTCAGTAATATGATTAAAACCGTCGTTGGATGCATAAGCCACAAGGCATATTTGTTGCAAACGACCCCCAAGAAACTTAAGGGACCAAGAATAAATAGAGGTGCTGAGCGGGGAGGAAATATGAGCGGAAAATGCTAAAAAATATTTAGGCGGACTTTGAAAAGAATCCTTTTTTTCACATTTTGCAGCAATACCTCCTTTAACCCTGTCTACCTTGCACCACATCCATATTCGCCCAGGTCCAGTAACTTTTTGGGGGTTGCTCCCAAGAAATTTTTCTTGTGCTTTATGTTTTGCAGATAGTTGTATGCATGCACAAGGGGAGGGAAAACCCCCGTGTTTTTGGGTGAGGAGGCATAAATCGTCCTCGACCTGAGGGTTCTTCTTCCCCTTCTGCATGCATACAGTCACCCTCAATGCATGAACAACCGGATTTTTATGCTTAGCTTTGTAGTGTATTTTTTGTTGCGTATATTTCTTGTTTATCAATTTAATTGTTTGAGTTTTGTATCCAAATTACTGTATAAATATTTATGATAGAGATCATGTTTTTGCTTGCCTATCTTTACCTTATTTTTTACTGTTTCTAAGTAAATAAAGTAATGTTTTATAACTTATAATATAAGGCTAAAAAGGTAAAGGTAAGATGCTTACTGGCAATTAGGCCATTGCTGACCCTTTTTGCTCATCTAAACTAACCTATCCTCCACCTTGAGCTCGATCTCAACGACGACAGTGATTTTGAAAAATCATCCGCCGCCGGTGAGGCTCGAACCGTCGACCCCCGAGTCCGTATTGGAAAGTCTGAATAATATAAGGTTAAATCACTGTAATATATTATTCTTATGAAAATTCTCCATCACTCACTTGCTGCGTCCCGAACATTTTTACTTTATCGGAATGTGTATCGGAATTGGTGCTCAGCATATGTTGTACATGAATAATTTTCGTACCGAATTTCGTTACAGTAGCTTTCGCGGTTTCGAAAATACTTGTATTTTCTAAAAGGATACCCGCACTTACAAGCAAGGCATATGATAAAAATACAGTGTAAAGCCGAAACCAAACTCAAGTGACGCTCGCATGTAAATCTTCACAGCCCTTTCTCTTCTATATTAGAATTCAGAACTTAGACAGGGACGTTTTCCTCCAAGCTTACTTTCTCTTTATCTGGGACCAAGACGCTGCATATGTGCAACTCCAGTACCACATTCTACGACAGTGCTTTGAAGCTTACCGGAGTAAGGGAATGGTCTTCTGAAGCCACTCTCCTGCATCTGCATACCCCACGACGGGATATCCTGGCTTGTGTGCGCATTTAGCCAATTGCACTTGAGGTTACTTCAGAGGGAGTTCTTTAAGTGTTCTTGTGATGGAGTACTGAGGAAACTTGCATTTTTTGGTACCAATAAGGTGGCTGGAAAACTATCTTGAATTGTAGCCACATTTTGAGCTATGAAATTTTTTTTGAAGGACGTTCCTCCTCTAACAGCCTTCTTTGCTTTGCTTTACACACCTTAGAGTGTGTCTATCTCTTAAGGTGCAGTTTTGGTATTTTTTACCACCTATTTTGTAGGCTGTATCATTATCTGGACATTTGTTCACCCTGTTTGCAATATTTCTCGCCTTGCTTCTGGTTTAAGAAAGAACAAACGATAAATAACATGCCCTTAGCTAGTTAAAACAATAGCGTAAAAGAAGATCCTCCCCCATTTTCTTGGTTTGGAATTAGCAGCCTCTATAGTCTATTTTTTTAACTCCTGATAGTGGAGAGTAGTCCACCGTTTCATCAGTGTTTTTTATCAATTTTAAGCAAGTATGTTACCCTTATACTGTCTTTGAGTTATCTAGAATGCACAGGTGTTTCGCTCGGACTATATCTTACCTTTTTACAACTGGACACTGTGTCGCAGCGGGGAAAGTAGGAAGACAGTCTCTGTCGCCCTAGACAGGTGGACCGAGGAAGCAATGGAGAGGCACTGGGGGTCGGTTAGTGTCTGCAGGCAGGCTAGGGACTTCGTGGAGGGGCCGGATAGAGATAAAGCTGTCTGGCTACTCGGAAGGAGTCGACCTACGCTTCTCCGCATCATTGGGGTGCTGACCGGCCACTGCGCCCTTAGAAGACACCTCACATTGATACGCGTAGAGAGGGATCCCATTTGCCAGGAATGCGGCGAGGATGAAGAAACGTCCTACCACTACCTGTGTGAATGCGAGGCTTTTGGGAGTCTTCGAGCAGCATTGTTCGGATAGATGACTCTGCAGAGGAATCAGGTAAGTACCGTCCAATTGAAGACCGTCACGGCCTTCACCTCGAGGTCGAGGCGGTTTGGCGACGGAACCAAGGAAGAGTGGAGCATGATTGCTGGGTTGCTGGGGTTGGCAAAAAGGGCCCATTGTGGCCTACTTGCTCGGCGTTGGCCTCCCCACCACTGCTACTACTACTACTACTACTACTACCTTTTTACAAGAGTATAAGAGAAGTAGAGGATTACTCGAACAGAGACCCTCCCCTTTAAGTAAGAAGCTTGTAATACAAGTGGTGACTGGTTGCTCAACGAAAACTTTTGCGCCCGTTTATAACTCTGCGACCACACAGCTCTCGGCGATTGGCATTAGGGACGCCATCGCCCATAACGAGAGCGGCAACCCACATCTTGTGAAAATTAATTCAAGGGATATTTCTATTGTACCCGGGCTTTAATTTTGTCCACAACTCATTGTTATTTTAACTGTTATTAACAGAATCAATTTTCTAAATTAATTTACCAAAAAAAATCAGCATTCCGTGAAATAATAAAATAGTTCGCACAAGAATCCGCCGATCTACTCGCTGATTGCCTTTTCCTGTAGATAACTATTAGCACTTCCACAAATAGAATTTATAATAATTTGCAGAAGTGGAGATGTTATTATGAATATGCATGTAGGACTCCGACCGAGATTTTACAGGCAAGCATTATTTACCTCCATCTCATGAATATTAATATAGACATCGTAAATTAATATCTAATATGAGGGTACCTACATTTGCTTATTTATAAATTCATTCCAATATAAAAAAGCATCTGTTGAACGGCGAAGTTAACAAACTCGTATAAATTTGGTGAACTTGCTTATTATCATTTTCTGCAAATTATAGCCATTGTATGAAAATAACCAATAAATTATTTCTTGCTGTGTTAACCGGCTCATTTTTAATCCCGTTATTTTACAATGCGAGTTTCATTCTGTAAATACAATGGTTTATCAGATCGTGCAAAATTTCATCCTCCTAATTTAAATTTAGTACGAGGTTTACTCAAAAATATTGTGTACAAATCTCCTGTGAATTGTAAAATCCTAGTAACTAAATAAAAGTCTGGGCGCAGCAAGTGAGTTATGGTAGTGAATTTTCATTAAATGTTTTTAATAGCAAATATGTTTTTTTTTAAGAAAACGTGCATCAAATGTGGTTACCAGTATTACCTACATAGTATAAACAATGTGCCATGTTTTATCAAACTAACTTTATTGTTTGAAAATGTACAAAAATTTTCAAAAGTAAACCTAAAGGGTTCCCGAAAATATTGGTTTCTTGGTCAACCTTATAGATTAATATCAAATTGAGCTATTTAAATTTGAAGCATTTAATGAAAATTCGCTACCATACCGCACTTGCTGCGTCCAGAATTTCATTTCTTACAAACATGCATTATATTTCGATCGAAAATGCAAAAATGCAATGCAAACGCATGTTCGACTAAAAAATCACCCACGACTTATGGGCCCCCTGTGATTGTAGAAATATGCTTTTAAGCTGTAGCCCAAGAAACGCTATAATTAATGTATACAATTTATTTTCGTATCTTGTATAATAACGGATAAATTGCACTTTATTGATTTTTACGAAAAGTCGACAAAAATTATATACCATTACATGATCAACTCTATAGCTAAGACTACTGCCAAAGCATTAGAGAAAGGGTCTATTTAAAATAAACTTTCTGGAAACATTTTAGTAAAATGAAGGACAATGACAATTGAAGCTAAGACTTCAGGGTTTGTAAAACATTCTTCTTGAGACATTTTCTTTTCATAGCCTGTATTAGTTTCTTGTTCTTGGCCTAAATGTTGCCAATTTTGACGTTTTAAATCGCGACTTTGACGTTTTGAGGAAAACTCCAATTTATTTTTCTTTAAATACCAATCTTTTTTTCTTTTAACCTACATAGCTAAAGTTTAGTACGCAATTTACCTATAATGGTATAAACCCGTGTACCAAATTTGTTTGCCCTTATTTGTTATTTTCCGGAGATTAAAAAATTTTTGAAAGGAAACTCAACATTTTCCGGGATAACCTGGGCCAAATTTCTTGGGTAACGAACTTGTCCAAGCCACTTGGAAAAGGAAGGTATTCACCAAATCTAATCAAAATCGGCTTATCATTTTTTGAGTTGTCGGTGTGATATATATATATATATATATATATATATATATATATATATATATATATATATATATATATATATATATATATATATATATATATATATATAAACATATAAAAATTGGAACGGACCCCGGATATGTGTTCAAGTGGGCCTAATTAGCGCCCATTTCAAGAAATTTTTTCAAAAATTCAAAAGTCGGGATCTCCTCAATAGTGACATTTTTTTAAAAGAAAATTCACTAAAAACATATTTTAGTAAATTAGTGAGTTAATTAGAAAAATATGTGAAGTTTTAAGTAAATTAAGAGTGACAGTTCGAAAGCATTTTGACGCAAATATCTGGACCTGTTTTTGATGTTAAATTGTATCTGCTACAAACACAAGCTAAGATTATTTCTTTGACACACTGTACAATTTATGAATGATATATATATATATATATATATATATATATATATATATATATATATATATATATATATATATATATATATATATATATATATATATATATATATATATATATATATATATATATATATATATAATCTGTAAGCCGTTAAGTTGTAAGGGGTTTTCCTCTTTACCCATTTTTCAAAGATTAAACCTAATTTTCCCATTATTGTGGCGCTACCTAGATCTAACTCATTGATTAATATTGACAATTTAGATTTTTTCGTGCCCAAACTTCGCCCGATGTTTCTTGTCTTGTGCTATAAGCTTTGCCTCTTGCCACGTCTTGCCTTTTACCAAATACATCACTATTAAATAGACAGAACGTTAACAATCTTAGATAAAAAAAGTCTGGACGCAGCAAGTGCGTTATGGCAATGAATTTTTATAAAAATGCTTTGAATAGCAAATTTGTCTTTTTAATGCAAGCAGTCATCAAATTGGTTACCGATATAACCTATATAGTAGAAACAATGTGTCATATTTTATCAAAATAACTTATTGTTTGAAAATGTACACAAATTTTTCGACAATAAACTTTAAATGTTGAGTTCCTAGCCAACAAACCTGAGGTTAATAGCAAATTAAATTATTAAAATTTGAAGCATTTAATGAAAATTTGCTACCAAAACGCAGTTACTCCGTCTTGATTTTTTTTCTTACAAACATATTTCGATGAAAATTTGCAATAAAACAAGGCTGTTCGAAATTGTAAGGACCAGCAACGACTTATGTGCCAGCTTGTGATTGTCAAAATAATTTTATAAGATGCAGCTCAAGACACCCTATAATTAACTTATACAATTTTTTCTCGTCTCTTGTATAATAATAATTATATTGAGCTTTACCGTATGTGGTGCCTTAGCATTCGCAATAACATACACAATGTTCTATAGTCACAAATAGTTTTATTAATGTATAAATATATCTCGATTACACAGTGAGTTATTTTATATCTTAACTAGACCGCGTTACATTCAACAATGAATCCATTTCCCCCAACGTTCGTGCTTCGTCCTCCGTCCACGTTCCCTGTTGGTGAATCATCATGCTCCGTAATCGGTCGCCACAATCCCTCCTTTTTCTTCAGCTTCAGTGGTGGTATCCTTGTAGGTGTGATGTCGTCCTCGTGCTCGATAACGGAGCCACCGGCTGGTGTGGAATGGTTGGAGGCGGCGTGATCGGTTGAAGAGCTGGTTGGGACAAAAGTTAAATGTTTAAAATATTCTGGTGATTCTCCAGGTACTTTTTTTACATGTGCCGTGTGGCGTTTAAATGTTTTCCTATCTTTCTTTAGTGTAACTTCATTCCTTTTACTTTCTACCACTTCATACTTTTCGTCGCGAAATCTACCCTTTAGTTTATTTGCCATCGCCATGTTCTGTACTATTACTTTATCCCCTGGCTGTATATCGCACTCTTTTGACCTTCTAACCTTATCTTCTCTCTCCTTTTCTTTTTTGCTTCATATTCATATCATTGTCTTTGGCTTCTTGATCGCCCTCGCTCTTTACAAGGTCGGATATAGAAGGAAATTTGTCACGAATATTTCTACCCAATAGTAGCTCTGACGGGGACATTGTACATCAAAATGAAGTTTCTTATTTCTGTTCGATAGTCTCGTTTATTAGCATGCGCAATTTGAAGTATCTTTATTATTGACTTATTTGCATTTTCGACGTTGCCATTAGCTTCGGGCCAACATGGTTGAGTTGTTATTAACTCAGTGTTGTGATAAAAATCTACAAATTTTTGACGCACAAATTGTCTCCCGTTATCTGTTTTGATGCGCCTTGGGAAACCCAGTCTTGAAAACATCTCTGTCAAATGGTCGATGATTATGGATGATGTTGTGGATTTTAGAAATTTGATCTCTTGGTATCTGGAATAATAATCGATTATAACCAGTACCATATCTCTGTTTGGCAGAGGCCCCATACGCTCTATGGACAGACATTGCCAAGGCTCTTCTGGAAACTTGTGGCGTGACATCGGAGGTGGTGTGTTAGGCTGTGATTCCAAGAGAGAGTCTCGGCATTTTCTACGAATTGTTCCGTATGTCGATCTATCAACAGCCACCAAACCTTTGCACGTAGACGCCTTTTCATGACTGTTTCTCCAGGGTGCCCTTCATGCGCTAGTTCCAAGACCTGGTTTATTAACGATTGGGCATCACGAGACGATTACTTCTCAACAAGACTGAATCCCTAGAAGATAGCTCTGATTTGAACGGGAAGTATATGTTTTTATCTGCAGTGGGCCAAGAGTTGTTATTAAGTTTGTTTATTGCTTTTGTTATTTCTTTATCTATTCTGCTTTCCCCAAACTTGTGATATATATCTTCAACGCTTTATGTGTGCTTCTTTCTATCACTGAGAAAATGTGTCTTTCGGTTCCTACATCAAATGGCTTTTACTTTCCTCTCGTCCGCGTCTATACCTCTGTTAGCTATCTTGTGACCAAAAAACTCAAATTCTTGCACCTTTATTAGGCACTTCGTTTTGTTTAGCGCAACATTGTTTTCCTCAAGGACATTTAGAACCTCCTTAACACATCTGTAGTGTTCTAACTTAGAAGAGCCAAATATAATTATGTCATCAAAATAATTTAAGCAATTTTTACACGATGGTAGCATCGCTTCAAAGATTCGCTGGAATATTTCGGGTGCCCAATTGACTCCAAACATCAATCGTTTATATCGGAACATTCCTTTGTGAGTAATGAATGTTGTAATAGGACGGCTATCTGGGTGTAACTCAAGTTGGTGATAGGCGTTTAACAAATCGAGGCGTGAAAAATAGTTTGCAATTCTGAGCTTAGTTAAGGAGTCAAATGCCGGCAAAGGGTAGTTCTCTCTTTAGATATCTTCGCTCGCTCTACGCTACTACCGGTGATATCCAGGCGCTAGGTTCCATTACTTTTCCAATTATGTCATTTTGTAAGGCCTCGTTCAGTTTGTCTTCGACCTATGATTCGACTGCGACTGGAACTCTTCTTACTGGTTGTTGTACGGGTTTTACGTATGGGTCTATTACATAGTTTTACTAAAACATCTTTTACTTTGGGAAACGCGGTTGTTTTCTCTATTTTATTTACATTAAGTCCTCACTTTAATATTCCCAATTCCTTGACTGTATCTTTTCCCACTATGGAAATGTCTTTATTTGTTACCACATAAAAAGTTGTAATAAGCTCACTTTCACCTTGGATGTTGATTGTTGTTGTGAATCTGTATTTAATTTCAAGTGAACTACTAGTGCCATATGGTTTTAGCAAATCCGTATTTTTTGTGGCAAGATCCCAAATAATTGCGTTATGTGAAGTAAGTGATTCCCAGTCAGTTCCTCTTATTATGTTGGCTTTTGACCCCGAATCTATAAGCAATATTAATTCAACTCTACCTGCTAAAGATTTGACCAAGTCGTCAGACGAATCACCTTGGTTGGACTGCGTTGCTTTATGGACACTAAAACAGTCAAAATTATTGCTGTCATTCCCTGTTGGGTCCGCTTCCATTTCTTCAGTATCCACAAAATTTACCGTCGATCTAACTCGTTTATCACTTCGGGGAAACTTGGACTGCAATGGTCTTTTAGGTGTATCGTGCGTTCTACAACATCTAGTAAAATGACCTTGGAAGCCACACTTTCGACATTTGACGTCTTGGGCCGGGCATACTTTTATATTATTATAAAGTTAATTTTCCCGCACTTAAAACATGGGTACACCGGTCTGTTGTGCTTTGTTCCAATTTTGTTTACTGTCAGAAATGAGGTACTTTGGCCACTTGAACCTGCACCCATAGCCGTTGATTGGTTTGATATTTGTTCGCGCACCTGACAAAGCTCAATAATTTCGTTGAGAGTGCGTTCCTTTTCCAAAAGTTTACTTTTTAAATATGGTGAAGCTCAACTATCAATAATTTTAATTTTCATGTTTATTTCACTAGCTTCCATAACAGTACTACCGAAAAAACAACGCTTCGCCTGTTGTCTTATCTTCAACAAGAATTTGTTAAAGTTTCCATTTTCGTGTTTCTTGATAGTTCGGAATACATGGCGCTGAAATGTAGAAATTTATTTGGGAGAAAAGTAGTCTGATAAATTATCCAGTAGTGTTTTAAAAACGTCGTTATTTCCTTCCGTATTGACTGATTCAATAGCTCCCGGTAAACTGTAAGCTACCTCTTGTAACTGTGGACCGCCCAGGTACAAAAGTTTGTTTCTCTTTACGACATCGGCGATATCTTCTGAGGCTAAGTATAGATCCAGCGCTCTGAGTCATTTCTCCCACTCCGCTCTAAGTAAAGCCTTGTCGATGGTATCACCTAAAAATGGTCTGATTCCTGTCTCTGTCATAACTGATTATAAAAGAAGAAGATAAACAAAGGATAAATAATCAAAAGTGTGTTATATCAATCTCCATGCGTACGCGAGAAAAATTATAATGTTATCAATCCAAAGTACGGTTTTTACTGTACCAATTTTTTATGACATATTATGTAATATTAAGATGCCTAAATCGAACACCTTACGGGTTACGTAAGACCTAACATAAAGTTAAGATAAACATTACTCAAAAAAAGGAATTTTCTCCGTTTAACATACGTCAACAGTTGGCAAAAACATTCGGTTAAATAGGTATCGCCACACAATAAAGCAAAATATAAACAAAATAAAATAGTGTTGTGTAATGGTTGATATTTAGTTCAAACTTGCCGATATTGTTACTATATACATACATAAATACAATTAAATGTATTTTAAGTGATTTCATTCACCTGATTTTGTTTACAATATAATCTCCAATAAATTCACAAATTGACTCATTTTAATAAAACATGTTTATCAAGTCGCATTGATCTTATCTCGATTTATCGTAGGAATATGTAGTAAATATTTCACTAAAATATAAGAACATTTCTAAATATATATATTTTTATTCGCGTGTGCATTCTTATTGTAAACAAAAGCAAACTCATGTTTCATACTCGTTGGTTCTCATAACTGGGAGTCTTTTATATAAACATATATACACATATATGTACACACACACACATAAACACATATTTGGCTCACAGCCATGCTCTGTTTATTTTTTTTCTCTTTCTTTGGTGCTCACAGCCCTCCTTTTGGTGCTCTCAGCCCTACTCTTTGGTGCTCACAGCCCTACTTTTTTCTTTTTTTTTTTTGTGCTCACAGCCCTACTTTTGGCGCTCACAGCCCTACCTCGATACCCACAATAATACACATATATATATACACACATATACACATGCATCTTGTAGGCATCGGAATCAAAGTTAATATTCAGAGATGTAGCCACATGTTTAGTGTGGCAAAAAACATCTCATAATTAAATTATTATCTTTTTGCAGTCTGTACAGTTAAGAATTCTTACCTTTATAATTAGACGTATATAACAGGTTCAAAGAATCCTCGTCGCCACTTGTGGTGCCTTAGCATTCGCAATAACATACACAATGTTCTATAGTCACAAATAGTTTTATTAATGTATAAATATATCTCGATTACACAGTGAGTTATTTTATATCTTAACTAGACCGCGTTACATTCAACAATGAATCCATTTCCCCCAACGTTCGTGCTTCGTCCTCCGTCCACGTTCCCTGTTGGTGAATCATCATGCTCCGTAATCGGTCGCCACACCGTAGAAATGCATCACCCTGTATATATGTAAACAGATCAAAACTGAACGTAAATAGATTTCAGGGGGCCTAGTTTGCGTTCATTTGAAGAAATATTTTTAAAATTCTAACGTCGCGGTCTCCTCATTGACGAATTTTTTGTACGCAAATTAGCTAAAAATTATGAACCGTTAAACCATAAACTTAACTAACCGCCAAAGCATCAGAGAGAAAATAGCTAACCTGTTGCATATCAGCCATTTGGTAAAACTTCGATCCTTTATATGTGTTGATAAAACATAACAAACACTGTTTAGTCCACCAACTAACATTAATAAAATCATAAAGGAATAATTTGCACTTGTATATAAAAATTACCAAATAACACAAATAATGTGTCAACTAAAACAGTAAAACAATCTAATACCATACGATAAACGTCAGTTACAGTGTGTAACAGACCTGCGCAATAATATCAAAATGCCAGGCAACGCTCAGATATAAAAGATCTCATATAAGCCAGGTTTGCCATTGTCAATGAAACACGGTGATTTTAAAAATAAATGTTTAAAATGTTAAGAGCTCAATTTTCTGTAAACCTATAAAAATCGAAACTGACCCCGGAATGGGTTCTAGGGGCCCAAATTCGCGGTCATTTGAAAAAATGTTTGCTAAGTCTCACCATCGATACCGCTCTATTAGTGATTTAAAAAAAATAAAAATTCACTAAAAGTGGCGTAACATTTTTCAGTTTTCTGAAACGCTTTTTATTTTTCTGAAATGCTTTTTACTCTTCTGAAATGCTTTTTACATTTATACTCGTAGAACATCACTGCCAGAGTCTATGTTTAAAAATCGCGTATCAAATCACTTTGACATTTGCAGAGGGAAAACTCTAAAAGTATTTTTTCTCGTACTATTTGACTCTTTGTGCCAAGAAAACCTAATTCCTGTCTGTAATATTTTATAGATATTGTTACCATTAGGATTATTTTGTCTTGTGCTTTGCTCTGACCTGCAGTGGCACAAGTTTTTTTGTTTTATTAAATACTTTTTTTTAACCTAGCAAAGTAAAAATATTTTAAAGGGTTTAGAATTACCTTAAGAACCTCGGTGGTTCCTGGGTAAGAACGTGTGCCTCTGAACCGAAGGGTACTGGATTCGATCCCAGGGTACTCCTTTCACTTTCTCAGTACAAACTGTAACATTAACATCGACCGAGGTTCTGGCATTGTATTTGAGCAAGTTGAATGTCTGCACATTCCGCCCTTCGGAGGGGGCGTGAAGCCGTTACTCCCGTTACCATGCGATGTTGGGCACGTTAAAGACCACTACCCTCCTTACAGAAAGGCAGGGGTTCGGCAAAATTTCCAGGATAGTGAGATGAAACTGCTCCCTGGCGTCGGTGATTGGCCATAGTCGCGGAAATAGGCCGATGTTAAAGAAACAAAACACACAAAACACACACAGAATTACCTTATGAACGTTCGTCCAGATATGTAAGTGTTAGAGAAGACCATGTTGAATAAACAATAGCCTCTTCCATTGTAGGGGCTAAGTATTTTTGCAATAGTTTCTCGCATATGTTCAATTTATGCCTCCAAATCTGGTTATTGTGTGAAAAAAAATTTTTTTAATGTGTTTTTGATAATATACAACTATAGTAATAAGACATAAAGTTTCAGACTGTCACATCATTTATGAGATTTGATAACTTTAATAGGATCTTGGGTATGTTACAATCCAATAGTCAAATCAATCTATTGTATTATTTGTAAACGTCAAACGTCTCGGTTTGACATGATTAGAAGAAATGAGAATGAAATGCTTTTTTTCTACCAGAAAATGTTTTTGGTTTTAATCAAATCAATATAATGCTTCTATAGGACTATACAATCGTAACTTATTTTAAAACCCTGCTGTAAAAAAATTTTACAATACACAAATTTATCAAAATCAAAATGTCATTTTTCCAAGTCATTATAATTTGCCTCTATAGAAACTTTATATTTTCGTCATAAATTTGTAATGTAATTAAAATACATTTGTTGGGCGTCAAATTTGTTTTAAATAAATCATCAGGCAGCAAAGATTTTGGTTGAAGCTTAGGATGAGTGAAGAATGAAAAATCGGCCAGGAAATTTACACCCATCAAACCAAAGTAACTGAAAAATGTGTTACTTCTAATGCAAACGAAGCCAGTACCTCACAACATAAGCGACAATTACTACCTCTAACTACTCAAACATCTAGACCCACGCCCAAAAGGCGAATATCGACTTCACCAGACATCGAAAAGCGTCTAGTTATGAAAGCCATTTTTACCAAATCCAAAACCCGTTATAAACGCAAAAAAGTAACAATGGATAATAATCAAACCTGATTCGAATCCATCAAAAATGAAATAGAACCAAGATCTCCCGTATCTCCGTTAAAGTTTATCACTATCCGTGATTTCCTAGATAATGCCTTGGACTCGAAAAACCCTAGTTCGGTTGTCAAAAATTATACAGATGATGCTTCCATAACTAAAGATATTTTAATATTTGTCCAGGCCCACATTCACGATTAAGCTTTAAAATCGATAATAAGCAAATTAAGAAAAAAATAAAGGGATATATATTCGCCAGTCACCAAATCGTCATTCGAAAACGAAGGTGATATCTCTTAATCGCTAACCAATAATAAATACACTTGGAGAACCCAAATCACCACAACACATATTTCAGAGACCTTACGATCGTTTCGTTGACCATGTCAACATCTTCAGAGGAAGAAAAATTCTAAAATTAAACTACTAGCTACCGTGTATTTATATCGCGTCTAGGTAAACGAACTAGTCCGAAGTAAAATTGTCGTCGAAGACCCATCGTTTGTTTATTGTGTAGTGAAACTACGAGGTCGAAGACCTGCTTTAATCTTCTGGTCGACAAATTTATGAGCCCTTATCTAATATATGGATAATAGGCTTAAAAGGAACGGTACCGAGTTATTTAAGGAACCTGCACGTTCTCTTTCGATCTAGAAATTTACTATGTGGATACTGGAGCAAGCCCACAACCACATCTGGCAAGAACAAACACAATAACCTCCGCTCATCTTTTTTATATAGAAAACTAAACCCGTGTGTTTGGCTTACATTGTTGACTCAAACAAAGGATAAATAATTAAACTAAAATACTACATAAAAAATATATTTATATTGATTTTAATTCTTCGTAAACAGTATTTATCTTGACTTCATAGATACACAGAACACGAAAGGGTCTTTAAGTCGAGACAAGCGTAGAGATTAGTATATGTATAGACCGTCCGAATTATTGACAGTAATTTATTATTCTACGAGACAAATTAGGAGTGTTTAAGTGGTCAAATGCAAAGTGAAAATAAAGGGCTTGAAATTAAAGGTGCCGCACGATTTAATGAAGTTTTGTTCTTAATCGACCTTGATATAAATATACTCTCTAATAAATCAAGCAGTTTGATGTCTAACATTTTTGACAAGTTTCAAATTTTCTTTGTCAATGTCGGGATTATTATCCCATATATGTTGTGCCACACACGATTTGTCCACAGTACCATATCGTAAATGTGCGAGATGTTCACGAAATCTGGTGGCTGTGTTTCTCCTAGTTTGATCCTAGTAAACAGACTGATTAAAATTCCGTTAAGTAGAAATAGATTTAATACAGAATTAAAATACATAAAAAATGTGGCAAGATATAACGGTTACTCGGATGGTTTAATAGACAAATTGGTTAACAAACACAGAACAAGGAAAATGATATCCGAATGTATGACATTTAAGAAAGATAAAATAGAGGAACAATTTGTGTGTTTACCTTATGAACCACGAATCACAAAAGGTATGGAAAGTATTTTTAAGAAAGCCGATTTACATTTGACTTTTTCGACGAAAAGTAATTTAAAAAATTTGTTGGGTAATACGAAAGATAAAGGAAAAGTCACTGAAATATCCGGTATTTATGAGATTAGTTGCAAAGATTGCAATCTTAAATACGTGCTCATCACAGTTCCAGTTTAACATAGCTAACCAATAAATAAAATGGATAATAGACTTCTTTTGAAGTGAAACCTAAACGGTTATAATAACAATATAGGACCACTGAAACTCCTAGTAAACGAGCTTTTTCAGCAATACTAATATGACTTCAAGAAAGTCATCTTAAAAATAGTAAAATACCATAAACTATAAAACACAAGCACCTACGAAAGAAGTTTGGTAACATACGAGAAGGACCTGAGAACTTCCAGTTAATTTTGACTACAATTTCAATTAAGCTAATTAATTTATAAAAGGGGTTAATTTATTAAAAAAAATCAAGCTGTTGTTCACTTAATTTATTTTTTCATACTCTAAATTTTTTATAATTATCAACAATTATATACTGTATTTTCGCTAATAACACCTGAATGGTTGATACGGATTTTTTATTAAGTAAGACAGTGCCAATTGAACAAGTGATCCAGTTTTTATTGCTATCATCATCATTATTATTTATTTTTTTTACTTTAGAATCAAAGCCGAAAGTCAGTTTACACAATCCATTTGGTTTTGATTGTTATAAAATGCATTGTACAAAGTATATCAATAAATTATAATTATTATCATTTATGAATAATTTTTATCAATATCAATATCAATAATTAATAAAATTGTCATTGAAAAGTAAGTAAAAGTAGATATTAAGATGTCGATGAGAATGTACTATGAAGAACGCTACCTTAAGTAAAGCTGTCAATTGAACCATTGTTTGTTAACAAAATGTCATTTATATGCAAAAGAAAAAATGTGGGCGGCAAAACCGAACCCTATCTAACATGAGCATTTTGATTGGCTAAAACATCAGCAACAACACGCAAGGAGATATATGCGAGAAAACTGGTGATCCATAAGCAGAAATTGCAAAATAACCCGTATGATAAAAGTTTATTGAGCAGTGCCACATCCCAGACTTGCTGGAGTGGGCTACGAATCTTCCATAAAAAGGCGTGACCTGCAACAAATGTTCCAAGAGAAAGAGAATATCGTCAGCGGATAGGTTTTGATGAACGCAATCACATAACAAGTTTGATGTTTCAAGTTATTTAATAACCGCTGTATGGAGAATATTTTCTATAATTTTACCCACATTGCAGTTGTACGAATGGTATAAACACCGCAACCAAAGTACCAACTAGACACATTGCAGTTGCCTTTCTTTTTGTGGACGGGCTAAACTCGGGGATGCTACCAGGACGATGAAGATTCCCTCATCTTGAAAAGGCGACGTAAAATTGGAATCACTCCCAAAACACACATTATAAAAAATACTGCTGGGATTTCATCGTGTTCTGCGCTTTTATGATGCCTACATTTTATATGCGCTCAATAGTCATCAGATTTCGGTAAAAGGTTTATTTTATTTTTGACTGTAATGCTAAAATAGTTGGTGGGTTATTTATACGTAGATCAAGCAGTAAATTAAAGGCCAATACACAGCCACATAAACCAGTTTTTCTGTCGATGATTGCTCTATGATTTTAAGCCAATAGAGGAAAGCAGATGGTGGTGAAATATCGACGTAAAATTATTGGTATAGACCAGAAACGTCAGTTACTTTTTGGACATGAGATGACTTTGATTCGTGGAACTAATTTTGAGCCTGGTCGAGCATCTGCTCACACTTGTTCTATTTCCATCTCAAAATTTTTTGATTATACCTTGTACTACTGTGATGAAATATTAATCGCCGAAAATAAAACCAGGGACCTCTGAATCAGAAACCAGTTACTCAGATCGAGATATTTCTTCGTTCATGCATAAAATGTAGGTCATCATCTTAACATTCCATTCTCGACGCTGTACCTAAATATTTGATGAGTTCTTCCTCCGAGAAGATGCTAATCTATTTTATACATGACGTCGAAAGAAACAGTTGTAGTTTTAACTTTCATTATATCATAGATACGTGTTTGTCATGCCTGTATAAAGAAGAGATATAAATAATGGATAACGCTTGTAAGCTCTAAACTTTCATTTGTTTCTGTAAATCGCAGGCAAATGATTTTTTTTATGAAACGTAAAACAACAGATGCTACATTTGTAACTCAACTTCTATATTTGATATGAGGGCCGCAGGTACTAACAAATACTAATAGCTAGGTTCAGTTTAGTATGATTATTATTATACAGTGCGTTAGTAAATTCGTTAAAAATTCAAGAAGCAATTTTTATGGAAAAACCTGCGGTCCATTTTATTCTATATTTAGCAAATTAAAAAAAGATAGTGTACCCGTACAGGTGATTCGAGTAAAACGTATGACGTCATAGATATATTTGGATGGCGACTCCATTTTTTTTTGTGGCACGATACCGTAATTTTACGTTAATGTTGGTACCTATAGGTTAGAAAAGAAAATGAAGAAATACGATGTTGCAATTTGAAAACATTAAATTGAATGGCTTTGATTATTTGAAAAATCAACCAAAAAGATGGTGGAATGATCCACCGCTGGCTGCCTGATACTGGTCAAGACAATTAACAAATTATTTTTGAACATAGTCAATAACTTTAGGAAGTATAGGTCATATCTAGTGAGGAATCCTTGCTTTTAATTCTTCTATTTTTCGGTCTACTAACGTATATATTACTTTTAAAGTATCTCCACAAAGTTAATTCAGAAATGTCAAATCTGGCGATGTGGCTGGCCATTTAATCGGCGCTCTTCTCCCTATGCAACCATTTGGGAACACCTCATGTAAATAAGCGCGGACGTCTATTGTATAATAGTAGATAAGGACTATCTTGTTAAAAGAAAAAGTCATTCTCGGAAGACCTAGTTCCTCTTTGTCTGGATATAAAGATGATAGTGCAGGGATATGGTTGTCTCGAAATATCTTGCACCAGTTAGGTTAACTTCAAAAAAAGAGTGACCCAGATTTATTCTGTCGATTACGCCGCACTGCACATTTATTTTCTGGGGATTTTCAATGTGATACTCCATCATCCATAACGGATTCTTGGTAACCCAATAACGACAGTTTTGTCTACTGACATGGCTATTTAAAAGAAAGGTACGCAAGTCAGAAAAAGAGAGTTTTTTACGATATTATTATCATTATTGTACATATGTTGCATTTTACAACAAGTTTGGCACATCGAAGTCGTCTTTAGACAGCCAACGTACAAGGCGTAAGGATGGTACTTTTCTGGTTCAGAATTTTGTTAACTGTAACTATTAAAATTTGAAGCCAGTTGGTTAAGTTTTGAAGAAAGATTTTCCCGCATTTCCAAAAAAAAAAAAAACGTTAACCTGGTCGTCTTCAGAGGATGACAATTGACCAGATTTAGGAAGATCACGAACATGCGGTATAAGGACTCAACCTTGGCTACCATTCTTTGACTAATAGATTGCAAATTAGAATGAGTTGCATTGGACAACTCACCTATTTCTCTTAAGGTTCGCATCCTGCTTCTAATTAGGATGACGGGAAAAAAATTAATATTTTTGTTTTTAGGTTAACACAATTTGAAGAAAAAAAACAATAAGAAAGAAACAAAAAACAAAAAAAACACAAAAAATCCCAGAAGAAACACAAAAAAAACAAGAAAAAGTGAAACAAAAAAAACAAAAACAAAATAATTTTGTTTGTTTATATATATATATATATATATATATATATATATATATATATATATATATATATATATATATATATATATATATATATATATACTTATGTGTGTGTGTATACAACTTATTGTCAGGAAAAAGGTTAAACTTTAAATACTTTAAAAATATATACCTGTAATTGTGTGTAGGTATGGGTAATTATGTGTGTATATGTTGAGATTGTATTTACCTTATTAAAAATAACAAATATAATACAGGTAAAAAAACATAAACCTCAAAGGAGAAGTTAAAAATCTGTGGCTAATGACAATTCTGTCGAGGCCATACCATCTGTTTCACCACCACAAGCACTTCAAACTCACCGTTTTTGTAAAACAAAATATAGGAAATGTATTCTTTAAAGAAAAACTCCAAAGACCAAACAAACCATTAAACGAAGTAAGAAATAAAGTTTTTATTTGACAGCAATAAAAAACATTATCGGTCGAGAAGGATACGATCAGAGAGTCAACAGTTCAAAATTCAAGAAACTGAGTATTTTGAAATTGCAAAACAGTTTTTATATATATATACTCGCACTAGTGTAGTTAATATTTCAAAAAACGTGCTCTTTCAAAATCGGTGATAACGAAAGGAAGGCGAAACTAAAAATAGTTCCGTAAATTAGGTCATAACTTCCACATAACTGTCATAATCTACTCTCCCCAGAAAGACATTCTAACGAAATGAATTTAGGGTCCATGACTTGACCACAAAGAAGATATTCGTATTCTCATGTGCATATAAATATCTGAAACGTTATATTACTCGAGTTTCAACGAAACAATGTAAATTTTCACCAAATCACCCCTCATTTATTCCCCACCCCCTTAACCGATTTTACCCAAAAACAATTCAAAGCGTTTCTTTGATACCAAATTTGAAGGCGTTTTTGAAGTTATTGCGCCTACTGCCAGACCGACAAATCGACTGACCGACAGATAAAAAAAATTCGTGCCAGAATCAAGTTTTCTATATGTTTTGGGACTTTTTACGCCGTTTTAGCAAAAAAAATCAAGTTTGTGTCACCGATATTCCACCTCCACACATTCAACCCCTAATTTAATTTCAGCACAGAATACCAAATGATTGATAAAATTGTAAGTCTTCTAATAAACAAATCCGACAACGTTATACTACTCGCGTATTTAGGAAAAAAATCAATTTTCATCAAATCAGCCCCATTCATCTTCTACCCTCTGGAGAGATTTTACCCAAAAAGAACCCATGTCGTTCGCTTCTCGGGTGCTAACTGTATTACAAATTTGAAGACGATATCTCAAGTTATCGTGGCTATTAACAGACAGACATACATACCGACTGATCGACAGACAAAAGAATGTTCGTTCCCAAGTCATCTTTTTTATATGTTTTGACACTGTTCACTAGGTTTAAGCGAAAAAAAAATGTGAAATTTTTGTGGCCGATGCCATACTTTCAGGTGTATTGACAATGTGGAAGTAAGAATAGGTATATCTAATTAAAATGTTGTATATTTTAAACAAAAATAAAATAATACCTTAGCCTTCGTATGTACTATATATATATATATATATATATATATATATATATATATATATATATATATATATATATATATATATATATATATATATATATATATATATATATATATATATATATATATATATATATATATATATATATATATATATATATATATATATATATTGTGAGGACGGTTCCGCCAACTACCGTCAGGTGGAATGATGTAAGTAATAATGTTATAATGTTGAATGGTACGTTACTATAGACAAATAAATGCAGTTGTGTTTACAATAATACAGTCTTTGCTAATAAAGAGTTAAACAAATTAGTTTGTATTCACAGGAATACACTTTCGTGTATTTCGTGTATAATAAAAATAAAAAGGGAAAACTATAAACACAGATAAATAACAGGCGCTCCTAGTGGTAACAGCGTCCAAGAATCTGTCAACACCGTTCGACGGGAGTTTACTGCGTCTGGAAGGAATGACTTACATGGGAAACCTTGTAACATTCTCTCGATATGACCAGGAGGGAGACAGCAATGCCATGTAAAGTAAGATCAGAGGTAATTACTCAGAAGTATCTATTCTAAAATAGCCATAATGCACTTACCACGATTCTTCACCAGCGCTCCTATCTTTGTACACTTCATCTGACACATCCTCTGCAAATGGAAATATATCGATCCTTCTGCGACCTGTCTGCCTGTCTCATAAATCTCCCTAAATAAGAAAGCAAGTCATAAATAATGAACTATCGTAGTTATCAATGTGATTAAACCACACTCACCACGGTTATTTTACAAAAACACACGCTTCTGGTATCACAGCTAGATGGCTAGGATCCAAATAATTTCTATCCATGAACGTGATACGGGTTATGTCGCTTACTGCACCGACTAAAGTTTGAAAACAGGTTAATTTTTGGCTATTCCAGCAATAGTTTTGCCTACATATATAAATGTGTGTACGGGATGTCTCAGGTGCCAATACATACCCGACCTTTCATAATCATTATTATATGTATAGTTACAGGTTATATGTATCTAGTTAGCTATTGGTGTGATTTTTTAGTACAAGTAAATAGCCGTAAGAGTTAGGGCACTTTTACGAAAAATCAGATCAACAAGAAACAATTTTTTCATTTTAGTGAATTTTCTTTAAAAAAAAATCACTAATGAGGAGATCTCGACTTTCGAATTTTGAAAAAATTTCTTCAAATGAGCGCTATTTAGGACCCCCGGAACCCAAATCCGAAGTCAGTTTCAGACTTTATATGTTTATATATATATATATATATATATATATATATATATATATATATATATATATATATATATATATATATATATATATATATATATATATATTTATGTGTCACACCTATAACTTAAAAAATAATGGACGGATTTTGATAAAATTTGGCACATACCTTCCTTTTGCAAGTCGCTTGAATAAGTTCGTTAGCCAGGAAATCCGCCGAGGTTTTCCTGGAAAATTTTGTGTTTTCTTTCGAAAAAAATTGATCGCGGGTTTATATCATTAGAGGCAAGTTATCTACCAAAATTTAGCTCCGTAGGTTAAATGACAAAAAAGTTACAGGCATTCAAAGAAAAATAAATTTGGGTTCTCCTCAAAACGTGAAAATCGCGATTTTAAACGTCAAAATTGGTGAGTACCTTCCTTTTGCAAGTAGCTTGGACATGTCTGTTATCCAGGAAAATCCGACGAGGTTTTCCGGGAAAATTTTGTGTTTTCTTTCGAAAAAAATTTATATTTCCAAAATTAACAAAGTAAGGGCAACCAAATTTTATGCGCGGGTTTATATCATTATAGGAAAGCTACCTACCAAAATTTAGCTCTGTAGGTCAAAAAATAAAAAAGTTATAGGCATTTAAACAAAAATAAATTGGGGTTTTTCACAAAACGTCAAAGTTATACGGGCTATGGAAATAAAATGTCTCAAGAAGAATGTTTTACAAACCCTGAAGTCTTAGTTTCAACCGTCATTGTCCTTCATTTTAATAAAATGTTTCCAGAAAATTCATTTCAAATAGACCCCTTCTCTGACGCTTGGCAGCAGTCTTAGCTATAGAGTTTATCGTTAATAGTATATAATTTTTGTAGAATTTTCGTAAAAAAAATCAATAAAGCTCAATATATCTGTTATTATACCAGATATGAAAAAAAATTGTATATATTAATTATAGGGTGTCTTAAACTACATCTTAAAAAATTATTTCTACAATCACAGGCTGGCCCATAAGTCGTTGGTGATACAAACTTTCTTTCTTTTTTTTTAATCAAACACGCCTTATGTTATTGCATTTTTACATTTTCCATCGAAATATAATGCATGTTTGTAAGAACAAAAATTCTGGACGCAGTAAGTGCGTTATGGTAGCGAATTTTGATCAAATGCTTAATATTTGAATAGCTCAATTTGCTATTAACCTATAAGGTTGACCAAAAAACGAGTTTTTTCGGGAACACTTTAAGTTTACTTTCGGAAATTTTTTTACATTTTCAAACAATAATGTTATTTTGATGAAACATGGCACGTTATTTTTACTATATAGATTATACTGGTAACCAAATTTGATGCCTGCTTTCTTAAAAAAACACACATTATTGCTATTAATAAATAGTTTTATAAAAATTCACTACCATAACGCACTTGCTGCGTCCCGAGATTTTTATACTATTCAGCCTTCTAAACTCAATTACCTTACTGAGGCAGTTATAGCAAAATGGGAAGAACTACTGGAGAAATATAGTACTGGTTGCGACGAGGCAACATCGCCTGTAAACTGTGATGATGGGTAGTAAAAAATGTAACATGCAAAGCTGATATTGATCTTATTCAAATTTACAATCTGCTACCAAAGTAGGTTTCTTTGAATGTGAAATGCAAGTTTCTTTTAGTTTGTTTTAACACACAAGTTCAAATGACATTATCATAACATCGGGTCCACGGTAACATAAGTTTTCGTAAAACTGGAAATAAATTATGCTCCTGGAGTATGCATTTTGCATTTCAAAACAAAGAGGACTACATAGATTCTCATAATGGAAACTCCTCGAAGCAAACTATGTCATATATTTTTCTAATGTTATAGTTGGAAGCAGACTATGTAACTACTTTAGAATACAAGAGAAACAAGCCCACGTTTGTGGGTGTAAGCACTCTGATACATCGTGCGGAAATTACGCTGCATCCTGGTAGCAAAGCCAGGAAAAGCCTGCATTCCCCACGGGGACCGTTAGATGTATCCTTGCGTCCATGTCTATATTATTTCCAGGTTACGCCACCCACGATTGTTCTAAATATATACGGCTTATTAGAAACTTTGTTGGAGCAAATTTATTATATCATTGAAGTTTTAATATAACACAAATACACTCAGCCTCAAATATATTATACTATGTAAACTCACCGCCTCTTTGTGATAATAACAGGGGTACCATGTTAAGTTTTTTTGTAGATTACAATAGCTTTAAAAATATTTTAGCATTAATGTAAGCTAAAATACATCTTCGAAGCTACAGAGGCAAAATGGTAAGGGCTATCTTAGGTGAGGTTAAACAAGAATATGGCCCATTGGGCGGTTGTTGCTGCAACTTGTGGACATATATAACGCTACCGTGTACTTTTTTATAGCCTTATGACTTTATATTTTTTATCATAGGGCTATCTCAGGTGAGGTTAAACAAGGAAGCTGGCCATTGGGCGGTTGCCGCTGCAACTTGTAGACATATCTAATGCTTCCGTATACTTTTTTATAGCCTTCTGCCTTTATATTTTTATCATAGTTGAGGCTTTATAAAAATGACAGCATTGTTTTTTCTAGTTCCTCTATAGACGTTCTTCCTTGGATAAAGTCTACAATTGTCCCATGTCCGCTGGAGCTTTTTCTACTGCTGTACAAAAACACTTGTCTGTAGACTTTTGTTGCTCACCTTTAATCTGTTTGGCACTCGATTGGCTTCCGGATATTCTCTGTGCTCAACTGAGAAGTGAACCTTAAATGTATGCAGCCCAGTAGTTCATTTTCTTCTAGTCTTCTGAACCTCACGCTCTACCACAAAGGAGCATTGTAACTGCTCTTTGAAGTCACATTGTACTTCCCGCATCAGCATGCGTCTCAACAGGGTATCATGATCTAATTTGAATTTATTTGTCAATGATGTTCATAACATCCTTGGTGTGGTTTATCCCAGGGTTGATGAGCTTATTTGTGCTGGGGACTTTAACGTTAATCTGTTCAATGTCGGTAATCCTTCATCTGATTGTTTTGATTGTTTTAACTTTACTCAACTTATTGATGAGGCTATGAGGATTTCCAGTACTACCAGCACTCTATTGGACCCTATATTTATTACTGATAAAAATATTGTGGTCGAAGCTGGCTGCATATCGGCGGACAGTACATCCGACCATCATGCTGTTTTTTGTGTGGTGAAAACTCAAAAGATGCCTTTCCAACCTAAGATTGTGACTTTCCGAGATTTTCGAAACTTTAATTATATAATATTTAATCGTGATTTGCAGTCATTGAACTGGCAGGATTTGATACGGGTCATCTTGATTATTTGCGTGTCCGGCGAGATTTTCGCCAGCTCTGGCGTGGCCTGACTGATATGAGCGTGTCAACAAAACCGAGGGTTGCTTTGCCTGAGCATCTGTCGGATCCGGGTGAAATCGGACGGTACTTTAGCACATATGTACAGAATATAACGGACTGTAGCGAACTTGCTAATTATTACGCTAGCCATGTTCACAATACTGACAGCAGGTTCAATTTTTCTCTGACAACCGTTGATGAAGTTAATAAAGCTTTTAACAGCATGAAATCTAACGCTTATGGAATTGACAGGCTATCTGCGGCGATGATAAGATACTGTAGTCCATTTGTTGACATCTATGTTACTCACATTATCAACTGCTGTACTGAAACTAGTTATTTCCCATCCTCCTGGAAGACTTCAATAGGTATACCGTTGGCAAAGAATTCAATGCCGAGTGACTTTTCTGATCTTCGCATTGTCAGTATACTGCCGGTGCTCTCTAAGATCTTTGAAAAGGTTCTGTATACGCAATTATACAGCTACGTTAATGATAACAATATACTGCCTCACACACAGTGTGGCTTTCGGAGTGGCTTTAACACATCTGTGGCACTCATCAACGTTGTTGACAGTATAATGTCTGCACTTGATGAGGTTAAGTGTTCTCTTCTTGTGCTGCTTGACTACTCTAAGGCGTCCAATACTATAAATCACATCCTCTTGTTGTCTAAGTTAAGATATTATGGCTTCTCTAATGATTCTCATAGACTGATTGATTCTTATCTTGATAGCCGCTCGCAGTTGATGTTTTCTGATGGCAGATGGTCTGATAGGGTGACCATTCTTTCGGGTGTACCACAGGGCTCCGTTTTGGAGCCTCCACTCTTTTTGGTGTATACATCTAGCATACTGCAGTCTCTTGAATACTGTCGAGTTCAAGCCTTTGCTGACGATACAAAGCTACAGTTTGATTTTGAGAGCATAGATTCTCTTCACGCGTCGGAGGTCGTTAACTCCGAGCTGCTGCGGTTGAGGGACCTTTCGGAAGGGCATGGTTTGAAACTTAATCCTCTTAAATCGAAAGTGATGATATTTGGTAGCAATAGAGATGTAAGCATCTCCACGAACATGTTGAATATTATGATTGACGGTACCAGTCTTGATTTTGTACGGTCCGCCGTGAACTTGGGTATTACACTCGATACGGACCTTAGGTTTAGGCAGCATGTAAAAAGGATGCTTCAGAGGAGCTTTATTTCGTTAAAATTATTGTACAGTAACAGGCATATATTAAACACACAATTACGTAAAAACCTCTGTGAGGAACTTGTTCTGTCTAGTTTGAATTATTGTGATCTGGTTTACAAACATTGCATTGATGTGAGAGATAGGAATCGCATACAGGTAGATCAGAATTCGTATTTGAGATTTATATTTGGATTGCGTGGTAGGGATCATGTGTCACATTCTTATAGGGAGTTGGGTTGGTTAAGAATGGCTGATAGAAGAAAACTACATCTTGGAAAATTTGTTATGGCCGTTACTAATGTCGCTCATCACCATATTCTCTGAAGGAAAAATTCTCCTTCAGAGGTGGGGCTCATGACTTCAATATTCGGTACCCATATCGGTTAACGATTCCGCGTCATCGGACAGCTATGTTTAAAAGGACTATTATTTATAATGCTGTTGAACTTTATAATTCGTTACCTCGTTCATATTTGAGTCTCACCGACAGTGCATTCAGAACAGAAGGCATTTGCTCTCCCAGCAATATTAGTGGTATAGATAATGCGAACAATGTGAACAATATTAGTAGTACCATAATAGATTCTTAATTTGTAAAGGCTACTGCTTGCGATGTGAGTGTGGTTGGTTGTATTGTATTGTACTGGATCATATACTTGCTCACGTTGCACTATTGTATGAGGAAACTTAATGATTGTGTAGATTAGCCAAGGGCTAGACTTCGCCATGGGGTTCCACCTCAGCTTTTAGCTTATAGCTTAGATTAGCTTGAGTCGTGTATTTTAGTTCTTTGTTAATGTTCATTTCTTTTTTTTTATTTATTTAATAAAGGCGGTTAATAATAGTAATAATAATAATTTACGAATTTAGCAAATTGCAATTAAAAACCTCCCGGAGGGATCTCCTCAACTGCTTTAGCGATGGAGGCTTAAAAGGACTTTACTTTTTTCTGCTTCTTTCCCCTGCCTTTGGTTAGGCGTTTTTTAGGTATGTGTCCTTTATGTAATTGATCTAAATTATGGTCGGGTTTTTCCGAACCCCAGC